>OZ023268.1:53737906-54337906 GCA_964006375.1 Tillus elongatus
CTTTGTGGTCAAGTCATGGACCCTAAATTCGTCTCATAAAATGTCTTTCTGGGCGAGTAGATTATCACAGCTATTTGGAAGTTATGATTCAATTTGCAGCACTTTTTTTATAAGGGATAAGAATGGTAAAACGCGGTTTTTGGTAAATATTTCACATATGGCAAAAATTAATTTGTGACCAAGAACATTTGGTATAAAAGGTGATATACTTTTTTTATAAAACCAATGTTCTTAAGTGAGACGGCTCAAATATTTGCACCATCGGATTCATAAATAAAATTTAGATGCGAGCGCTTACAACAACGTGGTATAACATATTTCTAGTGACTCCCTGGAAAAGTAATTATGGCTATGATATTACTACTGGGATGTTTAGGTATATTATCTATAAAAAATAACTGATCGATGCATAGGATTGCAGAAAATGACAACAAAAATTATATCTAATATTTTACAGTTCTTTTTCAAAAATGTTGGAAAAAATTTTGAAGGCATCATGTTTATGCCAATCTTTAGTCACTAATTTGATAATCACAGGTCAGGTCAGGTCTATCTGACTAAGTTCTGTACTTGTGATAACTCCTCAATCGGTGACCTAAATCATATATTTTGTGCATGCCAAAAATATAGCGAACTGTCCAGCGTTTTGATACGAGAGCTACTTAGACTGGTTTGAGAGCTTCCCCCTCAACTTATTTGTGCTCTTGTCGCTTAACAGAAGACCTATTTTATTTCTGCTGGTAGGATGTTTTAGTAAGTGTAACATAAAGATATAGTTTCACTTTTTTTAAATTTGTTAGCATTCTGTGGTCAAAGGTGTTTACCATAGCCATTTCAACTCAAACACACACAGACACATGATTACAGGCATCTAATGCACCATAAGCAATAATTAGTAAGTTCGTTCTAAAATGACGATATAATTTTGATTGTTGAGTCGTGTTCCAGAGCTATAGGTTTACAGAATCCTCTTACATAAACAGTGTAAGATTTTTAAGGTTAGTGGGTTTAGCAGAAATTAATAGAAGAATATGTCTAAGCTTTTTAAGCCCATTATAATATAATAAATCAAAATAATAGCAAAGATATTTTTTTTAATTCCGCGAACGAAACCAAAAACACATTTTAAAGAACTTAATTCTATCTGACCGGTTTTCAATCTTCTTATTTTACAGATAGTATTTTACGTGCTTAAGTTTGTAATTACTTAAAAGAAAATTCTAAGGCTAAGGCTCCTGAAAAGTTATGTTTGAAAATTGTTGACATATATACAACACAATGACCAACATTTTCAAATGCTTAATTTATCAAAAAATATCTAAACGCTATAAATTTGACATCTATCGAGTCTCTTCCAAAACAATAACCATAGCAGTAGAAAAATATCATTAAAGGCCTAACGCAGCAATAATTACGTTATAGTAGCGATTCATCATGTATTTTTTCTAGTAAATAAAATAAATTTCATTACATAGGAAGTTCATATATATATATATATATATATATATATATATATATATATATATATATATATATATATATATATATATATATATATATATATATATATATGTTATATATTAGTTTTGTATAAGTGGAAAACCGTATTTAGACAGATGGTTAACATGTTGGTTTCATAAAAATAGAGGTAAATTAATGGAATATTTTCTTGTTTGGTTGTAAAGTTGGGTGGATAATTTGATCAATTTTTGAATAGCAGTTACTTATGTAATGCTTTTTACAATATTGTAAATTTTTCTTTTTGTAAAAGTATGTATAGGTTATTATTTTTGTAAATAAAGTTGCATAAAGGAGAAAAACTAGTTTATGTCCCTAATGTGTAAGATTGCATTTTATTACCTTAGTTTAGTTAAGTCTACTTTTTTATGTTTTTGCTGTTATTTTCATGATTATGTTAATATATTCACTTTACTACTTATGTGCACACACAAACCTAATTTGGTTTATAGTGCATGAATAATTTATCGTTCTTGTAAAATGCTAATATGTATTTTATGTTTTTGGACAAAATAAATATTATTATTATTATTATTATTATTATTATTGTTATTAATATTATTATTATTGTTATTATTATTATTATTATTATTATTATTATTATTATTATTATTATTATTATTATTATTATTATTATTATTATTATTATTATTATTATTATTATTATTATTATTATTATTATTATTATTATTATTATTATTATTATTATTATTATTATTATTATTATTATTATTTGGCGCGTTGTATTAAGAGCTACTTTTGTATCAAATTTTATTCAAATAGCTGCTTTGTTTTTGATGCAATGCAAAAATATAGGTCCTATTAAAATTAGGTGAAAGAAAACATAATTTTTCGTAGATATTAGTAGTTATGAACCAATTCAATCATGTATTAGCAAACCTTGTAATAATACGTAATGGTAAATGGCTTTTTATCTATTCATGCTTTTTGAGAAAGAAGACCTTCTGAGTAGACTGTTGATTGCCAAAGTTGTTAACGGGCAAAAAAGAAGGTAAAGTTTTCAATGAAAATGGGAATTTTGGAAGTGTTAAACTCTTAGTTTGGTTCTAGTATTGGGTTTTACGTAGTTTGCGAACTCTTGTACAGCAAGGAGAGAAAACAATTTGTTTGTAAGTATACCAAAGCCAATTTTATCTAATTCAACTTGTATGGCAGAGAATTAAAGGTTATAATTACAGGCATATTGATCTTCAGTCACCACTAAACCAGACTTAAAATTTATGGTCGGGTCGTCGTGCCAGATATGTAATTTACTAGGCGCATTCTGAAAGCTTAGTTAAAAGACGTTTTACAAAGAACCACAAAGATGTTTTAAAAACTGTTGTTATTTTTTATTTTGCCAGAAAGAAAGCTGATTCAAATTTAAACAATGCAGAAAAATCAAATTAGCGAAATGAAAGAATTCAGTTTATATATCAGCTTTATTTCTATTATTTATTTCACTATATAAAATGATTATAGCTAAAAATGGAAACAAATGATGCATATATGCGGCTCATTTCATCTAGTTAATTATTGTTTAGTTGTACAAGTGAGCCACTTAAGATGGAACCCCCTATAAGTAATGTCTTTTTTAGAAATACGATAATATAATGAAGTATTCCTATATTGAATTCCTTTTTTAATTTTAGCGAATTTTCTTAGGAAAAACTGAAGAGATGATCGTGACTTTAAGACTTAATTAATTAATTAAAGTAATTTTCTTCAAATGAACGCTAAATAAACCTCTAGAACACATGTCCAGAGCTAGTTTCAATTTTTATATGTTGGCATATAGAAATAATAATATGTGTAACATAACTTGACAAGTACCGTCCTTTTGTAAATATATTGGATAAGCAAGCTTGATCGATCTAGTTTTTCCGGGAAAATTTTACTTCCTTTAAGTTTCAGTGAAAATAAAACTACATAAATGAAATTTGGTACATATTTTCGTTTATGGAGACTATATATGACGTACTAAACTTAACGTTTCTAGCTTTATGAAAAATTAAGTTATTGGCATTTCACATTTTCATGTTTGCATCTTCTAAAATAACAAAGTTAAGTAATTAAGCGCAATTTAGTACACACGTTACCTTTATGGAGACTATACCATGTACCAAATTGCAAGTTTTCCGTTTTTTTTTTTTCAAATTAAGTTACAGGTTTAAAAATGTATGATATTTCAACTATATAACCCATATTAAACTAACTCATGACATACGCTTTGTAACGCTTCACAATTTCAGCGCTACTGTATATTAAATGATTTTCCAAATTGAGATTGTGAATATACCTGGATAATTTCCGAATTGAGTACAAACTCAGTATTATTATTTTGATAAATAACAAGATGCCTCAATAAATGTCTCCTCCTAAAGTAAAATTCGTGAAATAACTAGTACGATCAATTTAGCCAAGATAAATATGACTGGAAATAATATTTTGCGTTAGTAGCATTTGAAACAGAACTGCGAGTTAAAGTCTGTAAAAATCAATACAAGGGGCATATGGTAATACCTAAGGGCAGGTAAAGACGTTGCAAGAAGCAAGTCTTGAGAATTTTTTTCTTGGAGTGATTTTTTTGTCGACATGTAACGTAAACAACCAGAACGTGAATAAGACGGATCGGTATCTTAAAACCCCACTTGTGCCGGTCACATGGAAGGCAGAAAATTCATTCGACGCATGACTTATTTGTCTCTATTTTGGATCAAAATTATCTTTCAAGTACTTAAGTAAGGCCGAATAGCTCAGTTCACGAGGTGAGCAACATCTAGAATCTGACTAGAAGGTCGCGGGTTCGAGTCTCGTATTCAGATAGTCACTCTTTTTCACTCGAATGTGAAAGGCCGGCTTGTGATGAGGTAGGTGTGGTCTCCTTTGTTTATATGTGTGTATAAGCTCCCCCCGCACAAATCAAAGACTTCTGGTGGCGGAGTTTGTCTACTGTGGTGTTACTATTATGTTAAGTGCCTGTATAATTAACAGTGGTGCTAGATACCCGTGGGAAAAACAGTGAGTTGAAAAAAATAAAAAGATTTGTTGTTGCCAATAATTACATACGAGGAAATTTCTCTTTTGAACTCGTAGGGTGTCAGTACCGAGTTTCATTCTTAGTAAGGATCCTCAATTTCACTGCCGAGTTTCATTTTTCGTACCATGTTCAAGTATTTGGGACCACGTTTCATTTCTAGTAAGTACGGAGTTTCATTGCATGTACCTCATTATCTATAGCATGCTTAATTGGACGATACGTCTTAGCTTCATCACCACCTTAATACAGGATGGACCGTACCAGTATACCCTTAGTATATAGATACTATGCCTGGGGTTTCAATCACCGAGGTTCTCACGTTGGAAGGACGTTTAGTTTGTGGAAAACATGTATGTGCCGACTCATTATTTGAGAATAAATTTCCTAGCAACTGTAATAAATTTACCCATTTAAATTCATTATAATATCGTAAATCCTTTATAATTTATTGTGATATCTGCGCTTACGTTCATATTTAAAAAGTTTTAAATACGAGTAATAATTTGCTTTAATTATAAAGATAGGTGGCCACCACATTAATGCTCCTTAATTTAGGTATACTTCTGTGTATGTAGATATTTTTCTATATTAATATCTTTTACGTTATGTTTTATGTTTGAATTGCAAAGAACACAGGTTGTGTAAAGCTGTGTTTAACACCAAATTTAATTTCTTTTAATTAATATAATAAAACGTTGTTTAACTTCAGATATATATATATATATATATATATATATATATATATATATATATATATATATATATATATATATATATATATATATATATATATATATATATATATATAAATGTGTATGTGTGTATATGTGTGTATATGTGTGTGTATAAATCTTGTTACTTGTTATAATTGGCGTATTCTTGTGTTTCTCCTTTACCAAATGTTTTCATTAAAATCAAAATTAAATAACATCTGGGACTAAGTAAGGTTGTGAGTTTGTGGCTTTGTTAATACATAAAATATCATTGCAAAAATTTATGTTTTAGCAAAAATTCTTAGAAAAAATTGTGGAATCTTTTTAGCAAAATTTCGTAGAAAAAATTTGTTTGGTTTCCAGTCCTAATACCAAGTAAAAATCTGAAGCATATATCATCATTATTGTTAAAGATATTAAATAAAATCTTAAAAAGAAGTCTAACTTTAACGCACTGTATTACGAAAACTATTAAATTAGAATTAAGTCTAAGCTCATATGTAAAAAATACGTGTTCGCTAAATTGGCGACGTTTCCAAGAATAAACCTGGATCGCCCAGTATGTACAGATACAGGTACATGAAATGTTTTTTTTAAATAGAGCTGCCAATAAATATAGTTTGGTATATATATATATATATATATATATATATATATATATATATATATATATATATATATATATATATATATATATATATATATATATATATATTGAGAAAATTATAATGTTATTTGGTATGTCAAAATTGGAAGTGATTGATGTTTTGGAAGAAAGGTGTCAAATATATTTTGGAATATTCTTATTAAATTTTGTCATTAAATACTACTTGTATTGACATATGTATAATTTTCAGCAAATAAATAATATATATATATATATATATATATATATATATATATATATATATATATATATATATATATATATATATATATATATATATATATATATATATATATATATATATATATATATATAGTAACCCACGACCAACGGCACGGAGTCTCACGTCTATATATTTTATTATATCTTTTGTTATGTCTGAGGATTAACAAGGTCTAAAATTTAAAATTATTTTCAAATATACCGGCTGGTCCAATAAAATGTTACACCTCAAAGTTATGTTTTTTATGGAACACCGTGTATTTGATAACGGTTTTGAACTGTACGGAAAAATAAGGCTTACTTTGTTAAAGAATCCCTATAGCTATCTATTAACGTTTGTCAGATATCCTGATTTTTCGATGAATATGAGGTTTCCGAAAAAAAATATCATCTTCCATGTAAGAAAACATCCAAAGAAAAATTCAGAAGCCTGCTACGAGGGACTTATTACTCCATCAACCACTGTAGTCAATATTTCGCAATAGTTTACAGGGTGTTGAAAAATTCATGTTCAATTATTGATACGTTCAAAGTAGATTAGCTTGTTTATGTTAAATGGCACAGCCCATATTTTGTTGACCCATCTTACAAAAAAAGTAATTCCCTTCCATATGAAGGTTTCCCTATATCCAAGTGCAATGGTTTTCATGCTATTCATACTTTTATGATTGTAAGTGCCATTTTCACATTAAAACGAAACTTTCAAACGCAATCTAGTTCGCTACAGTCATTTTTTGACAGATCTTTCAAATCAAATCAGAATGTCTGAACAGTCATGGTTTAGTTGTTGAGAATCCTTCCTGTTAATATATTCAAATATGAAACAGTACTCACTCCAAGAGAGGATAGACATGTTACTGTGCATTGGAGAATCTATGAAAAATTTTCTTCGTGTCGTGGGACACCTGTATATATAAACACATAAAAATTGAAACTGACCCTGGATATGTGTTCTAGGGAGTCTAGTTCGCGCTCATTTGGAGAATTTTTTTTTTAATTCAAAAGTCGGGATCTCCCCATGCCATATAGACCATAGTAGGTTTAGTTTTCTGATTTATTAACGTATTCTAAAAACGAATATTAAAATTAAATACAACATTTTAAAAACGTTCTAAGTGTGTAACGAGTTTTAGCTTTTTCTTAGAAATTTACAATAACATGCATAAACCTAACCAAAGCACTTCTCAAGTTAATATTATGGAATATTTACAACTATCAAAAATTGGCTTTCTATGTTGACTGGTACCTATTTTACAAATGTTTCTTAATATATAAAAAAAATTATTTGTTGGTAAAACAACTACAAATATTAGGTAAAACCAGCACCGCGTGCAGTTGAGATAAATATTTTTAACTTAAATTTATTTTCATGTTTGTTATTAGTGAATTTTCTTTTAAAAAATCACTAATGAGGAGATCCCGAAATTTGAATTTTGAAAAAATTTCTTCAAATGAGCGCGAACTAGCCCCCCTAGAACCCATATCCAGAGTCAGTTTCAATTTTTACATGTGAAATATATATATATATATATATATATATATATATATATATATATATATATATATATATATATATATATATATATATATATATATATATATATATATATATTCAAAAATTGTGGGATAGCCGTCAGTTGCAATAAAACCTCTTTATTAATTTCAGAGCTTTCGGAATAATTTATTCCATTGTCAAGGCTACATGGAAGGAAAAAAATGTACAATTTACATGAGAAAAAATTTTTAAAATACTCACATAATGCGAGTTTTACTTGAACTAATTATTAAGTAAAAAAACTTGACAAAAACCTTTTTGAAAATTTAACTGAAATCGATAAGGGTCACACTGACATATGCAGCTAACTATTGTGTATTTGAATCTGTTTTGTTGTTTTTGTCTAGGAAATATAAATAGTGGTAATGATTTCTAAAATTATTTTCTTCTTTTAAGTTTAATAAATTGTCTTTAAAAGTAATTTCAAAGTCTTCTAAACACATTCTTTTATTATTTAAGGTTTCACAATGTAAAAGAGAAACATTACTAAAATTTATATTGTGGTCAGTGTTGAGATTATGTTCAGACAAAGCACAAGGTCTTCTTTGTAAACGTATATCACTTTTGTGCTGTGGTAATCTAACTTTAAGGACTCTGATTGTTTGGCCAATCTATTTTAAATAAGCAGGGTCCTTAAAGATAGATTAACACAGCACAAAATTGATATACGTTTACGAAAAAGAAATTTTGAACCTACGGCTATGCCACAATTTTTAAGAAAATAATAATATTAGCGTCACAAAAACTGAATATTATATATATATATATATATATATATATATATATATATATATATATATATATATATATATATATATATATATATCTGTGTGTGCGCGTGTGTGTGTGTGTATCACACCAATAACTCAAAAGATTATAGGCCGATTTTGATCAAATTCTCTGACTACCTTCCTTTTGCAAGTGGCTTGGAGAAGTTCATTAGCCTGAAAAATCGGCGTAGGTTTTCTGGGAAAATTTTGTGTTTTCTTTCGGAAAAAAATTATATCTCCGGAAATAACAAAGTAGGGCCAACCAAATTGGGTAGGCGTAATTCTGTTATAAATAGTGAACCAAGTACCTAAATTAAGGTCTGTATATTTAAAGAAAAAAAAATTCTGGGCATTTAAAGAAAAAAAATTGGGGTTTACCTCAAAACGTCAAAGTCGCGATTTGAAACGTCAAAATTGGCAATATTTAGGCAAAGAACGTGAAACAAATACGGATTACGTAAAGAAAGTGTCGCAAAAAGAGTGTTCTGCAAACCCTTAAGTTTCAGCTTCAACCGTCATTTTTCTTCATTTTACTAAAATATTTCCAGAAATTTCATTTCAAATAGACCCTTTCTCTGATGCTTTGGCGAGAGTTTGAGTTAAGTTTAAGTTTAACGGTCTAATTTTCGTAAACAAAATTCGTTAGTGTGGAGACCGCGATTTTTCAATTTTTGAAAAGATTTCTTCAAATGAGCACAAACTAGGCCCCCTAGAATCCATATCCGGGTTTAGTTTCAATTTTCATCTGTTTGCATAACAGGGTAACGCATTTCTACGGTAAAGCTCAATATAATTGTTATTATACAAAATACGACAAAAAGTTGTATACGTTCATTGTAGGGTGTCTCGAGCTGCATCTTATAAAATTATTTTGACAATCACAGGGTGGCTCATAAGTCGTTGGTGAAAACTACAAAATTTTTTTTCGAACACCCTTATATTATTGCATTCTTGCATTTTTTATCGAAATATGATACATGTTTGTAAGAAAAAAATCGAGACGCAGTAAGTGCGTTTTGGTAGCGAATTTTCATTAGATGCTTTAAATTTCAATAACTCAATTTGCTATTAACCCAAGATTTGTTGGCTAGGAAACCATTTTTCTCGGAAATAGTCTAAGTTTATTTTCGGAAAATTTTTGTACATTTTCGAACAATAGGTTATTTTGATAAAATATGGTACATTGTTTTTACTATATAGGTTATACCGATAACCAGATTGTTGCCTGCTTGCATTAGAGAGACATATTTGCTATTAAAAACATTATTATGATGATTCACTTCCATAACGCACTTGCTGCATCCAGATACTTTTTAGTGAATTTTCTTTAAAAAAATTCACTAATAAGGAGATCTCGACTTTTGAATTTTGAAAAAATTTCTTCAAATGAGCACTAATTAAGCCTCCCAGAACACATATCCGGGGTCAGTTTCAATTTTTATATGTTTATATATATATATATATATATATATATATATATATATATATATATATATATATATATATATATATATATATATATATATATATATATTATATGGGCCGACTTTGACTAAATTTCGTAAGTACCTTCCTTTTGCAAATGGCTTGGATAAGTTCGTTAGCCAGTAAAATCGCTCCAGGTTTTCCCGTAATTTTTTTTCTTTCGAAAAAAAATTATATCTCTGGAATTAACAAAGTAAGGGCACACAAATTTGGTACGCGGATTTATATACTTGTAAGTAAGTTACGTACCAAAATTTAGCTCTGTAGGTCAAAAGGCATGTAAAGAAAAATAAATTGGGGTTTTCCTCAAAACGTCAAAGTTGCAATATAAAACGTCAAAATTGGCAACATTTAGGCAAACAACTTGAATCTAATACGTGCTACGTTGGTGATACAAATTTTCTTTTTTTTTTAATCAAACACGCCTTATGTTATTGCATTTTTGCATTTTCCATCGAAATATAATGCATGTTTGTAAGAAAAGAAATTCTGGACGCAGCAAGTGCGTTCTGGTAGCGAATTTTGATCAAATGCTTCATATTTGAATAGCTCAATTTGCTATTAACCTATAAGGTTGACCAAGAAACGAGTTTTTTCGGAAATGTTTGTACATTTTCAAACAATAAAGTTATTTTGATTAAACATGGCACATTGGTTTTACTATATAGGTTATACTGGTAACCAAATTTTATGCCTGCTTTCGTAAAAGAAACACACATATTTGCTATTAAAACATTTAAATAAAAATTCACTACCATAACGCACTTGCTGCGTCCAGACTTTTTTTTAATCAAACACGCCTTATGTTATTGCATTTTTGCATTTTCCATTGAAATATAATGCATGTTTGTAAGAACAAAAATTCTGGATGCAGCAAGTGCGTTATGGTAGCGAATTTTGATCAAATGCTTCATATTTGAATAGCTCAATGCTATTAACCTATAAGGTTGACCAAGAAACGAGTTTTTTCGGGAACACTTTAAGTTTACTTTCGGAAATTTTTGTACATTTTCAAACAATAAAGTTATTTTGATGAAACATGGCACATTAGTTTTACTATATAGGTTATACTGGTAACCAAATTTGATGCCTGCTTTCTTAAAAAAAACACACATATTTGCTATTAAAACATTTTAATGAAAATTCACTACCCTAACACACTTGCTGCGTCCAGACTTTTTTTATAAATAAATACGTAGACAAGCGTGCCGAGTGTAATCATATATCTTTAATAAACTCAATAAAACTAATAATAATTCACATAATACAAATTTGGATTAAAACGGTATGCTTAATATTGCAATAATTAGACAGCTGCAAAATGAAAGAGAAGTCAGAAAAGAATATTTATAGTTAACCACAAAAAAATTAGAAAATATTAAATTAACACACAGCATATATGTTAGTCTTACCTATGACCAAAAAAACCAATTGTTTTAAACAACCTGTAAACCCTAGTCACAAATTTAGCTGCCATTTCATTACTTAACTTCAGCATACATATTATATGATATTATTAGACAAAAATCTAGGAATGTGCAGTTCTATATTTACATATATTTAGATGCAATGTGTACAAACGGTAGCCTAACCTTTGGCTCAAGTATTTACTAAATGTTTGGGTATATACGCAAATACTTAATTTTGAAAATAAGAATATCACCTTCAAAGCTTGCGCCTGAATTAAATACAAAAGTTGAGTACTGATACAGAAAATAATTCTTTAAACAAACTATTACTAGGAATTCAAATATAAAGATGTCAAACTTAACTTTTCCTTTTAATGTGGGATTTCTTAACGAATTGCTGAAAGAAAAAAAATAGCACGCCTATCACTAAGGGTTTAATATTATCTAAATAATATAGGTACTACATATAAGTATTTTCTTTATAATGCTCATTCACGTGTGAGGATTTTAAAGAATTCGGATATTTAAAAAACCGTTTGGGGTATTTTGCTAAAACTTTGGTGAGGTGATAAGTAGGCTGGGGGTCACATGTTGAAATATTTTTGACATTTACCACTCCTCATTTTGCAAAATCGGTGTCACATTATAAACCTCAAACGGAATGGTGTTTTTTTTTTCAAAAATCGATTCTTCGTGAAGAACTGCGTTGTATTTGCTTTACTGGCTGCATACCAATGAATTTTCCAATAAATAAAATTTGGTAACATTTTTTTGGAGCCACCTAAATGGAGAGATGTCGGTACAACGATTTTTAAACATTTATTGTTAATTACCAACTCTTTACAAAAATCTTCCAAACATTGATTTCTTCAAAAACGCTGAAAAAATGTTACTTAATAAGTACTATTTACACAAAAATCTGCTAAAAAATTCATAACCCTCAAATTATATACCTAATCTGTAATTAAAATTGAAATATGTTTATTACGTAAAAAAAATTTTCAAATGTCTCAAAGTCATGTTCTCGTCAGATGCAAATTCGATAGGAAAGTGTTTGCAACGCTAATTTAAGGAAAACACCATAATAATATTCTAACAAAATTACTTACAGAAATCCGCTTAATAATTTTTTCTTTGAAAATTTTCTAAAAAATAGTGCTTCTACAAAAATTGGTTAAAAAAATAAACGTAAAAATTCGAGAAAATATTTCTCACAATAATTTCCTTAAACAATTTTTTTGGACAAAAATTTGTTGAAACAATATTTTTCACCAATTAAAAAATGTTCCATCTAAACTTCGCTAAACATTCTTTCACACAAAAATTCGAAACAAATTGTCTTTCAGGGAAATTTTCTAAAAAGTTTGCCATTACATGAACATTTTATACATGAAAATTCGCTAATGAGATACATTAAAATTTATACAATCTGATCCAAATACAGGCGTGGAGACCTCTTTGCAGGTCCATAAAGAACATTTTGTTTTGCCTGACGATTCCATGAAACGCGAAACCGGTTGCAAAGATGAAAACAAGCACTTGAAGCCACAGAAAAAGTCTTATGGCTGTATTAAGTATGGAATGGCCTAACCAAGTTATAGCAACAAAAATAACCTGATCTGCTGTCTGCTATTAAAAATCGAATTAAGAGTCTTAATAGTTCTCATCCAGTAATTAATTTTTTCTATAAATATTCGCGAAAAATGTATTGGAATTACAAAATCTAATCATATAACGTTAAAAGAAGAATAAAAAATTAAAAAAAGAAATTTCATACAGCTGGATTTGAACCCGCGTCGTCGCTGTGTTTAAGTATCACAACTACCCCAACTCAGCTATCGAGCACATGACACATTTGTTGTAATGAACGGGTTATAAGCTCGTATGTAAACTTATGCTTCAGCATAGCAAATACTTTCTATTTCAATGGTTTTTTTGCAAATATTTTATCAAATGATAAGACGCAACACTTGCAACCGAAATCTGGAACTCTGATAAAGACATATCATTTAATATTTTCCATGCATAATGTCTAGAACTCTGTGTTAAAACTCAAAAGTTTTGTCGTTTTAAATCGTCACTGATATTTGTAGAAGAAAAACTATAAAATTTTCAAAGTAATTTTTCTCCTATTTATTGCGCCAAGAAAAAGTAGTGTTTGTCCGTAATATTTAGTAGATTTTGTTTAACACACAATATTTTGGTCTTATCTGATCACCAATGTCACCCAATTTTCTTTTTTATTTAAATGCTTATACCTTTTTTCCTTTTCACGTATGGATCTTAATTTTAGTATGGAGTTTTGTTTCATAAAGCTGCGTACTAAATTTGTTTGCCATAACTTTGTTATTTCCAGAGATATAAAAAGTTTCCGGAAGAAGACCTTAAATTTATGCTCTAATTGCTATTACATTTGTAGTATTTCAACAACAAAAAAATATCCCTTTGTGCAGATTTTGTCAATTAATTTACATATGCTATTAATGCATACAGACTTGGAGAATACTTCTCTGGCTTCACTGTTGGTTTTTAGTGGTGAAGGACGTATTCTCCAAGTCTGTATGCAGTATGGATAAGTTTCACCAAGTAAGGGCAACAACACTAAGTGAGTAGCGAACGTGTCGCCACCTAGTTCGGAACCAAGTACTTGTTGTCACGCCCGCTCCAAATAATACAGAGTATTAAAAATAGAGACGGTATACAACTAACTAACAATTTAAAAAATTGTTAGCCCTGGCCCATTTCTACCCCAATATAGGGACAAAGTATGTAAGACTAGATGCATTCTCGCAACAATTAGAACCGTAGACCGGTTTCGCTTTCATTAGAGCTCTTCAGTACGGCATACTAATTGCAGCAAAAATGCACCAAAAATAACACGGCTATCGTATAGCCAGTCTTAAAACACTAAGTGAGTAGCGAACGTGTCGCCACCTAGTTCGGAACCAAGTACTTGTTGTCACGCCCGCTCCAAATAATACAGAGTATTAAAAATAGAGACGGTATACAACTAACTAACAATTTAAAAAATTGTTAGCCCTGGCCCATTTCTACCCCAATATAGGGACAAAGTATGTAAGACTAGATGCATTCTCGCAACAATTAGAACCGTAGACCGGTTTCGCTTTCATTAGAGCTCTTCAGTACGGCATACTAATTGCAGCAAAAATGCAACAAAAATAACACGGCTATCGTATAGCCAGTCTTAAAACACTAAGTGAGTAGCGCACGTGTCGCCACCTAGTTCGGAACCAAGTACTTGTTGTCACGCCCGCTCCAAATAATACAGAGTATTAAAAATAGAGACGGTATACAACTAACTAACAATTTAAAAAATTGTTAGCCCTGGCCCATTTCTACCCCAATATAGGGACAAAGTATGTAAGACTAGATGCATTCTCGCAACAATTAGAACCGTAGACCGGTTTCGCTTTCATTAGAGCTCTTCAGTACGGCATACTAATTGCAGCAAAAATGCACCAAAAATAACACGGCTATCGTATAGCCAGTCTTAAAACACTAAGTGAGTAGCGAACGTGTCGCCACCTAGTTCGGAACCAAGTACTTGTTGTCACGCCCGCTCCAAATAATACAGAGTATTAAAAATAGAGACGGTATACAACTAACTAACAATTTAAAAAATTGTTAGCCCTGGCCCATTTCTACCCCAATATAGGGACAAAGTATGTAAGACTAGATGCATTCTCGCAACAATTAGAACCGTAGACCGGTTTCGCTTTCATTAGAGCTCTTCAGTACGGCATACTAATTGCAGCAAAAATGCACCAAAAATAACACGGCTATCGTATAGCCAGTCTTAAAACACTAAGTGAGTAGCGAACGTGTCGCCACCTAGTTCGGAACCAAGTACTTGGTGTCACGCCCGCTCCAAATAATACAGAGTATTAAAAATAGAGACGGTATACAACTAACTAACAATTTAAAAAATTGTTAGCCCTGGCCCATTTCTACCCCAATATAGGGACAAAGTATGTAAGACTAGATGCATTCTCGCAACAATTAGAACCGTAGACCGGTTTCGCTTTCATTAGAGCTCTTCAGTACGGCATACTAATTGCAGCAAAAATGCACCAAAAATAACACGGCTATCGTATAGCCAGTCTTAAAACACTAAGTGAGTAGCGAACGTGTCGCCACCTAGTTCGGAACCAAGTACTTGTTGTCACGCCCGCTCCAAATAATACAGAGTATTAAAAATAGAGACGGTATACAACTAACTAACAATTTAAAAAATTGTTAGCCCTGGCCCATTTCTACCCCAATATAGGGACAAAGTATGTAAGACTAGATGCAATCTCGCAACAATTAGAACCGTAGACCGGTTTCGCTTTCATTAGAGCTCTTCAGTACGGCATACTAATTGCAGCAAAAATGCACCAAAAATAACACGGCTATCGTATAGCCAGTCTTAAAACACTAAGTGAGTAGCGAACGTGTCGCCACCTAGTTCGGAACCAAGTACTTGTTGTCACGCCCGCTCCAAATAATACAGAGTATTAAAAATAGAGACGGTATACAACTAACTAACAATTTAAAAAATTGTTAGCCCTGGCCCATTTCTACCCCAATATAGGGACAAAGTATGTAAGACTAGATGCATTCTCGCAACAATTAGAACCGTAGACCGGTTTCGCTTTCATTAGAGCTCTTCAGTACGGCATACTAATTGCAGCAAAAATGCACCAAAAATAACACGGCTATCGTATAGCCAGTCTTAAAACACTAAGTGAGTAGCGAACGTGTCGCCACCTAGTTCGGAACCAAGTACTTGTTGTCACGCCCGCTCCAAATAATACAGAGTATTAAAAATAGAGACGGTATACAACTAACTAACAATTTAAAAAATTGTTAGCCCTGGCCCATTTCTACTCCAATATAGGGACAAAGTATGTAAGACTAGATGCATTCTCGCAACATTTAGAACCGTAGACCGGTTTCGCTCTCATTAGAGCTCTTCAGTACGGCATACTAATTGTAGCAAAAATGCACCAAAATTAACACGGCTATCGTATAGCCAGTCTTAAAACACTAAGTGAGTGGTGAACGTGTCGCCACCTAGTTCGGAACCAAGTACTATGTTGTCACGCCCGCTCCAAATAACACAGAGTGTTAAAATAGAGACAGTATACAACTAACTAACAATTTAAAAAATTGTTAGCCCTGGCCCATTTCTACTCCAATATAGGGACAAAGTATGTAAGACTAGATGCATTCTCGCAACAATTAGAACCGTAGACCGGTTTCGCTCTCATTAGAGCTCTTCAGTACGGCATACTAATTGTAGCAAAAATGCACCAAAATTAACACGGCTATCGTATAGCCAGTCTTAAAACACTAATTGTTGCGAGAATGCATCTAGTCTTACATACTTTGTCCCTATATTGGAGTAGAAATGGGCCAGGGCTAACAATTTTTTTAATTGTTAGTTAGTTGTATACTGTCTCTATTTTAACACTCTGTGTTATTTGGAGCGGGCGTGACAACATAGTACTTGGTTCCGAACTAGGTGGCGACACGTTCACCACTCACTTAGTGTTTTAAGACTGGCTATACGATAGCCGTGTTAATTTTGGTGCATTTTTGCTACAATTAGTATGCCGTACTGAAGAGCTCTAATGAAAGCGAAACCGGTCTACGGTTCTAATTGTTGCGAGAATGCATCTAGTCTTACATACTTTGTCCCTATATTGGGGTAGAAATGGGCCAGGGCTAACAATTTTTTAAATTGTTAGTTAGTTGTATACCGTCTCTATTTTTAATACTCTGTATTATTTGGAGCGGGCGTGACAACAAGTACTTGGTTCCGAACTAGGTGGCGACACGTTCGCTACTCACTTAGTGTTTTAAGACTGGCTATACGATAGCCGTGTTATTTTTGGTGCATTTTTGCTGCAATTAGTATGCCGTACTGAAGAGCTCTAATGAAAGCGAAACCGGTCTACGGTTCTAATTGTTGCGAGAATGCATCTAGTCTTACATACTTTGTCCCTATATTGGGGTAGAAATGGGCCAGGGCTAACAATTTTTTAAATTGTTAGTTAGTTGTATACCGTCTCTATTTTTAATACTCTGTATTATTTGGAGCGGGCGTGACAACAAGTACTTGGTTCCGAACTAGGTGGCGACACGTTCGCTACTCACTTAGTGTTTTAAGACTGGCTATACGATAGCCGTGTTATTTTTGGTGCATTTTTGCTGCAATTAGTATGCCGTACTGAAGAGCTCTAATGAAAGCGAAACCGGTCTACGGTTCTAATTGTTGCGAGAATGCATCTAGTCTTACATACTTTGTCCCTATATTGGGGTAGAAATGGGCCAGGGCTAACAATTTTTTAAATTGTTAGTTAGTTGTATACCGTCTCTATTTTTAATACTCTGTATTATTTGGAGCGGGCGTGACAACAAGTACTTGGTTCCGAACTAGGTGGCGACACGTTCGCTACTCACTTAGTGTTTTAAGACTGGCTATAAGATAGCCGTGTTATTTTTGGTGCATTTTTGCTGCAATTAGTATGCCGTACTGAAGAGCTCTAATGAAAGCGAAACCGGTCTACGGTTCTAATTGTTGCGAGAATGCATCTAGTCTTACATACTTTGTCCCTATATTGGGGTAGAAACGGGCCAGGGCTAACAATTTTTTAAATTGTTAGTTAGTTGTATACCGTCTCTATTTTTAATACTCTGTATTATTTGGAGCGGGCGTGACAACAAGTACTTGGTTCCGAACTAGGTGGCGACACGTTCGCTACTCACTTAGTGTTTTAAGACTGGCTATACGATAGCCGTGTTATTTTTGGTGCATTTTTGCTGCAATTAGTATGCCGTACTGAAGAGCTCTAATGAAAGCGAAACCGGTCTACGGTTCTAATTGTTGCGAGAATGCATCTAGTCTTACATACTTTGTCCCTATATTGGGGTAGAAATGGGCCAGGGCTAACAATTTTTTAAATTGTTAGTTAGTTGTATACCGTCTCTATTTTTAATACTCTGTATTATTTGGAGCGGGCGTGACAACAAGTACTTGGTTCCGAACTAGGTGGCGACACGTTCGCTACTCACTTAGTGTTTTAAGACTGGCTATACGATAGCCGTGTTATTTTTGGTGCATTTTTGCTGCAATTAGTATGCCGTACTGAAGAGCTCTAATGAAAGCGAAACCGGTCTACGGTTCTAATTGTTGCGAGAATGCATCTAGTCTTACATACTTTGTCCCTATATTGGGGTAGAAATGGGCCAGGGCTAACAATTTTTTAAATTGTTAGTTAGTTGTATACCGTCTCTATTTTTAATACTCTGTATTATTTGGAGCGGGCGTGACAACAAGTACTTGGTTCCGAACTAGGTGGCGACACGTTCGCTACTCACTTAGTGTTTTAAGACTGGCTATACGATAGCCGTGTTATTTTTGGTGCATTTTTGCTGCAATTAGTATGCCGTACTGAAGAGCTCTAATGAAAGCGAAACCGGTCTACGGTTCTAATTGTTGCGAGAATGCATCTAGTCTTACATACTTTGTCCCTATATTGGGGTAGAAATGGGCCAGGGCTAACAATTTTTTAAATTGTTAGTTAGTTGTATACCGTCTCTATTTTTAATACTCTGTATTATTTGGAGCGGGCGTGACAACAAGTACTTGGTTCCGAACTAGGTGGCGACACGTTCGCTACTCACTTAGTGTTTTAAGACTGGCTATAAGATAGCCGTGTTATTTTTGGTGCATTTTTGCTGCAATTAGTATGCCGTACTGAAGAGCTCTAATGAAAGCGAAACCGGTCTACGGTTCTAATTGTTGCGAGAATGCATCTAGTCTTACATACTTTGTCCCTATATTGGGGTAGAAACGGGCCAGGGCTAACAATTTTTTAAATTGTTAGTTAGTTGTATACCGTCTCTATTTTTAATACTCTGTATTATTTGGAGCGGGCGTGACAACAAGTACTTGGTTCCGAACTAGGTGGCGACACGTTCGCTACTCACTTAGTGTTTTAAGACTGGCTATACGATAGCCGTGTTATTTTTGGTGCATTTTTGCTGCAATTAGTATGCCGTACTGAAGAGCTCTAATGAAAGCGAAACCGGTCTACGGTTCTAATTGTTGCGAGAATGCATCTAGTCTTACATACTTTGTCCCTATATTGGGGTAGAAATGGGCCAGGGCTAACAATTTTTTAAATTGTTAGTTAGTTGTATACCGTCTCTATTTTTAATACTCTGTATTATTTGGAGCGGGCGTGACAACAAGTACTTGGTTCCGAACTAGGTGGCGACACGTTCGCTACTCACTTAGTGTTTTAAGACTGGCTATACGATAGCCGTGTTATTTTTGGTGCATTTTTGCTGCAATTAGTATGCCGTACTGAAGAGCTCTAATGAAAGCGAAACCGGTCTACGGTTCTAATTGTTGCGAGAATGCATCTAGTCTTACATACTTTGTCCCTATATTGGGGTAGAAATGGGCCAGGGCTAACAATTTTTTAAATTGTTAGTTAGTTGTATACCGTCTCTATTTTTAATACTCTGTATTATTTGGAGCGGGCGTGACAACAAGTACTTGGTTCCGAACTAGGTGGCGACACGTTCGCTACTCACTTAGTGTTTTAAGACTGGCTATACGATAGCCGTGTTATTTTTGGTGCATTTTTGCTGCAATTAGTATGCCGTACTGAAGAGCTCTAATGAAAGCGAAACCGGTCTACGGTTCTAATTGTTGCGAGAATGCATCTAGTCTTACATACTTTGTCCCTATATTGGGGTAGAAATGGGCCAGGGCTAACAATTTTTTAAATTGTTAGTTAGTTGTATACCGTCTCTATTTTTAATACTCTGTATTATTTGGAGCGGGCGTGACAACAAGTACTTGGTTCCGAACTAGGTGGCGACACGTTCGCTACTCACTTAGTGTTTTAAGACTGGCTATACGATAGCCGTGTTATTTTTGGTGCATTTTTGCTGCAATTAGTATGCCGTACTGAAGAGCTCTAATGAAAGCGAAACCGGTCTACGGTTCTAATTGTTGCGAGAATGCATCTAGTCTTACATACTTTGTCCCTATATTGGGGTAGAAATGGGCCAGGGCTAACAATTTTTTAAATTGTTAGTTAGTTGTATACCGTCTCTATTTTTAATACTCTGTATTATTTGGAGCGGGCGTGACAACAAGTACTTGGTTCCGAACTAGGTGGCGATACGTTCGCTACTCACTTAGTGTTTTAAGACTGGCTATACGATAGCCGTGTTATTTTTGGTGCATTTTTGCTGCAATTAGTATGCCGTACTGAAGAGCTCTAATGAAAGCGAAACCGGTCTACGGTTCTAATTGTTGCGAGAATGCATCTAGTCTTACATACTTTGTCCCTATATTGGGGTAGAAATGGGCCAGGGCTAACAATTTTTTAAATTGTTAGTTAGTTGTATACCGTCTCTATTTTTAATACTCTGTATTATTTGGAGCGGGCGTGACAACAAGTACTTGGTTCCGAACTAGGTGGCGACACGTTCGCTACTCACTTAGTGTTTTAAGACTGGCTATACGATAGCCGTGTTATTTTTGGTGCATTTTTGCTGCAATTAGTATGCCGTACTGAAGAGCTCTAATGAAAGCGAAACCGGTCTACGGTTCTAATTGTTGCGAGAATGCATCTAGTCTTACATACATTGTCCCTATATTGGGGTAGAAATGGGCCAGGGCTAACAATTTTTTAAATTGTTAGTTAGTTGTATACCGTCTCTATTTTTAATACTCTGTATTATTTGGAGCGGGCGTGACAACAAGTACTTGGTTCCGAACTAGGTGGCGACACGTTCGCTACTCACTTAGTGTTTTAAGACTGGCTATACGATAGCCGTGTTATTTTTGGTGCATTTTTGCTGCAATTAGTATGCCGTACTGAAGAGCTCTAATGAAAGCGAAACCGGTCTACGGTTCTAATTGTTGCGAGAATGCATCTAGTCTTACATACATTGTCCCTATATTGGGGTAGAAATGGGCCAGGGCTAACAATTTTTTAAATTGTTAGTTAGTTGTATACCGTCTCTATTTTTAATACTCTGTATTATTTGGAGCGGGCGTGACAACAAGTACTTGGTTTCGAACTAGGTGGCGACACGTTCGCTACTCACTTAGTGTTTTAAGACTGGCTATACGATAGCCGTGTTATTTTTGGTGCATTTTTGCTGCAATTAGTATGCCGTACTGAAGAGCTCTAATGAAAGCGAAACCGGTCTACGGTTCTAATTGTTGCGAGAATGCATCTAGTCTTACATACTTTGTCCCTATATTGGGGTAGAAATGGGCCAGGGCTAACAATTTTTTAAATTGTTAGTTAGTTGTATACCGTCTCTATTTTTAATACTCTGTATTATTTGGAGCGGGCGTGACAACAAGTACTTGGTTCCGAACTAGGTGGCGACACGTTCGCTACTCACTTAGTGTTTTAAGACTGGCTATACGATAGCCGTGTTATTTTTGGTGCATTTTTGCTGCAATTAGTATGCCGTACTGAAGAGCTCTAATGAAAGCGAAACCGGTCTACGGTTCTAATTGTTGCGAGAATGCATCTAGTCTTACATACTTTGTCCCTATATTGGGGTAGAAATGGGCCAGGGCTAACAATTTTTTAAATTGTTAGTTAGTTGTATACCGTCTCTATTTTTAATACTCTGTATTATTTGGAGCGGGCGTGACAACAAGTACTTGGTTCCGAACTAGGTGGCGATACGTTCGCTACTCACTTAGTGTTTTAAGACTGGCTATACGATAGCCGTGTTATTTTTGGTGCATTTTTGCTGCAATTAGTATGCCGTACTGAAGAGCTCTAATGAAAGCGAAACCGGTCTACGGTTCTAATTGTTGCGAGAATGCATCTAGTCTTATAAAGGGCAACAACAATTAATGAATATGCTATTAATTTATGAAGAATGCAATAAAGCATTAAAACAATCTGGATGCGGCAAGTGCGTTATGGTAGCGTATTTTCATAAATATGTTTTTAGTTCTGTTTTTAATGAGACATGAAATTTGGTAGCGAGTACATATAACAATGTAATATGTTTCATCAGAATACCCTTTTTGCTTGAAAAAGTACGAAAATTTTCCGAAAATAAATTTAAAGTTTTCCAGAAAAAACTGGTTCAATTTTCCTGACCAACGAACACCTCTTCAAACAATTTACACAAAAACTACACCTGCCAATATATAATTATTCACAAAAAGCTATTTAACAAAAATTCCATAAAAAAATTTTTCCATGAAAATTAGCATGCAATTTCTTTCACGAAAATTCGCCATTTTTTGGATAAAATTTGTCTTTAGTAATACACAAAAATTATATGAAAATCTTTTTCTGAAAATTTGCTAAACATTTTTTACACCAAAACTATAAACTTTTTATACGTCAATTCGCAAACATTTTTTTACAATAGCTTATTAAACATTAATTATCAATTACAAAAAATATTTTGGTTTTATGCGTCTCGGAACATCAGTGGCACCCAATTTTTTTTTAATTCCACGGTAAAGCTCAATAATTCCGTTATTATTATTATACAAGATACGAGAAAAAATTTTATACGTTAATTATAGTGTCTTGAGGTGCATCTTACAGATTTATTTTAATAATCACAGGCTGGACCATAAGTCGCTGGTGATACAAATTTTTTTAATCGAATTGTTTTATTGCATTTTTGCATTTTCCATCGAATTAAAATGCATATTCATAAGGAAAAAATTATTATAGTATTTATCGTTTTCGAGCTATTTCAATTGTTTTGCAACTTTTCACATTTTTGGCGCATCTCAAAAATTATGATAAGGTATTTTCACCAATAGATAGTGGATCCCATGAAAATGAGACCTTCAGAGATGCTTTCGTTCATATTATTTGTTAGTTTTTGTACACTTGCAAACAATAAAGTTATTTTGATGAAATGCGGTAGGTGCATTGTTTCTACTATATAGGTTATACTGACAACCAAATTTAATGACTGTTTTCATAAAAAAACATATTATGTGGTTATTAAAAATATTTTAATCAAAATTCACTAACATAACGCACTTGCTGCACCTGGACTTTTTATGTTTCTTTATTTTAACTTAGAGATCTAAATTTTGGCATATAGTATACTTGTAGTGAATTTTCGTAGAAAAAAGTCACTATTTAGGTCTCGACTTTTGAATTAAAAAAAAAATTCCCCAAATGAGCGCGAACTAGAGCCCTTAGAATCCATACCCGTGGTCAGTTCCAGTTTCTTGGGTAATTGGTTCTGCTCTATGTATCTAAAATATTTTCAGCGCTGCGGCGTTGCCGCTCATATCGAAAAGTAGCAACAACTTTGATATTTTAAATGAGACACCATGTATATTATTGCATTTTCGCTTCACTGTTGCTTTCCGATTATTTTGTAAAATACTTCCCTATATCAATCCACAGCGGTTTTCGAGATATTAAATGTTTTCCTTATTTTTTCCGAGGCCATGCAGAAATCATCACACACAGACAAATGTTTATTACTACGGTAATTGGAGAGTTAGAAAGCTTAAATTGTGGATGTACTCTACCAATGACCTGTGTATTACTGAGGTCTGAGGGAATTCATTCTCCATTATACAGGATCGTTCAAAATTTGTGATTTTACCAATAGAAAAAGTCTGGACGCAGCAAGTGCGTTATGAAAGTTGAGTTTCATAAAAATGTTTCTAATAGCAGATATGTCTGTGTGTGTGTTAAGTCATGTACGTGCAGTAAGTTCCATCCGTTGTTCTCTGAGTAGGCTGTCCCTATTTTTCTAGGTAGCATGCCTCGATTGTCAGTCAAGTCTTGTATCTGGCCAGTTATTCCTGCTGTAAGGAACCTGAAAGGCGTAAATTTCGTAAATGTGCTATAATCTGTTGTTAATATAAAATCTTTAGAAAAATCTGGCGGTATTAGCACAGGTGAATTCATTAAGATGTCTTTACATGAGTTAAAGGCAGCAATGTATTCTTCGTTGTTAACGTATATCTTAGAGTTTTTCTTCAAACATTTAGTTAAGGGTTTTGTGACGTGTGCAAAATTCTCTATATATTTTCCATAGTATCCCACTAGTCCTAAAAATGATTTCCTTGGTTGTATTTGATATCGGGAATTTTCTTATAGCATTTAATTTTTTGGAGTCGGTCTAATTCCGTGTGAGCTTACCACATGTCCTAAAAACTCGGCTTCCTTTTTTAAAAATCACTTTTATCGAGTTGCATCTTTAGATTGCTTTGTTTAAAACGTTCGAATGACAATCTTAACTTTTCTATATGATCTTGTAGTGACGTGGAGACGTCATCGATGTATACTAGGCATGTTTTACCTATTAAACCCTGTAACACGGTCTACATTAGCCTGGAAAACGTTGCTGGAGCTCCTGATAAACCAAAGGGCATTCTGGTGTACTTCCAGTGGCCTGTGTCTGTTGTAAACGCTGTTTTTGCTGTGTCCTTAGGGTCCATTTCAATTTGGTGATATCTTGATAATAAACCATTAGTTAAAAAGTATTGTGCTCTTCCAATTTTGTCTAGTATTTCGTCTATTTTGGAAATTGGGTGTCGCTCTGGTATTGTTTTTTTCATTAAACTTCAGGTAATCTACCACAATGCTCAATTTCTGTTTATTTGGCTTGCCCATCTTCTTGGATATAACACAAAGAGGTGAGCTATATGGGGTATGACTTTTTCTAATAATTTTTTGTCTTAACATATCATTTATCCGTGTGTCTACCTCTGGCTTATGGACTTAAGGGTATCTATATAATTTTGAATGCACCGGTATGTCATCTGTTGTTCGTATCCTGTGTTTTATGGCGTTAATGTGTGTTAGCGGTCCGCTTTTGTTGAAAAATAGATCGTTATATTCTGATATTAAATTCAATAATACTTGTTTTTTCTCGTCATTCAGGGAATCGGTGTTTATTTGTTTGATCATCTGATTTTGATTTATAATTGGTTTTTGATTGCTCCTCGTATTAGTCCTCTTACTGCGAATTGCATTCGGATTATTCTTCTTCTGACTAACTGGTTTGTTTTAAACGAACGTGTCGTGCGATATGTGCTTATAATTGTAGGGTGTTTGGAGAGCGTAATTCGCTATCTGCTGTTTTAATCACCATAAGCGTTTATGTAACACGGCTCGGATTTATTCTGCTAAAACTTAATATCTGCGTCGAGTATCTCGTCCTCTAGGTCAATTTCTCTGATTGGTGAGAAATATTCATTGGTTACTATATTGTTTACATTAAATTGATTTTATACTAATCGTGAGCCATTTGCTTTGGCTACTTCTGATTTCGAATAATTATAATTATTTTTGTTTGGAATTTGATTTTTATACATCTATTTCCTATATACAATTTTTTATTTTAAAAATATATCTTGGCTTCGTTTAATGCAAGAAATTATATACCTAGAAGTCCACTTTACTGGTCTATAAAGTTAAAAAGACAGAATTCTTGTAACCTATCTGACACAGAACTTAATCTAATATTCGCAGCCCGAATCTAACAATAGTTTACCATGGATTTCTTTTAGCTCCAGGTAAGGTAACTTGCATAAGGCATTAATATTATTTACATCTATTACGGTTCGTGCTGTGACGTACTAGCGGTAAGAAAATTTTGGTGTTGTTCCTCATATTGCTCTTTCGTATTCAGAATTATTTACATTATTGTCAAAAATTCTGTGTTATGTAAATGGGACGTATTTCTACGTGGCTGCTGCGACAATCTTGAATTGGAACCTCATAATTTCATCGATTCCGGATATTGTCTATTAACGTTCTAATTGAAATTTGGTCGTCGCATTTGATTTGATTGGTTATTGTGATTATTATTAAAATTTGGTCTCCTTATTTGATTGGAGAAATTTTTGGAAATTCAGTCGAGGCGTAAATTGGGTATTTTGCTGGGTTGTAAATTTTGAACGTTACTTTGTTGCTGAAAAGGTTTATGATTTTGTTGAAACGGTTTTTGGAACTGGACCTTATAAAAATTTAGACTGATTTGTCGTTAGAAAGGTTGTTTGTTATGTCCGTTGTTTTTGTTCTGGTTAAAAGTTGATCTATTTATTGTTTTATCTGTATAATCAAAATTTTCCTCTGAAAACACGAATTTCAATGCTTGTTCTATACATTGGGGATTGGTTGGCCTTACTACCATCCCCATTAGATTCCTTAATCCACCCAAAAATGCTTTTAACGTTTGATTTTGATAAATTGTCATTTTAAGAGCCCGTACTGCCTCGTTATTCTCATGAGCAATTAAGTTAGAGATGAGTATTTGTTCTATATGTCTGCAACGGTTCGAAAATGCAAGTACATCTTCCTCGTTCCTTTGTTGTAATGTCAGCATTGCAGACTTGCATCGTTTCTCTGACCCGTAAAATTCTGCACGACTGCATTTCTAAGGTCGAGTTTATTATCTTCGTATTTATTATAAAACGTGCTTGTCCCGTTAATTTATTCTAAATGAAATTGAACAGGAAATGATTCATACAAAGGTTAGCTGTATAAAATACGTTCATGACCAGATCACAAGATTTATGAAAATTACCTACGTTACCCGGTTGAACATCGAATTCGGGAATTGCTTTAAGGAAGAATTCTTTAAATTGGTCTGCCATGTTGCCACTAGAATTAATTTCTCATATAGGATTCATTATTTCGATTGTATTGTATTGTATTTTGAAGGATGACATGGCTGCGGCTTGTTGCCATTCGCACATTTTGCCGTGATTATAGCTTTCTTCCTCATTTGATCTGTCCCTGATTAATTACGCGTGAGCTAATATCTAAAAGATATATAGCGTCTGTATGTATTATTCGGATCACTTTGTATATAACCATTGGCTATAATTTAATTATAATGTTTGTCTTAGTGTATATATTTATTACATTTTTTTATATTCAAGTTAATAAGCCCACTATATTGCACAATAAATCACACAGTTTTGTACATAAAAATTAACTGTTTAGATATTGCTAAAATTAGAATCTATAAGGATAGTCACTGGGACACATATCTTTATGTCTTGGGGTCGATCAAGACAACTTTGTACATAAACTAGAAGACCACAGGAGAAAAGGGGAAACACAAGGAAAGACAATAGGAGATTTAAAGCTAGAAAACTCACGTATACTTACATCCATACTTCGTGCCACCCACACGCATATTTACATAATCACTCTCACACAAGTTTATAAAATCTATAGACTATAATATATGTATAAACTAACGTTACAGTTGTAGCTCAAGTCTTTTTGCATGTAGATAGATTTTTGTATATACATGTACGTTTTTTGTCTCTAACAAATATGACAGGTTAAACGGAGAAGAAACAATATCAAGCCTAATTATTTCGTTCAAAAAATTTTGAATATAAATATATTTGGAGGGTATTGTGCAAGCAAATAGCATATGTTCTGGATCACCAACCTCCCCACATTCGCATAAAGGAGTTTCTCTTATTCCAATTTTAAACAAATATTGAGGTACTAATGAGTGTGCAAATCTAAGCCTACAGATGTTAACTACTAAGGGTCTACTCAGATCGGTTGTGTTAAACCAAGGCTTTGTTGGGGGAAGTGGTTGTAATTTTTTATAATATTCACCTTTGTCGTCACTCTTATACTGGTGTACCCATTTTTTCAAAATTATTGTCTGATTTAAATTAGAATAAATGTCCGAGACTGGACACAGGTAACTTTTATCAGTGCCTTCACTTGTAGCGCGTTTTGCTAGATTATCAACCTCCTCGTTATTGTCGATGCCACAATGAGCCTTGACCCACACCAAAGAAAGCTCCACATTTCTTGACATTAACTCCAGGATATCACAGATTAATTTAGATATTAGTAAGTTGCATTTTGATGTTGGTGTAATGTTTTGTATTTTCTTCAAACAACTTTTGCTATCTGTAAATATGACCACTTTTTTAATGGTATGTAGTTTAACATATCCTATGGAGCTTCGATCAAAGCTATTGTCTTGGCCGAATATATAGATAATGCACTGTTTAATTTGGTAAGTTGTTTGTGTTGTTTTTCCGGTACATAGAAAGCGCAACCAGTACCTACTTTTTGCTTTGATTCATCTGTGTATATATGGAGTGTATTCGGAAACATTTCAGCTACTTCAGAAACAAACATATGGTTGCGAAGAGAAATGTGGTATTCTGAGTAATCTGGTAGGTATATTATACGAATATTACGTAGCAGTCGGAAATCAAAGCTGTAGATAGGATCTATGGAACTACTGTAAAAACTTGTCCTGATGGGGGCAACTCCACCGTAAGCACCGACAATTAACTGGGTCGGTTTTCGTATCCAGTGAACAGAAACAAGATCTTGTATTAAACCCTCATGTAATTTATTGGTAATATAATCATTTTTAGATATTGTTCTTAATACAAATTTCAACGCGAGTTGTTCACGTCTTAGTTTAAGAGGCAATTCGCAACACTCTGCCAAAAGATTTGTGACAGGGGTGCTCCTAAGCGCACCATTGCACAGTCTCAAACATTTATTCTGGATAACCTGTAGCTTATTTAGGTGGCATTTTGCTGCATTGCCATATAATATTGAACCATAGTCAATTACAGACCTCACAAAGGCTTTATAAAAAGTAATACAAACGCTGGGGTCTGCCCCCCAGGCGGTATGACATATATATCGTAATATGTTATTGCCTTTTTCAGTTTTACGTACGATCATGTTGACTTGATCTTTCCAAAGAAGTTTTCGGTCCATAATAAGTCCTAAGTATTTTACAGAAGTTTTAACATCATAAACTATTTCATTGATGGTCAAGGTCGTTGGTATTTGCCGTTTTTTTGTATATATACAAAGCTGTGTCTTGTGGTTACATATTGTTAGACCATTTAATATTGACCATTTCTCCAAACCTTTCATGTCACGCTCTAAGGCAGATTTTCCTTCATCTATTTCGCATGAAGTTTTATATAAGCATATATCGTCTGCATACTGAATAATTTCAGAGTTTTTTATATAAGAGGTTATGTCAGATGTGTAAATTAAGTAAAGTAGTGAGCTTAATACACTTCCTTGGGGAATTCCATTATTGGTAATTCTAGGTTTCCACACATTTTGCGATGTTTTCAGATACACCACCCTATCCTCATAAAGCTTAATAATTTTTTTCGCAAAAGTTCTGGGAATATTTAAACCTACCATCTTGTCGTAAAGAATTTTAAGATTAACATTGTCAAAACCACCTTTTATATCAATAAACATTGCTACTACCGATTTTTTATTCGTAAAAGATTTATATATGTCTAAAACAAGAGCGGTAATTCCATCTATTGTGGAGCAATTTCGACGGAAACCTCGCTGGGTTTCTGATATCTTTTGCTTGGTCTCCAGCCATTTTTCAAGCCGGTTTTTTATCATACGTTCAAAGGTTTTTTTAATGCATGATGAAAGTGAAATACCCCTATACGATTCTGAATTAGTCGGATCTTTAAATGCCTTAAGAAAAGTAATCACAATATAAGTCTTCCAATCATCTGGATAGTTCTCCATTTGCCATATGTTATTTAAAATTTTTAATAACAGTTCTCTTGAATTTGTTGGTAAGTGAAATAAAATTTCATATCGAATACCATCCGGACCCGGTGAAGAACCATTTTTGTTACTGTTTAATGCAAAATCAAGTTCGTCGATAGTAAAGGCTTTTGATAAAAACTGATCTTCCTTAGGTTCGTGGGTAAGTTCATGATTAGGTTCATGATCATATTCGATTTTTTCTTTTACACTAGCTGGTACTATATTATTTAGGAACTCCTCGGCCCAGATGCCATCCGATATGATAGGCGACTTTGATGCTTGTGAATTACTTAACTTTTTAGCCATTTTCCAGATCTCTTTAATTGGGGTATTTTTGTTGATTTGGCCGCAGAAAATTTTCCAAGATTCTCTTTTGCTTGTTAGTATTGTTCGCTTCTTAACTGCAGACAACCTTTTGAATGTCATGAAGTTTTCAAATGTAGGAATTCTTTTATATTCTCGAAGCGCTTGCTTTTCATTATCTACTGCTATTTTACATGAATTATTCCACCAGGCTTTTCTGAAAGCAGAATTAAAGGCTGTACTCATCCGAGGGATAGTTGACTGACATACAGAGTTGATGTTTTGTATAAAACTTTCATATGTAAGATTATTTGAAAAAGTCAGTTCTGTTATTATTTCCATCAGTATGGTGAACAACCTCCAATTTGCTTTATTTATATTCCACACGTTTGCAGTATTTATAAAAGGTTGAGAAAGTTGGAAATCTGAGTTATTATTTGAACTATTGTAAGAATATTTTATACTAATTACAAAGTGATAAGAACCAAGTGTTTCATTTTCTACACACCAGGAAAATTTGCCGGCAATTTGCGGAGAGCACAAGGACAGATCAATAGCGGAAGCATTCAAATGATGTGGATTTTTTAAAAGGGTCTCAGCCCCCGTGTTTAAAAAAGTAATGTTACAGTTTTCAATAGCTGACAATAGTTCGTCTCCCTTAGGGTTTGAAATGGAACATCCCCATCCCGTATGATGACTATTTGCATCGCCGCAAACTAGATAAGGCTTGCTTAAGCCACCGAAAAATGCTTCCCATTGATACCGTCTCAGGCTTATCGATGGCGGTACGTAAAAAGAATATACATTTAATTTATTTTTTTTGTCTATAGTTATTGTGACACCAGTGTATTCCAAGCCAGTAACAGTGCGAAGCCCGTTATTAACAACACAATAATATTTGCTTTTTGTTAGAATGGCAACACCGCCGTAGCCATCCGCTCTGTCACTTCTATAAAGACTATATCCAGAAAAGTTGACAGAGTCTGAAGATTTAAGCCATGTCTCGCATATTATAGCTATGTCTATGTTATTGTCAAACAAATATTTTTCAAGATGGCCCTTATTACTTTTTATTGACCTAGAATTTCACTGAAGTATATTCAAATTGAATTTTCAAAATGAATAAGTGAATCCTGAACCAGTTCTTTAATACTATTTACAACTTGACTATTCAGTGTGTCTACGTTTTCTTGTCTTAGAATGTTAACGATTCTTGATATTAATGTTTCGGCTACTTTATTTGCATTTGAGGTTTTACTAGAATTACTATATAACGGGGGAAATGGATTTATTACTCCCCCACCACGAGTCACGCCAATATTATCTAAGATTTTTCGGCGGCTTTCATTGTGTTTTGCTACTATGGGAGAGTCTATGGTCTGCCTACGTTTTGGAGGAAATAGAATATCTCGTGGTTTAGTGTTTATAGCCTTACTACCGACACGAGGCTCAATGTGACGTGAATGGGCCCATGGAGCTGGAGGTGGTGCCAAACTTGATTCTTGGGTACGTTTAGGTTCTACGCGATTGTCGGATTGAGTGGATTGCTTTTTGAGAACTTGTGCATAACTCCTGCTTACCGTATCCAGGGCATCTTTATACGAAATATTAGCATTACTCATTAGGGCTTTTATGGTTTTTTGTCGATCAAATTCTGGACAAGCAGTCCTATCAGTGGCCATATGTGCCCCCCTGCATAACACGCATATCGGAGTAGCCTGCTTTTCACATACATTGTTACTATGATTTTCTCCACAACATTTACATCGCTCACTTGCCTTACACTGTGAGCTAATATGGCCGTACCTTAAACACTTTAAACACTGTATAACTCTTTGGATATATGGTTCAACATGAAAAAGAATTTTTTCTATTAATACTTCGGAGGGAAGTACTTGTCCTTTAAATTCTACTAAAATAGATGACGTATTGATATATTCAGTAACATTATCTTTTTTAGATTTCCGCTTTAGTCTTATTACATTCAGTATTTCTATTTTATTTTCATTAGTTGTAGTTATCATATCTATTAAGTCTTCTTCCTGCAGATCAAGGTCAACAAATTTAATTACTCCTTGTCTATGGGTTGAGAATGTAGGTATATATGCTTTAAAACCTCTAGCTTTAAGTGATTCAGAGTTTATTAAAATGTTTGCACTTTCAGCGGAGGACAGTGTAATTTTAAGTTTATTTCGTCCTATACTTGATATATTCAATACTTTATCTTTAATATAATCCGAACAATTATTTATTATTTTAGCGGTGGCTATACGATGTATTCTACCAATACTATCATCTGGATTTTTACCTTCTAGATAAACAATAAATGGACCTAAATCCTTATCATCATAAATGTTTATTATTTGTCTCTTTCTGTTGTCAGTTCTTTTATTAATTAAATTAGCTGGATTTTTGTCACGATTTAAACCAATATTAGATACATCATTTAAACTCTCAATTAATTTAGCATGCTTTAAATAATCTTGTTTTTTACTTACTTCTTTTCCTTTCATTTTAATTTTCGACTTTCCTATTTTACTTACGCTTTCCTTCATACTCGTTTCCTCTTCGCTTTCACTTACGTCAACAACTTCCATCATTTCCATTAGATTATCCTCACCCGTCCTATCCGGGGGTTCGGCGTCTTGTAAATTACTCATAAATATATTTGGGTTATTGGCACTTACTTGAGACAGTATCGGATATACGAGAAATCACTGAAACACTACCACTCGCTATCATTCACCGTACTCGAATGCATTATTTCGATATTATCCCTAATACTTTTCGATATAAGTCTATATTCGATATTTACAAAATTTTGTGATTCGTCGTCTGAATCAGACACAATAAAATCAATATAGGCACATATAAAAATGCAGGAAATTGGGAAAATGGGATAGTAGCAAACAAGGTACATTAATATAACGACTTCTACTACCATTTGGGTGCTTGGCTACTGCTTTTATTTCCACTTGGGTCTGCTTGGCTCGAATCGGTTGTTAGGCGTCGATACGCTTAGAAATCAATATTATTTTGACTTTTTAACCGATACAAACGACTGCGCCACTTAACTTTACGGTTAAGACGGTTGAATTTTTAAAACAATTTATTATTGATATCACAAATTACGACATAAAACAATTAAAACATATATAAAATAATGACAAATACAAATATAAGCATAAATGTGATATATTAACTTTATCACACGAAGGGCAGAGTCTAAAGCAAGAGACAGGAATGAACGCCTCGCTGAAGGCGAGTCATCTATTTATAATGTGTCACCTAGAGCGTAGTACTATTGTTCTTAGAGGTGGCTTCTATTATGTCGACACAGCTTCCCACATTTTCCTACGCAGTTTCCCAGGGTGCCTTCTGATCCTGCTGACTTGGGTGTCTGCATACTGAGACTGCTACTTTGTATTATAATGGCTCTTTGTTGGTGGTCCATTTATATCCCGACAGTAGAAGGTTGGTGAAAACATCAGTTTGCCTAATTACGTGATGTATGGCAGAGTTGGTTTTTTCTTCTTTAAACTTTTAATTAGGCAAACTGATGTCAGGGCAGGTCGGAAAAGTCAGTTAGGAGGATTATGTGTTAACAAAATTTCAGGAGGTCTTTTATTGCGTAAAAATGGCAAAAAACTCATCAATTTTTTATTGTCGCGAGATGCTCGTACACTGGGTATCCTATTGTCCAATTAGGACAAAGCATTGTTTAATCTGTTTGTAACACATATTATACATATATTATACCTTTCTGCTCTCCTTCCTTATATGACATTTAACTATGCCAAATCTCACATTGCTCCTTGCGCGCAATGTGCTTAAAAAGGGATACAAAGTTTTTTCTTCATGTATTATAACCCTATAATTGCAACTTCTACAAAACATCAGAGAAAGGGTTTGTTTGAAATTAATTTTCTGCAAATATTTAAGTAAAATGAAGGACAGTGTCGTCTTAAGCTGAAACTTAAGACTTTATAGTTACACACTTCTTCCGATATTTCTTTTCACATAAGCCTTTCAGGTTATTTATCTACGACATGTTAATTTTACCGTTTCGAATCGCGACTTTGAAGTTTTAAGAAAAAAAACTATTATGCTTATAACTGTTTTCCTTATAGCGTAGAGATTCAAATTTTGTTACGTGGTTTTCTTCTTATGATATAAACCGACGCATCAAATTTTGTTGCCGTAGCTTTGTTATTTCCGGAGATATCAAAATTTTCCGATAGATCACACAGAATTTTCAAAACAAGTCCGATTTCCCTGGCTAACGAACATATTTAAACGACTTGCGAAAGGAAGGTACTCACCAAATTTTATCACAATCGACCCATTATTCTTTGAATTATTGGTGTCACACATAAATATAAATATATATATATATATATATATATATATATATATATATATATATATATATATATATATATATAATACATATATACAGGCTGTCCCACGTAAGGTGTGCATTAGAAGGTTTCAAACCAGTATTTTTCGAATCTGAAAAATTGCAGCTGAATAGATCACCACCCGTTTATTATCACTAAAATATTTTGGTGACTGTATTACGTCCAGTTGTACCGGAAGTCGCCGACAACTTTCTTAATTTTAATAGAACACCTATATATTATTGCATTTTCGATTTTCTATTGTTTTTCCGTCATAAAGTTGCAAATCTTTGAAATGGCAATTCTCAGGCATCAAGTAGGTCATGGTTCTGAAATTTAACGTAACTATAGACCTAGTGGTCAAAAAAGTTACAAAAATGATACAGGGTGTTGTTTAACTAAGTTCAAATATCGATAATTTGAAACACGAAAAAGTATTTTTCCAAATAGAACACCATGTATATTTTCATTGCATATCCTTCGTAGTTATATTCTGCTTCGATCTATATCAGCATTCCCTTTAACTATTTTGAATTATTTATGAGTTACAAGAAGAAATATGAATAAAACGGGAATATAATACAAAATTTGGAATCTACCTAGTTGAAGAGTAGCTTTGGATATATAATAAAAACTTATGTCAAAGAGATGTATTATTTGTCTCGTTAGTTGTCAATGCAATATAGTGATCTATTTCTTTGAAGGTATTGTGAGGTACAAAACGGAAGATATTGTTGAAGAATATTCTGCTGACAACATTCTAAATTTAATTCATTGATTGTTGTTGCCCTTACTTGGTGAAACTTGTCCATACTACATACAGACTTGAAGACTACTTCTCTGGCTTCACTACAAAAACCAACAGTGAAGCCAGAGAAGTAGTCTCCAAGTCTGTATGTAGTATTCTAAATTTATTTTGCATTCACGGAGAATGCAGGAGAATCGTGAGTAGAACGTGTCGCTTGTTCAACAAGAGATTTCCATATTTACCACCTATGAATAGGACAAAGTTCTCCAGAACCGAGTCAGACCAGATCCACATGCTTCCATCGGGCAGGCAGTAGAAGATTTAAGACCAATTTGAAGATCCATTTAAAGAATTCTTTCGAAGTATGAATGGCATGCATATGCCCAAAGGACAGTGCTTCGATTACGGGAGGGTGACCACATTAGAAGGGTTACATTTTGTGAATGGTTGATAGTAGGTTATACGACACTTGAGCCAGACAGGAAGTGGGGGGCGGAGCCTCCACCTCCACCCCTCCCCTAGGGGCGGAGCCCCACCTCTGGGCGGAGCCCCACCCCTTGTGGGTGTGGCCACGCCCCAAGATGGCGGAAAAAAATGGCGGACCCAAAATGGAGGAACCAAGATGGCGGAACAAAAATGGCGGACCCAAAATGGAGGAACCAAAATGGCGGAACCAAAATGGGCGGAAAAAAAATGGCGGCTTTCGTTTTAAAGATGGCGGCCTAACCTGTGATACCTTAAGCTGACATATATACCCCTGACACTATAAAAATGGCGGCTTTCGTTCTTAAAGATGGTGCCTTTCGCTTTTAAAGATGGTTGAAGACTCCATTATTTAAAGTTACGTCACCTCAACCGTTAGAGCCGACAAATGAGAGTGAGGTTGATAAGCGAGAATAATGGTATAGGTCGAAGACTCCATGATTTAAAGTTACGCCCCTATTAAAACAAACCATACATAAAGCTTTTGTTATTAGACATAAGACATAATAATTAATATGTTTAATATTAGACAGACTATTAGATTTCGCATAGAAATTAGCCGAACGCCACAATTGTTATATGGGTCGGTTCTAAAACTAACACACAGAGGTCGTTGGCAAACAAAAGAAGGAAGTTCAGAAACAAAATAGACAACAGGTTCAAATAGGAAACCAAACTTAAATATCGTAGAGACAATAGAGGTCGCTGGCAAAACAAAGAAGGAAGCTCAGAAACAAAATGGACAACAGGTTCAAATCTTAAAAATAGGAACTTTTTTTAGCCTTATGTGTGGGCGCGGCAAGTAGTTTTTTTTTATTTTGAAAGAGATACAGGTTCGATTCCTGATATAAGCTCCTTGATATGGTAGCGTCAAACAAATACAAAGAGGTACTGAATAACTAAACAGTAAGCTTAGAAACAATGGTTGGTTACAGGTTCAATTCCTTTCTTAGTTTTAAAGCTAACCCCCACGTGTTTAGTGTCATGTTACTCGTCTAAGTAAGCAGAATTAAAAAATGGCGACTAAAATAAGATAAAAAACTTAAAACCCTTATCGCGGAAGATCCGTGAGATGTACTATAGAACCAACACATGCATGGTGTTAAGGAGGTCAAATCAAAGTGGAATATACAATAAAATGACCACTTCCGGTCTAAATTTTAAATCGTTATATCTTTTGAATGGAAAGTGATAGAAATGAACTGACTTTAAAAATATATCGTTTCATAACAAGCTCTACAAGAAAATGAGATAAAAAACTTCAAATCCTTATCGCGGAAGATCGGTGAGATGTACGATAGAACCAATACATGCACGGTGTTAAGGAGGCCAAATCAAATTGGAATATACAATAAAATGGCCACTTCCGGTCTAAACTTTAAATCGTTATATCTTTTGAACGGAAAGTGATAGAAAGGAACCGACTTCAAAAATGTATGTTTCGTAACAAGGTCTACAAGAAACTGAGATAAAAAACTTCAAATCCTTATCGCGGAAGATCGGTGACATGTACGATAGAACCAATACATGCACGGTGTTAAGGAGGGCAAAGCAAATTGGAATATACAATAAAATGGCCACTTCCGGTCTAAACTTTAAATCGGTATATCTTTTGAACGGAAAGTGATAGAAAGGAACCGACTTCAAAAATGTATGTTTCGTAACAAGGTCTACAAGAACCTGAGATAAAAAACTTCAAACCTTTATCGCGGAAGATCGGCGAGATGTACGATAGAACCAATACATACACGCTGTTCAGCAAAGCAAACTCTATAAGCATATTCAATAAAAATGTTACTTCCGGTAGACACTTCCGGTATAGCCAGTCTTAGAGCTACATACATGTGTGACACCTCAAAATCATCGTCTTGTTGAACAGAAGAAATATAATATTTAAGTAAGTCAGAACAAGCTGTGTTAATACCTAAAAACAACACACTCTCTCTTAGACTTAATGAAGTTACTTTCAGAGAAAATTTCAACCATACCAGAAAGAACAGTATTCAATAGCGTGTTTAAATGTTGACTACATCAAGTGATGCGTGCTACAGACAAATTTTAGTACACCCTCTTAGACTTATTGAAGTTGACGGTACAGGCAGCTGTCAAGCGTACCTAACAAACCAAAGTAAATATGTCTTGAAGAACAGTCTTCAATTGCCCTAAGCCAACACATCTCTATCATTTCAGAGTAATCTTAGCCATGTGACCAGTTAAACTAAGTATCTTGAAGTGTAGCTTTTATGTTTATGAGATATAAAATAACAAAACTAAAGAGTTAATTGTCTATTAAAACAACAAGCAGAAGGGGTTGACTTGGTACCTACAGCTGCTACATACTTGGTAAAAATGGGTGCCACTAGCATTTCAGAGTAATTTTAATCACACAACACTCTAACTAACTGTCTTGAGATGTGGCTTTATGTGTTAATGGGTGGAAATAACAAAACTAAAGAGTTGATTGTCTATTACAACTGTCAGCTAAAGAAGCATTTAGGTAGCCGGAATACCGATATCCTAAATATTTCAAGAGTAATCTTAGTCATACAACACTCTTAACTAACTGTCTTGAGATGTGGCTTTATGTGTCATTGGTTGGAAAATAAGAAAACTAAAGAGTTGATTGCCTATTACAACAGTCAGCTGAAGGAACATTTGGGTTATCGGAATACCGATATGCCAAATGTTCCAACCGAAGGAGCCCACTTAGAGACATCTCCAGGGGCTCGGAATACCGATGCCCTAGAAGTGTAGGAAGCAACATTTCAATTAACACCAACAACCGCTAAATACTTGTTGGACTTTAGTATGTTTGATATTAAATTCGATTTGCTACATAACCATTCATTTTTATGAAAAACTCAACAATTTTTATTTCTGCTTAAGCGAATTTAATCAGAAATATAGAACCAATCTTCAAGGAACCGAAGTAAAATGATAAGAACATTAAGAACAAACATTCCGATACCGAAGTGATCCTAAACACACCATATGATGCAAATTCTGTAAATCTCTTTAACAGAAGAAAAACAGAAGTCAAACACCGTAAGACAAATAGAACCAACGTACATAAGAGATGTGTCTGAGGAGAAACGTATTCAGAACCTTATTGAGTTTACTAAGTTTTAAGTATACGAATAGAGCAGTCTATGTACCAACCAGGACAACACAACTAACCAACCAACTGTTTTTGAGGTGTAACCTTTATGTATATAATTTAATTTTCGCTGGTGTAAAATAAATGTAAAAAGTGTTATATAGCAAAACCAAAGATTTAATTGCCTATCACAACAAGCTGACCGAACAGTGTGACCAACGGAATACCGATACCCTAAATATTTCAACCGAAGGAGTCCACTTAGAGTCATCTCCAGGGAGCCGGAATACTAGCCCCCTAGAAGTGTCGGAAGCAACATTTCAAGTAACACCTAGAACTGCTACATACTTGGTAAAATGGGTGGAGCTCAGACTGTAAACGACTTGATAGGTGGTACATATGTTTGCAAAGATTTGATTCTAAATTTAGCCTGTTGGTTATCCAATCATTTCTATGAAAAGTGCAACCAACCAACTAACCAACCACCCAACCAACCAACCAACGTTGAGGGGCGTAGAGATAGCAAGCTACCTACAAGTGGACCCCTCTGAACCTATGATGTTAATAATGGAGTAAAAGATTTAATTGGCACGTGTTTGTATTGAAGGCTTGCAAGCTACGTACAAGTGTCTGAATATATGATGGTGATGACGAGTCAAGATATTTAATTGACATGTATTAAAGGCTTAGCAGTTTTCACTTGAGTCATCGTCATTCGAAAACTATTAGAACGAAAACCAGGGCCTTTACTCTGGTATATCTTACTCAGTAGGAACCAAATGTCTTCGAAAACAACATTCTTTGCTTTTCTGAAAGGCAAGTGAGCAGCCCCCTTGTCGAACCCCTCCGAGCTAAAGGTAAACCCCACTCTGTCTTCGGGATCGACAGTAGGTATTGGGTCACTTGGGCCAGACAGTGACGTCACAGGAAGTGACGTCACTGGCGCCACGCCCTGGCGCCGGCGCCTAGCCACGCCCTGGCGCTTGCCCCGGCGCCGGCGCCACGCCCTGGCGCCTACCCTGACGCAGGCGCCTGCACTGGCGCCTGCCCTGGCGCCTGCCCCGGCCCCGGCGCCTAGCCACGCCCCGGCGCCAGCCCCGGCGCCCAGCCACGCCCTGGGCCAGACAGTCACATTTAGTCTTGTTATGTAAACATTCTAAGGTCATTGACCTGTCTTTGGCCAGACAGTGACGTCACATGACTTGTGCCAGACAATCACATAAGTGTCTAACCTATTACTTCAAATTATTATATTTTGAAAAAAACCATTTGGTGCAGGTGAGTTTCGAACCCGGGGCATTCAGATGGGAGGCAACGATGCTACCCGTTAAGCTAAGCAGACGCTTGTTAATTTATTGTTTTAGGTTGGTATATATATATATACGACTTTTAATTACAAACCATACATGTAATAGAATTAAAGTTTATTATTAGACAAATGGATGATTTACAAAATAATGTTTAATATTAGAGGCGGAACCAAAACGGAAGAACCAAAATGGCGGAATGAAAGATGGAAGCCTGTGATACCTTAAGCTGACATTATAAAAAATGGCGGCTTTCTTTCTTAAAGATGGTGCCTTTCGCTGATAAAGAATGGCGGCTTTCGTTCTTAAAGATGGTGCCTTTTGCTGATAAAGATGGTTGAAGACTCCATTATTTAAAGTTACGTCACCCCAACCTTTAGAGCCGACAAATGAGAGTGAGGTTGATAAGCGAGAATAATGGTATTGGTCGAAGACTCCATGATTGAAAGTTACGCCCCCTATTAAAACAAACCATTCATAAAGCTTTTGTTATTAGACATAACCAAATATCGTAGAGACAATAGAGGTCGCTGACAAAAACAAAAGAAGCTCAGAAACAAAATGGACAACAGGTTCAACTCTTAAGCTTAGAAACAATGGTTGGTTACAGGTTCAATTCCTTTCTACCACGTGTTTAGTGTCATGTTACTCGTCTAAGTAAGCAGAATTAAAAAATGGCTACTAAAATGAGATAAAAAACTTAAAACCCTTATCGCAGAAGATTCGTGAGATGTACGCAGGAACCAATACATGCACGGTGTTAAGGAGGCCAAATCAAATTGGAATATACAATAAAACGGCCACTTCCGGTCTAAACTTTAAATCGTTATATCTTTTCAACGGAAAGTGATAGAAATGAACTGACTTTAAAAAATGTATGTTTCATAACAAGGTCTACAAGAAACTGAGATAAAAAACTTTAAACCCTTATCGCGGAAGATCCGTGAGACGTACGCAGGAACCAATACATGCACGGTGTTAAGGAGGCCAAATCAAATTGGAATATACAATAAAATGGCCACTTCCGGTCTAAACTTTAAATCGTTATATCTTTTCAACGGAAAGTGATAGAAAGGAACCGACTTCAAAAATATATCGTTTCATAACAAGCTCTACAAGAAAATGAGATAAAAAACTTTAAACCCTTATCGCGGAAGATCCGTGAGATGTACGATGGAACCAACACATGCACGGTGTTAAGGAGGCCAAATCAAATTGGAATATACAATAAAATGGCCACTTCCGGTCTAAACTTTAAATCGTTATATCTTTTCAACGGAAAGTGATAGAAAGGAACCGACTTCAAAAATGTATGTTTCGTAACAAGGTCTACAAGAAAATGAGATAAAAAACTTTAAACCCTTATCGCGGAAGATCCGTGAGATGTACGAGAGAACCAACACATGCACGGTGTTAAGGAGGCCAAATCAAATTGGAATATACAATAAAATGGCCACTTCCGGTCTAAACTTTAAATCCTTGTATCTTTTCAACGACAAGTGATAGAAAGGAACCGACTTTAAAAATGTATGTTTCGTAACAAGGTCTACAAGAAACTGAGATAAAAAACTTCAAACCCTTATCGCGGAAGATCCGTGAGATGTACGATAGAACCAATACATGCACGGTGTTAAGGAGGCCAAATCAAAGTGGAATATACAATAAAATGGCCACTTCCGGTCTAAACTTTAAATCGTTATATCTTTTCAACGGAAAGTGATAGAAAGGAACTATCTTCAAAAATGTATGTTTCGTAACAAGCTCTACAAGAAACTGAGATAAAAAACTTCAAACCCTTATCGCGGAAGATCTGTGAGATGTACGATAGAACCAATACATACACGCTGTTCAGCAAAGCAAACTCTATAAGCATATTCAATAAAAATGTTACTTCCGGTAGACACTTCCGGTATAGCTATTCTTAGAGCTACATACATGTGTGACACATCAAAATAATCGTCTTGTTGAACAGAAGAAATATAATATTTAAGTAAGTTAGAACAAGCTGTATTAACACCTAAAACCAACACACACTCTCTTGTACAGGCTGATTACCCTGCCATCCAATTGTTAGTAAGGTTATGTTTGTATTTGTTATTTGAATACAAACAGACATAATAAGAAGAGTGTACTTACATACAGCAAGAGACGTCATCCTTGTTTCACGACTTAACACATACTGAACAAGTGTCTCTCTCTCTTGTATTGAGGAAACAAACTGATGTAAGAGAGAGGGGGTCTTACAAAGGATAAACAACGTTTTTTACAGTTGTTAACCTTACAGAAAGGGGTTAATAAAAATGCAACAAAATAAAAATAAAACAACTGATTTACATACAATAAAAATTTATTAGGATTAATTAAGTTGTACATATTGATACATAAATGACATACATAAATGACATACTATTATTACATAATGGCTCTAACGATACCCGTTAGAGGTTTATATTCCATTACACTGTCATGAATAACCAAACAATAAACACGAGTATTTTTTGGGAAGTTGGTGTGACTCATGAACTCCACCTTAATGTCCACCGTTGAAGACTTGATTGACTCGTTCTGGTACTGACAGTCAATCACAAATAGAGCTCTGTCTTTAAACTCGTCATAATTCAAGATAGGCTCCGACATGTTTTTATAACAGAAGTTTTTTTGAAAATCTGTATACATGTTATAGGCTTCTGCATATTTCGATTTCTCAAAATCCATATTCATAGATTCATAAGGGTAGCATTCTGTATTTAGAAACACTCTGAGGTCCAACATACCAATGTTATCGAAATAGTCTGACCTCTTCTTCACGTTATCCTTACGATCTGTTTGAAATGCTATAATCACATATCGAGGTCTTTCCAAGTTGGTTGCAGTTTTAACAGCCCACACATCTCTGTTGATATCTCTGAGTGCTGGTAACTCATATATGTCCCATTTGCGGTATGCGAGAAATATAGAGGTGTCTTTGGCTATTTTATCCATCAGTTCCAATTTCATTTTATCATTGGGAAATACATGTTTTACCTTTAAAAACATATTGGTTACGGTAATTTTTGCTCGTGCCGTACCTGTGCTGTAATAGCCGTTGGAATCGTTTCGACTTCTTGTAAAGCGGAAAGTATGTTTGCCACAGAGAACTCCTTTGAAATGATGAAAGAAACTGAAGAGGAACCAGACAGGTATGAGCATGTGAAACTTGTTATCATTTAAGGTGATGTGCTCCGACGACACATTCAGACCGGCGTTGCTAAGAGATTGGGCTTCATTCTTACTGAACGATAGCAGACTTTTGATGATGGTTGTGGTGTATGGGTCTCGCACTCGTTCCACTTCCTTGTTATTTAACTCATAGGTCATTGATTCAAACAGAGCTGCTCCTCCATTATTTGACAGATAACAAGCACCAGTGGCATTTTGGATTGCTACAGGTTCCAGAGCACCTTCGATTATTAGAGCTGACTCGGCCAGACATACGAACGCATCTTGTTGGTTGATGGCTATTTCAATTTCATCGCTGTTACCAAACGATTTAGTTGGTGAATAGTAAGAACGCAGCTCTTCTCGATCGATGCCATCATCAAACACGGGTTCTTTGAATATTTCTAGTTTTGACGACATGATAACCCAGGCTTTGCAGGAACTCAATATTATCGGGACGAAGCGTACCCTTTGACGTGTCTGACTCAACTGAATTTGATGTGGTAGATGCACTTGATTTTATATCCTTGAAGACCAACATACTAAGCAACTTTTATAAGTTTTAAGCGAACAGACACCTCTTCACCTTGAAAGTTGACAGGAACTGAATCTTGGTCGACGATGTCGATGCTTATATTGGAAATCTCTTGCTTGTTCACCGGCAAGTAAATTAAATTGTTAGGTTCTATGTCGATTGCGTAGCCAGGATCAACCATCGGAGCAAACTCATACAGCGTATGTGAGGGTTGTCCGTTATAATAGGAACCAGACACAATATTGGTTTCGATGCGAATCTGTCTAACATCCACTATATCAACAGGTAAATCAGATTCATAAAAGGTGTCCGGCTGAAGAACTTGTTTTGAAAAGCCCAACATTCGCCCAATCGAACCATCAAATTCAAAACTGACATTTGTATAACACTTTAGTCTACATTTGATGGTGTTCGGATTAGGTCTCAGAAGCAGAGCCTGTTGCTTTTGTTCGTGTGTTGCTGTAGCACCAACAAGTTCATTTTGAAGTAACTCTTCCAAGTGTGTTATTTCATAAGCACCGGTGGGTATCGTGATGGTTCGCCAACCGGTTCCTTCTTTTACATGAAATTTGTTTTTACCTTCATAGATGTTGGGTATGTTGTTGTAGGTGTGAAAGCCTATCAAGGCAACAGCATAATTACCATCCAAAACAATTGGTGGATGGTAGTCTGACGACAGATGGGAGCTGCGGTCTTTCAACACAAAGGTGTGCGCCATGACTGATACACACAGGCTACTGTTTAAGGCTTTTATTTAAAAATTTTAAACATAAGTGACCACAATTATAAGTATTATATTTCTGATACACATCATGATTGTACATTAAAGTAGAGTTTTTAAGGTAACGCTGCAGCTCAACTGGTGGTTTCAAGTTTCCATATGAGTCAAAGTACACGGCTGTGTCACCACGTTTCTTAACTGCAACCCAATGACTGCCAGGTTCCTTGTTTGTTTGCAAATTCATGATAAGTGATTCATTCTTGCGTGGCCCATTCGATGGCAAAGTATCTCGCATGTATACACCTCTAAAATATGGAATTTTCATTTTACCAGCAAATTTCACAAGGTCTTCATTTGTTAGAGGTCTTGCTGGTAAACATCTTACTCGTTTTTTGGTTTCTGCAGATACAACCCATAACCGGAGCGCTGTTTCTTGAGATACATGCCTGTGCCCAGTCTCTTGCATTTTGGCTTAAATTTCAAGCCACTCCCTCTCCTACCCATCGCGATGGCTTCCATTGTTTTGTTGTGCCGTTCTTCCTCCTCTAGTTTCTGTTTCGCAGACTTGGCATCGTTCACGGCTTTGGCAATACCTGCAGCACCACCACCCAGAGCTCCTAGTGCTGACAGCCCACCAAATATCAGAGGCAACAGCGGAAGGAAGCCTCCACTTTTAGGTATTGGAATAACTCGAGGTTTCTGCACATTCTTACGCCCACCAATGTTTCTAACGATTGTATGAGCTATATCAAATACGGCGTTCGCTGTTGGAATAAGATTTCTATCTTTTATAACTTCCTCAATCAGACTTAGTATGTTTTTAAAGGGAACCTTCTTCTTTGGCTTCGAGTTGATTACATAAAACCCCTCATTAAGTTTTCTGTTAACTTTCATGGTGTTTGTAACGCCCCGCAACGTTTCAGCAAAACCTGTATCTGTCTTTGTTAATAACAGCCCTCACTCTGTGACACCAACATGCATACTGACTGGGTGTCTCACTTGCATTCATATATATACACACCCAAATAAAATATAGTTTAGTTTAAGTTAAGATGCGTACCAGCAAACACGCTTCTGCCTTACCCATTACAAATATAGACGATGTTGTTACGGACACAGCTCAACAACAACTGAGGCATGGTCCTCTCTTTCCAAACACCGTTCGCTGTATCATATGTGGTCCCAGTGGGTGTGGTAAAACTAATGTCATGCTGAGTTTGTTGTTTGAAGCAAACGGTTTAAAATTTGATAACGTGTATGTGTATTCAAAGTCTCTGTATCAACCGAAATACAAGATGTTAAAGGAGGTGATGAATGCCACAAAAGGTGTTGGTTACTATCCTTATCGAGAAAACGATGAAATATTAGATCCGGAAGATGCCAAGGACAACTCTGTGTTTATATTTGATGATGTAGCTTGTGACAAACAAGATAAAATAAGAGCATACTTCAGTATGGGCAGACATAAGAATATTGATTCATTCTATCTCTGTCAAACATATACACGAATACCCAAACATCTGGTACGTGACAACACCAATGTTATTGTGTTATTCAAGCAAGATGAAACCAATTTAAAACATGTGTACGACGATCATGTGACCACCGATATGGACTTTAAACAATTTAAAACTATCTGCCACCAATGCTGGAAAGATAATAAGTATGGTGTGTTGGTGATTGTGAAGGAAAACGATGTACACAAAGGTCGATATAGAAAAGGATTCGATAGATATATATTATTCTAACAAACGATGATAGACAGGACAGTCAGCTGTCTAACACAGGTGTCTAACACAGATGTCATACAAGTGTCTAACACAGCTGTCATACAGCTGTCATACAGCTGTCTAACACAGCTGTCTAACACAGCTGTCTAACACAGCTGTCTAACACAGCTGTCTAACACAGCTGTCTAACACAGCTGTCTAACACAGCTGTCTAACACAGCTGTGTTAGACAGCTGTCTAACACAGCTGTCTAACACAGCTGTCTAACACAGCTGTCTAACAAGACAGCCAGACATCGTGATAAATAAGAAGGCATGTACCATGAAGGAGTCAGTATATGTTAAACCACCACACAACCTGTATCGCTCAAACAAATTATTAGACCAGCTGGTAATACCGACCAGTTGTAGCACAATGGAAGTGTTGGGTAAGGAAGAGCGAAAAGTTAAGAAAAGGATTTTACAACTTGCTGACAATATTCGAAAAAAACATTTAATGCTTAAACTTAACAGAGCCGAGAATGATGATGCTCTGCAACGTTTATATAAACCACTTGTTGAGCCCCTAAGTGAAATATCTAAAAACACAGCAGCACAGCAGCAGCAGCAGCCCCAGCAACAACCAAAGGCTGAACAAATCAAAGAAGAAGTGGTACCAGAAACGAAACCCCAAGTACAGTTCCTTAAAGACCATGAAGTTTTTGAAGCTGAACCTAGGGAAGAGGCTGAGGAGACAAGTTCCGATGAGGATATCCCAACATTTGAAGAGCTTGAGGCAGATCTACAAACTGTCACATCCAACCCTGCATATCAAGAATTTTTGGAGCAATATCCTGAACGAGTTCGATATTATGTAGACAAGTATTTTACTGAACCACCAAGGCTCGCTACCATTGATCAAACGTATGGTGCTCGCTACGCTAAAGATACCGGTAGCTGGAGTCTTGGCAATAAACACTTGGATTTTACTGATAATGACATTCGACTAGGTCAACGGAGATATCCGCAAACACAAGGTCTGCTAGAATTGATATTTATGAAAACACCTAGAGGGTATACCTATGACGATCTTCAACACTATAGAGATATTCTAGAAGCAACTAGTGTGCATAAAATGAACTATGATCCTAACGCACGAACCAAGGGTTGTTCCTCTGAAAAGTACCTGACTCTAATAAAACCGGTGATAAATCCACGAGGTCGTAGATCCTCAACTCCTCAAGGTTTTGGTTACGACACACATCATAACGCAGAACAAAAAACTGAACCTAGAGCTCAGAATGTAAGCAGCAACACTAACAACTATATGCTACAAAATAACAAACAAATAGAATATGTCTATTGGGATGACATAAATGAGCTGGTTGATAGACTTAGACTTTTAGTAGCTTCCCAGGCTGCTGGTAATAATGCTCATAACAATGAAATTCAGTCAATCATTGAAGAACTGAAGGAGGTTGGTGTTATCGCCTAGTATACCTACATATATCAAAGATATACCTACCTTAGTGCTTAGTATAAAAATGTCTATCGATAAGTTCGGACGTTCCCAATCCAATAAAGGTTCTAAGTTTAAAATTATTGAAAGAGAGATTTTCCCAAGAACTACTAGTGGTGATTTTGATTTGCAAAGCCATAGATTGTGTAACATAGCTGATCCAGTCGATGCAACAGATGGTGTAAATAAAAAATTTGTTGATGTATGGATAGACGACTATCAGAAGAACAAAGATGAGGTAACACAAAGAATCATTGCCATACTACTTGAAGCTGTACACAAACCTGAGTTGGAAGATTTAAAAAACGAATTTGAAAATAAATTGAAAATTTTAGCTAAGAACATAACTGCTCAAGTTTTAAAAGATGTTGATGTATTAAAGAATAATAAGCTAAAGAATAAGCTGGGAGAAATAGACAGCAAACTAAAAGATTTACATGATAAGTGGATACTTTTAAATCCAACATCGCCATGAAACAAACAGACATCTATCTGGTTGAACGCATCTTGAGGAAGAAAGGCAAGCAGCTCTATGTAAAATGGCTGGGTTTTGATAAATCTCAGAATTCTTGGATAAATTCAGATGATGTTAAATAAGCTTATATATTTAATGTATTAATGTACTTAGAATAAAATAAAAGTCTTTATTAAAATAATGTTATTTTATTTTTTCATCTGGTTACATACAATTAAGCTAAGTGAACAATTACAATTTATATCGTAAATCAATAATATCCTGAATAAACTTCTCCTGAGGTACATCTGCTATCTGTAGATCGTTTCTCTTCGCCTTGAGGTATTCGACTTCGGTCTTTATTCTGTTAAAGAGATTTACAGAATTTGGATCATACAACATGTTTAAAACTACTTCGGAATCAGGGTGTTTATTTTTAAAGTTCTTGACAGCTCTTTTAAAACTTTTCTTCTGAGTCCTTACAGCATGATATGGATAGGTAGTATCCTTCTCATTTCTTGAAAGCAAACCAAAAACACAAAGTTTTCCAGGGTTGCTTGGTTTTGGAGATATATCTTCTAAATGTTCTGTGATTTTAGCATTTGTTTCTCGCATACGCTGCACTTCATCATCTATCTCCATTAATTTCACTTCAATTTCTTTGAGGTTATCCTTGTATTTTTGATTAAATTCACTTACGAAAAAATCAAAAATAATTTGGTTGCACTTTTCATAGAAACTATTGGATATCCAACAAGCCAAATTTAATATCAAATCTTTACAGACATATGTACCAGATATCAAGTTGTTTTCAGTCTGTGTTCCACCAAAGTCCACCAAGTATGTAGCGGTTGTAGGTGTTAGTTGAGATGTTGCTTCCAGCACATCTAGGGGGCCGGAATTCCGGCCCCCTAGATGTGACTCTAAGTGGACATCTTCGGTTGAAATATTAAGGTAATCGGTATTCTGGCTACCTAAATGTTTCTTCGCCTGACCGTTGTAATAGGTAATCAACTCTTTAGTTTTCTTATTTTCCAACCAATGTCTGAATCTTTTCTCACCATCTTTACACAGCTTAGTCGCATTAAAATAACCAGTGTTTTTATCAATAATTAATTGAAAGTCTGCAAATAAACCATACCAGAAGTTGTCTTTAATTTGCTGGTAGCACACATCATTTAATGTAGCCATTTTAAACACACTACTGAGCACTTGGATACGTTAGAGTTAACTGAAGCACGTCTTACCTCTACGATAACTAAATTTTGAATGAGTTTAACAGTGTGTAGTGAACAATTTACATGGATGATGTCATCCTTTCGGTTTGTACTAGACAAGCTCAAACACGAGTAATGGGGGTGATTGAACAGATATAACACAAGATAACATTCACCAAAGTCATCAACTGACACGTTATTTACCCTAAGCGGGCCTCTCTCTTGCGTATATTAAACAGATACACAGACAAGTTCAAACACAAATAATGGGGTGATGTCATTCAACGGAAATTACACTAGATAACAACCGTACAGACAAAACTCAAACAGGTTTGTGGAACAGGTTTGTGGATGATGTCATACTTCTAACGGCTGTATTCTAGACAAGCTCAAACACGAATACCATTTACCCATCAAGGGGCCCCCTACAGTATGTTTCTGAACTTCCTTCTTTTGTTTGCTAACGACCTCTGTGTGTTATTTTTAAATAAGTCTTCAACCATCTTTATCAGCGAAAGGCACCATCTTTAAGAAAGAAAGCCGCCATTTTTTATAATGTCAGCTTAAGGTATCACAGGCTTCCATCTTTCATTCCGCCATTTTGGTTCTTCCGTTTTGGTTCCGCCTCTAATATTAAACATTATTTTGTAAATCATCCATTTGTCTAATAATAAACTTTAATTCTATTACATGTATGGTTTGTAATTAAAAGTCGTATATATATATACCAACCTAAAACAATAAATTAACAAGCGTCTGCTTAGCTTAACGGGTAGCATCGTTGCCTCCCATCTGAATGCCCCGGGTTCGAAACTCACCTGCACCAAATGGTTTTTTTCAAAATATAATAATTTGAAGTAATAGGTTAGACACTTATGTGATTGTCTGGCACAAGTCATGTGACGTCACTGTCTGGCCAAAGACAGGTCAATGACCTTAGAATGTTTACATAACAAGACTAAATGTGACTGTCTGGCCCAGGGCGTGGCTGGGCACCGGGGCTGGCGCCGGGGCTTGGCGCCGGGGGCCGGGGCGTGGCTAGGCGCCGGGGCCGGGGCAGGCGCCGGGGCAGGCGCCAGGGCAGGCGCCAGTGCAGGCGCCTGCGTCAGGGTAGGCGCCAGGGCGTGGCGCCGGCGCCGGGGCAAGCGCCAGGGCGTGGCTAGGCGCCGGCGCCAGTGACGTCACTTCCTGTGACGTCACTGTCTGGCCCAAGTGACCCAATACCTACTATCGACATCATGGACTATATGACTCACAATATCTTTAATACGATCTCTGACCCACTTCTCTGGATCGTTGACATCGTCAGGTATATCTTGTAGTCTAAAGCATACGCTTCGTCTATCAAGTTTAAACTTCTTATTGGAGGTCACTGTATCTTCAAGTATTTGGAATGCCATTGTTTCGTGCTACACAACTGACTGTGTTGGTTAAAGGACCGAAGTTTAGCCTCGTGTTTATTAAAGACTAAAGTTTAGCAGGTACTATTTGTTTTCACCTTCACTGTTGGCTACCGACTGAACCTTAGCGGACGCTCCTCGTCTTAATATTCGACAAAACAACACAGACAACACAACTTATTGTTTTCACCTTCACTGTTGGTTAACGACTGAACCTTAGTGGACGCTTCACGTCTTAATATTCAACAGACAACAACGACAGCTGTCATACAACTGTCTGACATGACAGACAGCTGTCATACAGCTGTCATACAGCTGTCTAACACAGCTGTCTAACACAGCTGTCTAACACAGCTGTCTAACACAGCTGTCTAATACAGCTGTCTAACACAGCTGTCTAATAGGGCAGACATATGTCTAACACATGTCTAGCAGATGTGTAACAGTCACTCTTTTGCGGAACATAAACTGAATGTTTTTAAGTCAAACAAGAAGAAAACAATTTAAAACACATCTACGATGACCATGAGGCAGCCTACATGGACTTTGAACAATTTTAAAAAATAGATGCGGCCAGGTTAGTTGATTAACCATCCAGGTCAGTCACAGCTGACGCTATAAATAAAAACGATGCTGGAAGCGAGTGACGTCACAAGAAACGGTGGTGCATGTGCCCAGGTTAGACCTCTAAGCTTTCCAGGTTAATACCGGGTTAGCTCCATGACAAGGTGGTGGACCAGTCGGGTTAGCTAAGAGTCGGGGTGGTGGAACGGTCGGGTCAGCTAGGCTCCGGTCGCCTAGCTGACCCGACCGTTCCACCACCCCGACTCTTAGCTAACCCGACTGGTCCACCACCTTGTCATGGAGCTAACCCGGTATTAACCTGGAAAGCTTAGAGGTCTAACCTGGGCACATGCACCACCGTTTCTTGTGACGTCACTCGCTTCCAGCATCGTTTTTATTTATAGCGTCAGCTGTGACTGACCTGGATGGTTAATCAACTAACCTGGCCGCATCTATTTTTTAAAATTGTTCAAAGTCCATGTAGGCTGCCTCATGGTCATCGTAGATGTGTTTTAAATTGTTTTCTTCTTGTTTGACTTAAAAACATTCAGTTTATGTTCCGCAAAAGAGTGACTGTTACACATCTGCTAGACATGTGTTAGACATATGTCTGCCCTATTAGACAGCTGTGTTAGACAGCTGTATTAGACAGCTGTGTTAGACAGCTGTGTTAGACAGCTGTGTTAGACAGCTGTGTTAGACAGCTGTGTTAGACAGCTGTATGACAGCTGTATGACAGCTGTCTGTCATGTCAGACAGTTGTATGACAGCTGTCGTTGTTGTCTGTTGAATATTAAGACGTGAAGCGTCCACTAAGGTTCAGTCGTTAACCAACAGTGAAGGTGAAAACAATAAGTTGTGTTGTCTGTGTTGTTTTGTCGAATATTAAGACGAGGAGCGTCCGCTAAGGTTCAGTCGGTAGCCAACAGTGAAGGTGAAAACAAATAGTACCTGCTAAACTTTAGTCTTTAATAAACACGAGGCTAAACTTCGGTCCTTTAACCAACACAGTCAGTTGTGTAGCACGAAACAATGGCATTCCAAATACTTGAAGATACAGTGACCTCCAATAAGAAGTTTAAACTTGATAGACGAAGCGTATGCTTTAGACTACAAGATATACCTGACGATGTCAACGATCCAGAGAAGTGGGTCAGAGATCGTATTAAAGATATTGTGAGTCATATAGTCCATGATGTCGATCCCGAAGACAGAGTGGGGTTTACCTTTAGCTCGGAGGGGTTCGACAAGGGGGCTGCTCACTTGCCTTTCAGAAAAGCAAAGAATGTTGTTTTCGAAGACATTTGGTTCCTACTGAGTAAGATATACCAGAGTAAAGGCCCTGGTTTTCGTTCTAATAGTTTTCGAATGACGATGACTCAAGTGAAAACCGCTAAGCCTTTAATACATGTCAATTAAATATCTTGACTCGTCATCACCATCATATATTCAGACACTTGTACGTAGCTTGCAAGCCTTCAATACAAACACGTGCCAATTAAATCTTTTACTCCATTATTAACATCATAGGTTCAGAGGGGTCCACTTGTAGGTAGCTTGCTATCTCTACGCCCCTCAACGTTGGTTGGTTGGTTGGTTGGGTGGTTGGTTAGTTGGTTGGTTGCACTTTTCATAGAAATGATTGGATATCCAACAGGCTAAATTTAGAATCAAATCTTTGCAAACATATGTACCACCTATCAAGTCGTTTACAGTCTGAGCTCCACCCATTTTTACCAAGTATGTAGCAGTTCTAGGTGTTACTTGAAATGTTGCTTCCGACACTTCTAGGGGGCTAGTATTCCGGCTCCCTGGAGATGACTCTAAGTGGACTCCTTCGGTTGAAATATTTAGGGTATCGGTATTCCGTTGGTCACACTGTTCGGTCAGCTTGTTGTGATAGGCAATTAAATCTTTGGTTTTGCTATATAACACTTTTTACATTTATTTTACACCAGCGAAAATTAAATTATATACATAAAGGTTACACCTCAAAAACAGTTGGTTGGTTAGTTGTGTTGTCCTGGTTGGTACATAGACTGCTCTATTCGTATACTTAAAACTTAGTAAACTCAATAAGGTTCTGAATACGTTTCTCCTCAGACACATCTCTTATGTACGTTGGTTCTATTTGTCTTACGGTGTTTGACTTCTGTTTTTCTTCTGTTAAAGAGATTTACAGAATTTGCATCATATGGTGTGTTTAGGATCACTTCGGTATCGGAATGTTTGTTCTTAATGTTCTTATCATTTTACTTCGGTTCCTTGAAGATTGGTTCTATATTTCTGATTAAATTCGCTTAAGCAGAAATAAAAATTGTTGAGTTTTTCATAAAAATGAATGGTTATGTAGCAAATCGAATTTAATATCAAACATACTAAAGTCCAACAAGTATTTAGCGGTTGTTGGTGTTAATTGAAATGTTGCTTCCTACACTTCTAGGGCATCGGTATTCCGAGCCCCTGGAGATGTCTCTAAGTGGGCTCCTTCGGTTGGAACATTTGGCATATCGGTATTCCGATAACCCAAATGTTCCTTCAGCTGACTGTTGTAATAGGCAATCAACTCTTTAGTTTTCTTATTTTCCAACCAATGACACATAAAGCCACATCTCAAGACAGTTAGTTAAGAGTGTTGTATGACTAAGATTACTCTTGAAATATTTAGGATATCGGTATTCCGGCTACCTAAATGCTTCTTTAGCTGACAGTTGTAATAGACAATCAACTCTTTAGTTTTGTTATTTCCACCCATTAACACATAAAGCCACATCTCAAGACAGTTAGTTAGAGTGTTGTGTGATTAAAATTACTCTGAAATGCTAGTGGCACCCATTTTTACCAAGTATGTAGCAGCTGTAGGTACCAAGTCAACCCCTTCTGCTTGTTGTTTTAATAGACAATTAACTCTTTAGTTTTGTTATTTTATATCTCATAAACATAAAAGCTACACTTCAAGATACTTAGTTTAACTGGTCACATGGCTAAGATTACTCTGAAATGATAGAGATGTGTTGGCTTAGGGCAATTGAAGACTGTTCTTCAAGACATATTTACTTTGGTTTGTTAGGTACGCTTGACAGCTGCCTGTACCGTCAACTTCAATAAGTCTAAGAGGGTGTACTAAAATTTGTCTGTAGCACGCATCACTTGATGTAGTCAACATTTAAACACGCTATTGAATACTGTTCTTTCTGGTATGGTTGAAATTTTCTCTGAAAGTAACTTCATTAAGTCTAAGAGAGAGTGTGTTGTTTTTAGGTATTAACACAGCTTGTTCTGACTTACTTAAATATTATATTTCTTCTGTTCAACAAGACGATGATTTTGAGGTGTCACACATGTATGTAGCTCTAAGACTGGCTATACCGGAAGTGTCTACCGGAAGTAACATTTTTATTGAATATGCTTATAGAGTTTGCTTTGCTGAACAGCGTGTATGTATTGGTTCTATCGTACATCTCGCCGATCTTCCGCGATAAGGGTTTGAAGTTTTTTATCTCAGGTTCTTGTAGACCTTGTTACGAAACATACATTTTTGAAGTCGGTTCCTTTCTATCACTTTCCGTTCAAAAGATATACCGATTTAAAGTTTAGACCGGAAGTGGCCATTTTATTGTATATTCCAATTTGCTTTGCCCTCCTTAACACCGTGCATGTATTGGTTCTATCGTACATGTCACCGATCTTCCGCGATAAGGATTTGAAGTTTTTTATCTCAGTTTCTTGTAGACCTTGTTACGAAACATACATTTTTGAAGTCGGTTCCTTTCTATCACTTTCCGTTCAAAAGATATAACGATTTAAAGTTTAGACCGGAAGTGGCCATTTTATTGTATATTCCAATTTGATTTGGCCTCCTTAACACCGTGCATGTATTGGTTCTATCGTACATCTCACCGATCTTCCGCGATAAGGATTTGAAGTTTTTTATCTCATTTTCTTGTAGAGCTTGTTATGAAACGATATATTTTTAAAGTCAGTTCATTTCTATCACTTTCCATTCAAAAGATATAACGATTTAAAATTTAGACCGGAAGTGGTCATTTTATTGTATATTCCACTTTGATTTGACCTCCTTAACACCATGCATGTGTTGGTTCTATAGTACATCTCACGGATCTTCCGCGATAAGGGTTTTAAGTTTTTTATCTTATTTTAGTCGCCATTTTTTAATTCTGCTTACTTAGACGAGTAACATGACACTAAACACGTGGGGGTTAGCTTTAAAACTAAGAAAGGAATTGAACCTGTAACCAACCATTGTTTCTAAGCTTACTGTTTAGTTATTCAGTACCTCTTTGTATTTGTTTGACGCTACCATATCAAGGAGCTTATATCAGGAATCGAACCTGTATCTCTTTCAAAATAAAAAAAAACTACTTGCCGCGCCCACACATAAGGCTAAAAAAAGTTCCTATTTTTAAGATTTGAACCTGTTGTCCATTTTGTTTCTGAGCTTCCTTCTTTGTTTTGCCAGCGACCTCTATTGTCTCTACGATATTTAAGTTTGGTTTCCTATTTGAACCTGTTGTCTATTTTGTTTCTGAACTTCCTTCTTTTGTTTGCCAACGACCTCTGTGTGTTAGTTTTAGAACCGACCCATATAACAATTGTGGCGTTCGGCTAATTTCTATGCGAAATCTAATAGTCTGTCTAATATTAAACATATTAATTATTATGTCTTATGTCTAATAACAAAAGCTTTATGTATGGTTTGTTTTAATAGGGGCGTAACTTTAAATCATGGAGTCTTCGACCTATACCATTATTCTCGCTTATCAACCTCACTCTCATTTGTCGGCTCTAACGGTTGAGGTGACGTAACTTTAAATAATGGAGTCTTCAACCATCTTTAAAAGCGAAAGGCACCATCTTTAAGAACGAAAGCCGCCATTTTTATAGTGTCAGGGGTATATATGTCAGCTTAAGGTATCACAGGTTAGGCCGCCATCTTTAAAACGAAAGCCGCCATTTTTTTTTCCGCCCATTTTGGTTCCGCCATTTTGGTTCCTCCATTTTGGGTCCGCCATTTTTGTTCCGCCATCTTGGTTCCTCCATTTTGGGTCCGCCATTTTTGTTCCGCCATCTTGGGGCGTGGCCACACCCACAAGGGGTGGGGCTCCGCCCAGAGGTGGGGCTCCGCCCCAGGGGAGGGGTGGGGGTGGGGGCTCCGCCCCCCACTTCCTGTCTGGCTCAAGTGTCGTATAACCTACTGTTGATGGTACGGATACAGGAAGACCCAGGTATGTTAGATAGGATTTTATGGACGGGTGAATCAAAATTAACAAGAAAATGTATCATTAATCGGAAGCGATGTCATTTCTTGGCTCACCTTATGCGCAAAGCGCATTTCCAGTATGAATTCAGTTTTAACGTTTTCGCTGTTATTGGAAATGGGAGAGTTTTTTCATATCTACGAGGAAATGTTGACTTCAGAAAGTTACATTAGAATACTTCGTGAAGTTGTTTCTGGTATCTAGACTGGTTTGCCTGATGCAGCATTCTGGTACCAGTTAGATGGCGCTCCAGCAAATTCTACGGCAGCTGTACACCAGGAGTTGACAAGAATGTTTGAGGATCGTTGGATTGGACCCGGCGGTCCATGGCTTTAGCCTGCAAGGCCACAAGACCTGACTTCCCCTGGCTTCTTATGGGGTCACATTAAAAATGAAGTGTATTCCAGCCAAATAAACTCCCGAGAAGAACTGAAGGCTAAAGTGAGACCAGCTTTTAATGATCTCACTCCAGAAATGATCCGAAAGGCCACTAATTGAAGCGTGTCAATGGTGGTCATATAGAGCACATTTTGTATTAAAACTCATACGCGTTTTTTAAATTAATTCATTCACTGGTTATATGATTATTTTCTGTATTTAGAGCCTCGGTGGTTCAGGGGTAAGAACATGTGCCTCTAAACCGAAGGGTACTGGGTTCGATCCCCGTGTTCTCCTTTCAGTTTTTCAGTACAAACTGTAACATTAACATCAACCGAGGTTTGGCATTGTATTTGAGCAAGTTGAATGTCTGCACATTCCCCCCTTCGGAGGGGACCTAGAACCGTCGATCCCGTGTCCATGCGATGTTGGGCACGTTTCATATCCCTACCCCCCTTACAGAAAGGCAGGGGTTCGGCAAAATTTCCAGTATAGTGAGGTGAAACTGCTTCCTGGCGTCGGTGATTGGCCATCGTCGCGGAAATAGGCCGACGTTAAAGAAACATAACACACACACATTTTCTGTATTCAAACTCACTGATATATTTTCGTATTGATATATGGTTCTATAACTTATTTTCATTTTGAGTAATTCAGTTTCAGAGCGATTCACAAACATCCCTCACTATTTTGGATTGAGTAAAAGATGTTATCATTTCTCAAACAGTGCAGATCTAATCGGAATGTCTGCTTTTTAAAGGGTAAGGTGAAAACGTATTCGAACACCCAGAAATAAAAAAATGGAATGGAAAAAATACTTCTTGAGAGTTATTTAATTCATCTAAAGAGCGACATTAAGGCCTAACAGTTAAAAATACACACACACACAAAAACACAGAAAAACACAAACACACAAAAACACAAACACACAAAAACACAAACACACAAAAACACAAACACACAAAAGGACAAACACACGAAAACACAAACACACAAAAACACAAAAACACAAAAACACATACACACAAAAACACACAAACACACAAAAACACACAAAAACACAAAAACACAAAAACAAACACACAAAAACACAAACGCACAAAAACACAAACACACAAACACACACAAAAACACAAACACACAAAAAACAAAAACACAAACACACATACACACAAAAACACACAAAAACACACAAACGCACAAAAACGCACAAAAACACAAAAACACGAAAACAAACACACAAAAACACAAACACAAACACAAACACAAAAACACACACAAACACAAAAACAAACAAAAAACACACAAACACACACACACTCACACAAACACACAAAATCACACACACAAACACACAAAACCACAAACACACAAAAAGACAAACACACAAAAAGACAAACACAAAAACACACAAAAACAAAAACACCCAAACACACAAGAACACACACACACAAAAACACAAAAACACAAACACAAATACACAAACACAAAAACACACAAAAACACACAAACACACAAACACACACAAAAACACACAAAACACAAAAACACACAAAACACGAAAACAAACAAAAACACAAAAACACAAGCACACAAACACACACAAACACACAAAAACACAAACACATGATCACACAAACACAAACAAACAAACACACGAACACACAAACACAAAAACAGACAAACACACAAAAACAAAAACACACAAAAACACAAACACACAAAAAACACAACAGAAAAACATACACAAACACACAAAAACAAAAACACCTAAACACACACAAACACACAAAAACACACAAAAACCCAACACAAAGACACAAACACACATACACAAAAAAAAATACACACACACAAACACACACACACACAACCAACCAAAAACACACAAAAACACAGACACACAAACACACAAACACACAAAAACACGGACACAAACACACCTACACACAAAAACACACAAAACACAAAAACAAACACAAACACAAAAACAAACACAAACACACAAAAACACAAGCACACAAACACACAAAAACACAAACACACAAAAACACGCAAACACACAAGCACACAAAAACACGCAAACACACAAGCACACAACACCTAAACACACAAAAACTCAAAACAAACACAAACACACAAACACACAACACAATCACACAAAAATACAAAAACACAAAAACAAACACAAACAGACAAACACACAAAAACACAAACACACAAACAGACAAACACACAAAAACACAAACAGACAAACACACAAAAACACAAAACACAAACACACAAAAACACAAACACAAACATAAAAACACAAACACACAAAAACACACAAAAACACAAAAACATACAAGAACACAAAAACACACGAACACACAAACACAAAAACGCACAAAACACACAAACACACAAAAACCCACAAACACACACAAACACACAAAAACGCAAACACACAAAAACACAAACACAAACACAAAAACAGACCAACACACAAAAACAAAAACACACAAAAACAAACACACAAACGCACAAAAACACAAACACACAAAAATACAAAAACACAAAAACACAAACACACAAACAAACACAAATACAAAAACACAAAAAACGCAAAAACAAATACAAACACACAAAAACACACAAAACATACAAAAACACACAAAAACATACAAATACACAAAAACACACAAACACACAAACACACAAACACACAAAAACACAAACACACAAACACAAAAACAAAACACACAAAAACACAAACACACAAAAACACAAAAAACACAAACACACAAACACACATACACCCAAAAACACAAACACGCAAACACACAAACACACAAAAACACAAAAACAAACAAAAACACACAAACACACATCAACACAAACACGCAAAAATACAAAAACACAAAAACAAACACACAAACATACAACAACACAAACACACAATAACCCAAAAACACAAACACACAAAAACACAAACACAAAAACACAAACACAAACACACAAACAGACAACCACACAAAAACACAAACACACAAAAACAGAATAACACACACACAAACACACAAAAACACAAAGACACAAAAACACACAAAAACATACAAAAACACAAAAACACACAAAAACATACAAGAACATACAAGAACACAAAAACACACGAACACACAAACACAAAAACACACAAAAACACACAAAACACACAAAAACACACAAACACACAAAAACACACAAAAACACGCAAAAACATACAAAAACACACAAACACACAAACACAAACACAAAAACACAAACAGACAAACACACAAAAACACAAAAACACAAACACACAAACACACAAAAAACACAACAACATAAAGACACAAACACAAAAACACACAAACACACAAAAACACACAAAAAAACACACAAAAACACACAAAGCACAAACACAAACACAAAAACAAACACAAAAACACCAACACAAAAACACACAAACACAAAAACACAAAAATACAGAAAAACACACAAAAACACAAAAACACACAAAAACACAAAAACACACAAAAACGCAAACACACAAACACACACATACACACACACACGCGCGCGCGCGCGCTCGCACAAACACACTACATTGTAGCTTACATACAATAGGACCTAATACCATGGTTCTCGTCCAGAATATGAATGGAATACCTACATGAAAAATTCTGGGTTCTCTTTGCCCTATACCCAAAGCTTACTAGTGGTATCTATTAACATCCTCCGATACCGTTGTATAGTTAGGAGTTAATATTACGACCATCATTATTATTATTATTATTATTATTATTATTATTATTATTATTATTATTATTATTATTATTATTATTATTATTATTATTATTATTATTATTATTATTATTATTATTATTATTAATACAAAGAAAAGAAAAGAGTAATATCTCGGATAGTACAAAATTCTCATATTTCCTATCATAACTCGGGAATCATCCAAGATAGGTATAGGAAACGCTGATACAGATCGAAGCAGAATATCATTCCGAAGGATATGCGATAAAAATGTACAGGGTGTTCTATTTGGAAAAAAATACTTTTTCGTGTTTGAAGTGATCGATATTTGAACTTCGTTAAACAACACCCTGTATCATTTTTGTATTTTTTTCACGATCTGAGGTATTCTGACCACTAGGACTATAATTGTGCAAAGTTTCAGAACAGTGACACACTTGATGCCTGAGAATTGTCATTTAAAAGATTTGCAACTTTATGACGGGCAAACAATAAAAAATCGAATATATCGAGAACGGCTGACACCAGTATAGGTGAGTGGCATATCATTTTCCTCAGAATTGTATGCTCATTCCTAATATGCAATAATATATAGGGTATTCTATTCAAATTAGGAAAGTTGTTGTCAACTTTCGGTACAACCGGAAGCGATACAGTCACCAAAATATTGTAGTTATAATGAGCGGATAGTGATACATCCAGTTGCAAATTTTTAGATTAGAAACCCAAGTACTATTTCGAAAACTTCTAATGCACGCCTTACGTGCTACAGCACACACACACACACACACACACACACACACACACAGACAGAGATATATATATATATATATATATATATATATATATATATATATATATATATATATATATATATATATATATATATATATATATATATACTCATAAAAACAAAGGAACCCCTAAAATGTTTTCGGGCCGTAGTATTTCGGACAACACTGACCGATCATTATTCTGTTCTTCTTGGATGGGACTTTCAGACTGCTAAGGAACATGCTAGCTAGGTAAAGTCGTTTAAGTGGTTGTGCTACAGAGTCTTTTGTTAACAAATTGAGACAGAGAATTGAAAATTGCACCCGAAAAATAGAAATTAAAAGAGGAAACATAAAAAGAAATCCTTGGATAACAGAAGGTTTAATACAGGCCGTAGAGACAAAAAACAAGATGTATAAAGTCCTTCAGAACGTATAGAAATGTTCTCAGAGATCTGATAAAGAAAGCCAAATGTGATTTCTATAAACACGAAAACAATAAAAACAAAAACTGTTCCAAACAGATGTGGAAGTGTATAAATAGTATCGAATCGAAGAACAAATTCACCGAGATAAGGGAAATTAAGGTAAAAAGAAGAATCATCAAAGAAAGAGATATTATCTCTGAAACATTTAACAGTTATTTTGCCGAAGTGGGTGTAAAGCTGGCGCAACGAATTAATAGATCAGGAAAAAAAAGCAACACATGAAGCTATCAAAACCAGATATATTTGAATAAACCAGAGAAGGAGGAGCTTGAAGAAATAATAGCTGGACTAAAAACTAACAAATCTCCCGGAAATAAGCGTATTGGTGCATATACCATCAAAACTTGTTCTAAATATCTTCTGGAGCCAATAACATATATAGCTAGTTTGGTTTCGGAGACTGGTGTTTTTCCCAAAATTCTGAAAACAGCGGTAATCAAACCAGTTTTCAAATCTGGAGATAGGTTGGATATTTCCAACTACAGACCAATTTCGCTGATCTCAAATATATCTAAGCTCATTGAAAGAATTGTTAAAAAAAAGATTATATAGTTTTGTCCATAAGTACAAATTAATATCACAATGTCAGTTTGGTTTTCAAGACGGTCGCTCTACGCAAGATGCAATTACAGATTTAGCAGGTAAAATTTACAAAACCATGGATGAAGCAGAACGATCGATATGCATCTACATTGATCTAGCCAAGACGTTCGATACGGTCAGTCATCCAAATCTGTTGGAGACCTTGGAAAGCGTTGGAATAAGAGGCACTTAGATTTTTTGATAGTTACCTATCTGATAGAGAGCAGCGTGTGCTCATATATGGTACGATGAGAAATGTACGTTTCGGGGTGCCGCAGGGCACAGTTTTGGGACCGTTATTGTTTGTTATATACATAAATTATTTATTCGAACTACCAATATCAGGTGAACTTACCAGTTTTGCTGATGATACAGGGGTAGTAGTTGGACAACTTTAAGAGACACAATGCAACGTGAACTTCCCATTTTGCTGGATTATTTCAGTGAAAAGCTTTTGACAATAAACATGGATAAAACACAATTTTCACTGTATGCTCGTTACAGATCTCACCTGCCTGACTTTACAGACATAACGTCTAGATATAATATCTGTGACATGACGCTGTCCTCCAGTTCAACGACTAAATACCTTGGAGTGATCATGGACAGCCACGTGAAATGGTATGTCCATGTTAACGAATTGGTCGGTAAGTTGAGGTGTTTAACTTACAAATTTAAATACTTATTGCCAAAACAGCCACTAATCACCTTAATTTCCCGGGGTATGAGCTCCTTACTTCCTTTAGATTGCATGGAGGCGTGTGCGCATACGTCCGTAGCAATCGACCCTGCACCAGACTCCCCAATTTAGAAGCTGGAAGAAAATACATACTATGGATAAAACTTTCTCTCAGGGCTGCAACTAAATTCATTTGTTGCATTTACCGGTCACCTTCTGACAACAACTTTGTCCAGCTCTTTGACTACCTTTCTGAAAAAACCGACTATCTGATTTCTGAATATCCTTCCTCCGAGGTCACTATTCTTGGTGACTTCAATGTCCATAATAAGGAATGGCTAGGATCTTCAAAAACCGATCCACAAGGGAGAGAAGCGGAGGCCTTTGCAGTCAGCAATTCTTTAGCCAATATGGTTCAGCAACCTACTTACTTTCCTCGTATCCCAACACACAGCTCAAATCCCTTGGATCTCCTTCTTGCTACAAATCCTGAATGCTATAAGATATCAGTCACCGCCCCCCTTGGGCGCTCAGACCACGGCATGGTCACTGCTTCCTACGCAATGCAACCCGAGGTCACACAGTCATCACACCCACGTATCGTTTGGCACTACAACTCCGCAAACTAGGACGAAATGCGGGATTACTTTTCCTCATTTCCATGGGCGTCTGTCTGCTTCTCTCATCCTGACCCCTCTGATATCTCACAAAACGTCACCGAAATTATCCAAGCTGGCATGGAATTATTTATCCCACGTACACAGAAAACCTCTTCAGCCACTCAAAAGCCCTGGTTCTCTAAATCCTGTGACAAGGCCAGACTTGAAAAGGTCAAAGCTCACAAAACGCTTCTACACAATCCCAGTCAGGAAAATCGTCAAGCATTTAACGACGCAAGAAACCGCTATGTCCGCATTCTTTCTGAGGCAAAAAACTCGTTTAATAACCACATCAAAAACAAAGTCCTCTTAAGCTCCAACGGCGGCAAACCCTTCTGGACTCTTGCTAAATATATTGGGAATAATTTCTGCAAAAGCACGTTCCCACCTCTTGTCTCAGGGGATGAAATTGTTTCTACCGCCCTGGGCAAGGCTGAACTTTTTGCTTCGTTGTTCGCCAGCAATTCTACTCTCAACCCACCTCCAAATGTTCAACCACCAACAGTCCCCAATGTCGCGCATAAAATGACGGATATCATTTTCAAAACTAAAAAGGTACGAAAGATGCTCTCTTCTCTTAATACCAGGAAAGCCTCTGGCCTTGACGAGATCCCAGCAATTGTTCTCAAAAAAAGCGCACCAGAGCTTGCTCCTGTCCTGACTCGTCTATTTCAGATATCTTATAATAAAGGCATATTCCCTAGTAACTGGAAAACTGCTCGAGTACAACCCATCTCCAAGAAAGGATCCAAAGCGCTTCCCAGCAACTACAGGCCCATTTCTCTCCTTTCAGTCGTCTCTAAAGTGATGGAAAAGTATATAAACACCGAATTACTAAAATTTCTTGAAAAACACAGTCTAATCCACGACAGGCAGTATGGATTCCGTCAGCGCAGATCGACTGCCGACCTCCTTTCCTTTGTCACCCATTCTTGGAACAAGTCTATGGAACAACACGGTGAATCCCAGATTGTTGCTCTAGACATATCCAAAGCATTCGACCAGGTCTGGCACGCCGCGCTGCTTAATAAACTTCCGGCCTATGGCCTACCACCAAAACTCTGTATGTGGACAGCAAATTTCCTCTCCAACAGGAGCATATCTGTTGTTGTGGATGGCCATTCCTCTAAACTGTATCCAATTAATGCAGGAGTTCCTCAAGGTTCAGCTTTAGCCCCTACTTTGTTTCTTCTCCACATCAATGACCTCCTCTCGAGCACATCCAACCCAGTTCACAGCTACGCGGACGACAGCACCCTCCATTCAAATATACAATATTCTAAGCCTGTCTCTTTAGCCCAATTAGATGAGGATCGCAGACTCATGGAGGGTTCTGTCTCCGTGGATCCCCAAAAAATATTAGACTGGGGAAGTAGAAATCTTGTACAATTCAACCCCACCAAAACTAAGTCTTGGTTTCTTTCTCACAAGAGATACACCAGCACTAGACCCATCACAATGAACAACCAAGTTATTCAAAGTAATGAGTCATTTTCTCTTGTTGGCATTTCTGTGGATCGAAATCTTAATTGGCACCAACATGTCACATCAATTGCAGAAGCGGCTGCTAAGAAATTAGGTTTCCTCTTCCGGGCTCGCAAATACTTTTCACCAGCTAATCTCTATACCTTATATACTTCACAGATAAGGCCAAACCTCGAATACTGCTCCCACATCTGGGGTGCCGCTGCCGCTTCTACACTCGCTATCCTGGACTCCATTCAAAAGAGAGCTATACGTCTCATCGGTGACCCTACCCTCACCCAAAGGCTGCCATCCCTTGCCCACCGACGTGCCGTTGGTGACCTCTCTCTCTTTTATAGATATCTGCACGGGCACTGCTCAGAGGAGCTTTCCTCCATAGTTCCTCCATCTGCTGCCCCCAACAGATCCACCAGGGGAACAGAGCGAATGCACCCTTTTACTGTCCAGGTCACCAGACATAGAACATCTTGTTATGCCCGCTCTTTTGTCCCGAGGACTTCCAAGTTGTGGAATTCCTTGCCGGCACATGTTTTTCCTTCTCCTCCGAATCTCCAAACCTTCAAGTCCAGAATTAACAAGCTGCCTCTTTCCTCCTTGTCAACACCCACGGTACGATAGTATTTAGGCTGTAAGCCCTCGTGGTGTGTTGTTGAAATTAAAAAAAAAATACTTAAGAAAGTTCCTTGACTTGGATCATCTAAGGAGTGTATACTATGCATTGGTGCACACTCATATGGTGTGGCGGACTGTTTCTATAAGATGTTGGAAGTGATCCAGAAGTGAATATTGAAAATCGTCTACAACAGGTGTTTTGCGTACCCTAGTGATGCGCTGTTTAGGGAGTCAGGAATTATAGATCCTAGACAGACTTACATCCTAGCGCTTCTGATCCATACTCGAAAAATTGTTAATGCTTCCATTCGCATAGACCATGTCTATGGAACGAGGCATAAAGTAAGTCGCAATGTTCCCACCATGCAGAAGACTATTGGACAGGCGTCTTATACTTACCTTGCTCCAAAAATATACAATGTTCTGCCACAATCCTTAAAAAAGTTGAACTCTCTTTCTCTTTTCAAGCGTAGAATTAAGTTGTGGATTGTTCAGATGACCAGACTAGAGGCCCACCGATTGATAGATACTGGACTTTATTTCAACTCTTGGTCACAATTTTCCTAGTTGCGGTGCATAGGTATGTGAGTTTGTGGAAGTGTGCGTCTGATGTGTTTTCTGTTACTTATTGTATTAATTGCTCATTTTGTTTCCCGTATGTGTGTCAGTGGGTACGTGTATTGTTCAAATGTGCTAATGTGTCGCTATACTTGTGCTGGTCTGAGTTACACCAGTGATTTGAGAGCGTGTAAGTGTGCGATACTTTAGGTACACTATTGTATAATTATTTTATATATAGGTTTATTGTGGCACGTTGTGTGCAAATTCTTGTTTATAAAAGTATAACGAGATATAATAGCCCGCATGCAGGTTCGCCTTTGCGGATCTTTCTCTCTCTCCCTCTCTATTATGTTTAATTTGCCTTCGGATGTTAGCAGTTAGTAGTTTACATAATCATGTTAAGATCTTTGTAATTGTTGAAATTGTGATTGCTATTACTAAAATTGTACTTTACGTGCGTAAATTAACATTTTATTATACACACACACACACACACACACACACACACACACACACACACACACACACACACACACATATATATATATATATATATATATATATATATATATATATATATATATATATATATATATATATATATATATATATATATATATATATATATATATATATATATATATAACATATAAAGCCTGGAACTGACCTCGGATTTGGGTTCCTGTGGGCCTAAATAGCGCTCATTTGAAGACATTTTTTCAAAATTCAAAAGCCGCGGTCTCCTCATTAGTGTTTTTTTTACAGAAAATTCACTATAATGGTAAAAAGTGCATTTCTTAAATGGAACAGCCTGTATATTATCAAATACCCTGAAAGGTAATTAAAGTTCCTTTCAAATGATCGATCACGTTCCTATACTTAAATAGTCAGGTTTCTATAAATATCCGATTATTTTGTCATATTTTGTATGTATTATAGTATGATGTCATGGAGCACGTCATTATGAAAATTTATTTGACAATTAGTGCATCAATAATAAACCATTTGCACGTTGTTTAACGAAATTTTATTTTGAAAAGGTGCAAAATGGAAGGCAATAACCACTCAAAGGAAGTTTTGATGAAATTGTTTATTCTTCATGGTAAATGTGATCAAATTATAACAAGAACATGCAGAAAGTTCAATGAAATGTATTCCGATTTACAACCAAGAAAAGTTGCTTTTATTTCGAAAACCTGACTATTTATGTATAGGAATATGATATATCATTAGAAAGTAACTGTAATTGTCTTTCAGGATATTTGATAATATACACAGTGTTCCACTGTGATGAAGTATTATTTTCTATCAGTCTGTGATACAAAATGCCTAACTACTAAGTAAGTAATTAATTAAATAGAAAATAATTAAATACAAACTATATAAATATTTGCTAAAATATTTTCACCATGAAATATTTTAAGGCGATTTATATTTAATTAAACAGGTATTTCATACTTATTATCTTATCCGGTTGTGATAAGGTGATAAAATTCCAAGCATGGCAGAGTTTTTGGGCTGGCCCTAAAATTCATATAAATGGAGAAGCAACACGGGGCACAGGCAGTATTGTTAATTCAGCTGTTAAGTTATTAAGCCGCCACGAGTCCGCACCGATTCCGTTTCCGTTTACTGTCCGAGCGCACCTGGTTGGTCGATTTCTGTATCCGAAAATATTGTTATAGGTGAGAATTATCCGTTTTAAGTAATTCATTTTTTGTGGCGAATTTTCATATTTTTAAATCATCACGCTTCTCAGTCCAAATCTCCTCAAGTGAATTATTTCTGCTTTTCCTGACCTGCCACCGTCCCTATAGACAATTTCCGTATGTTAAATTGTCTTGCATTATTTTTGTGAGGATGCTGAGGATTCACAGCTCACATAAATAATCGAGATATATTCATCTTGGTTTGATCCCGATAGGGACGCTGAGGATTCACAGCCTATCTAGGTCACTCCAAGTGATACTTTCCTTTCCAATTAGCCCTGTACACTTCATCTGGCTCCCGGCTTTCCGCCCCATACAGTATAAGCTCTTGTGTTATATTAGTGAGGACGCTGAGGATTCACAGCTCACTAAAGTAATTAAGATGTTCTCGTCCCGATTTGACCCTAGCGGAGATGCTGAGAATTCACAGTCCGCATAGGCCTCCGTGAACTGTCATCCTGTCTCTCCCGTCTGCACTTTTTCGTCTCCGCTGTCCCCTGCTTCGACGGAGAAGTTATAGCTAGTAGTCTGATGTTGTCTATCGCTGTGTGTTGCCCGCCTGCCGTATCCTCGCTTGAGTGAAATACCGTCCGTGTCATATATACCTGACCGAATCCGTACGCTTCGTCACGCACTAACCTTTACCGCTTTATCGAGGTCCACGTTCCGATTGCTCTTAGTATCCTCATATTTTATTTGTACATATTTTGTAAATATTGTTCTGTATATATATATATATATATATATATATATATATATATATATATATATATATGTATATATATATATATATATATATATATATATATATATATATATATATATATATATATATATATATATATATATATATATATATATATATATATATATATATATTGTAAATAGTTTCAAATCTGTAATATAGGGTTGGGTAAATTAATGGGCTTGATTAATTATCCAACCCCTTAACATTAAAAATCTGCTACACCTTTCGTTAAAACAGAAGTGGTCGGATCACGCCGTATCAGCGATTAAAGCCCGCTCACTCGGGGGTCACTAAATTTAGCCTATATTACCTAAAGGCTACCGAACCCTTCTCCACAGAGTTACCCAGGTACTCTGATCGGTATATCGGTCAGAGTTCAGTAAAGAGGTCGCAGACATCTTCAACAGGAAGTAAACCCTTTAAAAATCTGGCGCCCGAGATCCTCCGATAGTAACCGTCAATCCTGGTCACCGAAAAACGGTCTGCAAGCCAAGTCCTCGTCACAATTTGGCGCCCGAGCAGGGACCTGTAAAATAGAAGCAAACCGTTCCGTTCCGATACCGTTCCGTTCCGACACCTTCCGTTCCGATACCGTTCCATTCCGATTCCGTAGAAAATCCGTATCCGTTTGTTATTATGTCCGATCCGAAAGAAGCCCCGACAACACCAACACTAGACAGTGAAATCGGCCAAAAGCGGTCCCATGCCATCCAGCCACTCGACGTTTTCTGTTGGAACTTGCACTTTGATGGAAGCACCGATCCAGCCGATTTTCTGGAACGACTAGAAGAGATCCGTGAGCATGCCGGTATTAATGGGGACCATTTACTAACCGCTTTATCCCAATTATTGGAAGGACCTGCCCTGCTATGGTATCGTAACAACCGCAGCACATTAAGACGATGGGAAGATTTTCTGACCTACTTTCGCCAGTTCTATTTTCCGGTAAACTACTTGTTCGATCTGGAAACCGCCATAAGCCAAAGGATACAGCAACCAAACGAGCCGGTAACAAATTTTATTACCGACTTACAGACTTTGATGCGGAGACATGGTAACATGTCCTCAGAACAAGAGCTGACTTGGCTCCAGCGAAACCTTCTGCCAAGTTACAGGCAAATGCTATGGAACTGCGAAATTCCGGACATCAAAACATTTGTAGACAAGGCCAAGTCCGTAGAAGCTTTATTAAAAGAAACTTGTCCTCGCCAAGGTATATCCGTGCCAAATCAGATCCCACAGCAGAGCAGTACAACCCGCACCGGCTCTCCGTCAAGTTCCATGTCCAGAACATTGTCACCGACGCCCCGTAACAAGTACCATGCAGTTATGCCGACCAAAGAAAATTACCGTGAACACCGTATGAACAATGTCCGACGTACGCCACCACCCGCCCGCAGCACCGTAAGATTTGATATTGGGACCAGTACCTGCTGGAGGTGCGGCTGCTCCGGCAATATGAGGAGTCAGTGCCAGTTACTGGCGGCCCGCATATTCTGCTCACGCTGCGGTCGACAAGATATCCTGTCCAGAGACTGTCCATGCTCATCGAAGCAGGGAAACTAGAACGAAGCTGTGAGGGACCGAGGCCCTTACAGTTTCCGTCCGTTGAGTCCTCGGAAACAACCGCCCTTTTATCCAGGCAATTATTAAGGATCAGTCGTTTCAGGTACTAATGGATACCGGGGCGACTCGCTCATTTATGGGGAATAAAGTCGCCATGTACTGTTTGGCGTTAGGCATTTCTCCAACGACCGTTCCTGATGTAATCACCCGTGTTGCAGATGGCAACTCCGTAAATATCCGACAGGCGTACGACCTCGATTTAAAAACTGGGTCACGTTTAATAAAACGCAGATTGCTATATTTACCATCCTTACCGGTCGATCTTCTGTTTGGAATGGACACATTAAAAGAGTATGCATTTAGGATAGACTTCTGTTCCGCTCAGTGTTTTCTAGATAGCGAACCGATCACGCCGCCTCCCGTGGTATGTCACCAGCTCACTGATCCAGAACCGTCTGCCACCGGCATAAATCATCTGTCTGAAATATCTCCCGAAGAACAGAGACGTCTCGATCAATTTCTCTCCGCCGAACTGCCTGCGTTTGAACGGATAAAGGCAACAACGCATCTGATTGAACACCATATACGGCTAACCAGATCAGAGCCCATTAAGCAAACATACCGCCCTAGAAACCCAAAAATGCAGCAAATAATTAACGAAGAAGTTGACCGCATGTTAGAAGAGGGTATAATAGAACCATCGTCTAGTCCCTGGAGTTCACCGATAGTGATAGTGAAAAAAAAGGATGGGACGCCCCGTTTCTCTATAGACTTCCGGAAGTTGAATGAAGTTTCTGTCAAGGACGCTTACCCGCTGCCGTATATCTCCGCCATATTAGATAAGTTAAGACGCGCTAAATATATTTCCACCCTCGACTTGCGCCAAGGATATTGGCAAATTCCTCTGACTCCCGAAAGCAAGCCCGTTACTGCTTTTACCGTCCCGGGAAGGGGGCTGTTCCAGTTTCGAGTGATGAGTTTTGGGTTGCATTCAGCGAGCGCAACGTTCCAACGCCTACTAGATGCTGTCATAACACCGGATATGGACGATGTAGCGTTTGCATACTTGGACGACGTGATCGTACTAGGGGAAACTTTTGAGGAGCACCTCTATAACCTTAGAGAGGTATTCCGCCGGTTACGAGAGACCAACCTTCAATTAAATCCCGAGAAATGTCAATTCTGTTGCCGTTCCCTTAAATATTTAGGACACGTAGTCAACGCTCAGGGCATACATACCGACCCCGATAAGGTAGCGGCAATTAGGGCCATGCCGCCACCGCACAACGTCCGAAGTCTGCGACGATTTCTGAGAGTGTGTTCTTGGTACATAAGGTTTATAAGGGACTTTTCTCGAGTGACTACTCCTCTGACCAAACTCCTAAAAAAGAAGGAGAAATGGAGGTGGGATGAAAGTCAGCAACAGGCGTTTGAAGAACTGAAAACTGGTCTCACGGAGGCACCGGTGTTGGCATGTCCTGATTTTTCAAAGCGTTTCACATTGCAAACGGACGCCTCTAATGATGGTCTGGGAATTACGCTGACGCAGCAAATGGAGGATGGCGAGCGTGTAATTGCCTACGCACATCGACACCTCCCGAGAAGAACTATTCTGTAACGGAGAAAGATTGTCTGGCCATAATATGGGGTATAGACAAGATGAGACCATATCTGGAGGGTTACCAGTTTACAGTCCTGACTGACCACATGTCTCTACGGTGGCTACAGTCGATCCGTAATCCCTCTGGAAGATTGGCTCGCTGGAGTGTTTTCCTCCAGCAGTACGATTTTGATATCAAATACAGAAAGGGTTCTATGAATCGGGTGGCAGACACGCTGTCTAGAAATCCGTTACCGATAAGTGAGGAACCAGGAGAATATGCGTACTTCACCCGCGAAGACGCCAAGTGTCCCTGGTATGAAAACAAACTGGCAGCAGTACAGAAAAATCCCGAATTGTTTCCAGACTATGCGATTCGAGAGGGAAAACTGTACCGTCATTTCTGGGATTCCAATAACTTCACCGAGCCCGACGTCTACAATCCGTGGAAGTTATGCGTTCCTAAAAACTTTAGACGAGAAGTGCTGCAGCAAAACCACGACGCGCCGACCGCTGGACATTTAGGGGTAGCTAAGACAATTAGCAGGATAGCCCGCACTTACTACTGGCCGGGGATGTTCCGTGACATAGCCCAATACGTACGTCAATGTGATCGGTGTCAGAAGTACAAAGTATCACAGCAACAGCCGCCGGTGTTGATGCAGCCCTTCGCCACGAAAGGCGATATATATATATATATATATATATATATATATATATATATATATATATATATATATATATATATATATATATATATATATACTGTAAATAGTTTCAAATCTGTAATATAGGGTTGGGTAAATTAAAGGGCTTGATTAATTATTATCCAACCCCTTAACATTAAAAATCTGCTACACCTTTCGTTAAAACAGAAGTGGTCGGATCACGCCGAGTCAGCGATTAAATCCAGCTCACTCGGGGGTCACTAAATTTAGTCTATATTACCTAAAGGCTACCGAACCCTTCTCCACAGAGTTACCCAGGTACTCTGATCGGTATATCGGTCAGAGTTCAGTGAAGAGGTCGCAGACATCCTCAACGGGGAGTAAACCCTTTAAAAATCTGGCGCCCGAGATCCTCCGATAGTAACCGTCAATCCTGGTCACCGAAAAACGGTCTGCAAGCCAAGTCCTCGTCACACCACTTAAAAAATACGTACTTTTTACCATTTTTGTATATATAAATGTTAAATAAGCCTGTATAAAGGCATAGCTAATACACGAGATTGATAACCTACACCCAAAAGTTCAGCTTCTTTGAATCCAAATACCGCAGTAATAAACATTTAATTGAAGCTCTATTTTGCACAGAAAATAAGGAAAACAATTAGTTTCTCGAAAACCGCTGAAGATAGGTATAGGGAACTTTCATACAAAAATAATCTGAAAGCAATAGTGAAGCGAAAATGCAATGATATACAGGTGTCTAATTTAAAATATCAAAGTTGTTACTACTCTTCGATATAAGCGGTAATGCTGCAACGCTGAAAATATTTTAGATAGATAGAGTAGAACCAATTACCCAAGAAACCACATTTTAAAAATAATCGTACGTCCCATTGTGCGTAAACGTGTAACCTACCATAGAGCGTGAGTCACCATGTGTGTGTGTGTGGGGAGGGGTGCGTGTGTGTGTGTGTATCACACCGATACCGATAACTCAATGAATAATAGTCCGATTTTGTTTAAATTTGGTGAGTACCTTTCTTTTATCAATGGCCTGGATAGGTTCGATAGCAAGGAAAATCGGATCCGTTTTCCCGGAAAATTTTTGAATTTTCTTTCGGAAAATTTCAGCATCTCCGGAAATAATACAGATATCGCAACCAAATTTGGCAGGCGGGTTTCTATCGTAAAGAGTATTCTATACACCAAAAGTTAGATGTCTAGGCTAAAACACAAAGAAGTTATAAACCTGATTTAAAAAAAATTGACAAGTCAAAACTGATAATTCTGGTAGACTCACTAACGCGTAATGCGCTTTGTGAGCAAAAAATATCTCATGAAATAACTAAACAAGCTCCCAGATTTGTCTCTCAGCTGTTTTTTCTTCATTTGATTAAAATATGTGCAAAAAATCCATTTGAAATAAAAATTGTTTGCTATAAATTAATAAAGACGGTTATTATACTACACTTGACATGTTAAGCATAGTTCAGTGGTCGAAGCGTTTGCCATCAGATAATATAGTCGAGTTCTAATCCCAGTAGTGACTTCACCTTTTTTATTATTTTTTTTTAGTCTTTTATTTCATTTTACCATCATTTGACCAGATTGTGTAATTCCGATGAACTTTTTTGCATCAAAAAATTCACCAAAGAGGGGATGAAAACTTTTAGGACTCAATTCGATTTGAATAGCAGATCTGGTTGTTTGTTAATGTCCTAATTTGGTGAAACCGTCTCATACGTAATACAGCCGTAGAAACTTTTCTAGTGGCTTCACAAGGCTTGTTTTTTTCTCTGCAACCCATTTTGCTTTTTAGGGCATCGTCAGGCAAAAGAACAGGTTATCTGTGAAGCCACCCCTATATCTCTATTTATCCAAGTTGCGTAAATTTTATTTTATAAGCGACATTTCCTGTACAAAATTTCTTGAAATAGCGAATTTTCTTACAAAAAAGCTTTAGTGAATTTTCTTTTTTTTCAATTAGGGAAGATTTGTTGGAATATTTTTTAACAAAATTTGTGACAAACAATGTATATATATATATATATATATATATATATATATATATATATATATATATATATATATATATATATAATATGAAAAAATACTGACACAACAAGTGTGTTAAGGTTACGCATAAGATGAAACATATACTTACGCAGAAAATGTGTTATGGTAATGAATTAGGTATCATAATACACGGATATATCATATACTTTAATTCAGTCCCTGCCAATCACATATAAAATTGTTACCATATTTCGTAGACAATTCTATTTTGTGTTATAAGAAGAAAGTTAAAGTACCTGAGGTGTGTACATTTTATCATAGCCTTTACACAAAACTCAATATATTCCAAGTGCTACCTAATTTTATTTAAGTACCCTTTTTACAAAAAAGGCCATGAAGGAGACATAAAACAGTGAACTATATATATATATATATATATATATATATATATATATATATATATATATATATATATATATATATATATATATATATATATATATATATATATATATATATATATATATATATATATATATATATATACCCAGACAGCACAGACACGTTCTGAGAATATACCAGGAATGTTTGGAAAGAATATTCAAACATCCCCAGAACATTCTCACAACGTACAATATATATTCATAGAACATTCTATGAACATGAGAATTGGACAGATTATGTCATACTAATAAGGTTCTTAGAATGTTATTTATAATATTCTTAGGAGCTCCCAGTATCTTCTCAAAATGTTCATACATATACTCATGGGAACATTGTGTTTTAAAAAAAGATATACAGGGTGTTTCGCATAAGAAACCACACAGAGCAGGGGCATGTAGGGTAACCTAAAATATGGTAATTTACCGCAACTTACTCCTATACTAAGGTGCATCCCTAAGATGTTATAGGCCTTCAAAGTGGGGTTTTAAATTTCGAAAAAAAAATCAATATCTCAGTAATACTCCAACATAGAAAAACCAAATTTGGTACACGTTTTGGGTGTACCAAGAGCATTATTCGTTGGTGAGTATAGTTCAATTGAAGCATTTAAAAGAGTTGAATAGTGGTGATGCACCTATAAAATGTGACAGAATTTCTTAACCTATTGGCGGATCTAAAAAATTATTATTTCATTTTATGGGGAAGTAAATTATAAAACTTTTTTACTCGTGATATTTTTCAAAAAACGTTTGTCGTTTTCAAGAAAAATCCGAATAACTAAAGACACATATATTATTAATGTTACTTAAAATCATCAAAAATTCAATAGATGCCTGTGAAATTATCATGTTGAAGAATTTCTATAACTTATCGATAGCAATTTTTTTATTTCTGTTATTCGAGTCTGTTTTCTAATAAATTATACTTATTCACACTTTTTTCCTGATTGTCAAATTTGACCTACACATAAGTTTATTGGAAAATATTTAATTTTCGATAATTTTTAGTAAGATTGATAAAATATGTTTCTTTACTTATTCATGTTTTTCTTGAAAATAACAGGAGTAACAAAGTTTTAGAGTAAAATTTTTCATAAAATGAAATATGTTTTTAAATCCACCAATCTGTTAAAAAAATTATGCCATTTTAAGGGTGCATTGCCCCTAATAAACCCTTTCAAATGCCTTAATTGAACTCTACTTACCATTGATTGATGCTCTTGGTACACTCAAAACGGGTACTAAACTTGGTTTTTCTAAGTTATAGTATTACAGATATTGATTTTTTTCGAAATTTGAAAACCCACTGAAGCCCTATATATATATATATATATATATATATATATATATATATATATATATATATATATATATATATATATATATATATATATATATATATATGTATATATATATATATATGTATATATATATATATATATATATATATATATATATATATATATATATATATATATCGACGGCTAAGAAGCAATAGAACGTAACTACAAAAATACGATTTTACAGGAGGGGGAAAAAACATTATTTTACAGAAACATTCATTTTTTTTGACATAAGGATTTTATCACACGTTTTTTAGACATAATTACATCATCTGAAAGTAACCAGAATACAAAGTAACGTTTTGTTTGTTTTTTTTTGTCGCACATAGGTTTTATTGCTTTTGATTTAAGTGAGGTAATTTACGATGCGTTTTATTCTCACAAAACTTATTGATTGTTGGAAATTATAAGAATTATTGAATTTCCAACAATAACATTATTATAGCTGAGATTTTAGAAGCGGAAAGCAACATAAAACAATGTGCATGCTTTTAGCAATAACGGCACTACCTATATTTTACGAAAAAATGTGTCACAAAGAAATGAGACATAGATAAGAACAGTCGTGCTTATTGACAAATAGAAGCGTGCATATTTTATTTTAGTTTCATTTCATTGTCGCTCTCTGCATTTTTTATATCTCAACAACAAAAAAAAAATTAAACATAAAGAAAACATAGATTTATTTTCTCATAATAAAGAAATATCAACTGGCTCTAAACGCAGTTAAATAACACATGTAAACTCAAAGTTCAAGTTAAGAAAAAAATAAACTTAAACTAGGTATCTACTAGTTTATAAAAAAATAATGAGTAAAATATGTTGGCCTATTAGACTAGACAAATAAATCAAAGAAGGCTATTCGTGTGGCAAGTGATCATAAAAGTAATGTGTATCAATGGGTAGCTCTTTTTTCAAAATTTGAAGGTTTTTCCACTTTTTCTCAGGAATTTTCAATTTGTCTGCATGTAGTTTTTTAAGCACAAATGGTTGATTAGTAGACAATTTTTTTTTCTTCCTACTAGGCAATTCTGTAAACTCATCATCAAAAGACAATTTATAACTTATACTTCCGTTTTCGTACTTCAAAACATGGATATCGGTTACTGTAGGGTCGTGGGCTTTTCTTCCTGGGCGAATTGATTCATACACCTTACACGAGTCATCGGCATAGTTTGAAAAAAAATCATGTGTTACGTATACAGCATCAAGAGGACATGGTTTTCTTCTTGCTTCTTCTGTTATGCGAATATAATCGCTAGGAAGATTAATCTTTCGGTTCTTCAGCTTCCTTTCAATTATACTATGGGTACTGTCGCATTCCATTTCTGTGTGACCTTTTTCCAGATACTTTTGAGTAATAACAACATTATTGGTCGTTGAATAGTGCAACAAAGCGTTTGCTAACACTAGGTTTCTATTTTGATAGCAGCAGCCATCTGAATACAATATAATTGGTAGACTCTTATTTAGGCAATGTTGGTTTAAGTGATTGATAATTAGCGATGCGAAACTTGAAGCTGATAGATCACCTTCTCCTTCATGCCACCAGTAGTTGGAACACTGATGAGTGGCCAAATTATAAATAGTGAAGTTGTGGACGGTTAATTTGGTTTTAAAATATAGTGCACTAGCAGGTAACACCGGGCATTGCTTCACAGCCTGCAGATCCATTGTGAAAATATAACAATTTTCATGAGTTATTGCACTTTGTTTGTCCGTTTCTTTTTCTGCTCGGGCTCTATCTTTTCTTCCAACATGTAGCTGATATTCAGCATCCGTTACTTGACCAACTTCATATGAGCAGCACAAATCGCATTGATCTTTTCTGGGTCGGTATAAAGCAAGATTTAGTTCGTGAAATGTTTCGTAAAATGTCCAATTGCTAAGTGGGGTATCACCAGATTCTTCGCGATTTTTGCAATATGCCCTATACACTTCAGCCTTTGATTGAAATTGCTGCTCGACACACTTTTTTGAGGTCTCCTTGCGGCAATAATGGGATTCCATAGTTGGAATGCTTCCTAGCCAGTCTTTTAAAATTTGTTTCCGGTTTGTTTCAGTTTTTTGATATCGCTTTTTGACCCATTTATCACTGCTGGCAATCATTTTACCGTTGTCTGTTTTATTCATCCATTTCCGAACCATTGTTTCTTTGATGCCCAGGGTATGAAGAAACATTTTTTTGCACACTACCTTTTTGTCATTTTTATGATACAAGTAATACTCGCAAGAAAAATTTCTTCTCGAAGGTTCGTTAGAATTTGTAGAACTCCTCTTTTTTTCGCTTTGTTTTATCAAAGACATGGCGTAAATCCTTTTCTGGTCCCAGTTCATGGATTCCCAAAACGGCTTAAACAAACTATTTCTATCCTCCTCAGAGAATTCTTGGCAGTGCCTTTTTTTGGATTTGTAACACATCTTTGACTCACAAGTCGGTCCAATTTTCCTCGCCTGCCGTGGGATTCCTGATTTTATAACGCCTAGTCGGCTACGTGTGTAACCGGTATAGTTTTTCCCTTCCATTCTGTTCTTCTTCGTTTCATTTCTTTTCCACTGGCCAGGCTTCGCTTTTCTGTTCCTTCGCTTGTTTTCTTTAATTTCTTCTCTATCTTCATTATTGATTATTATCCCTTCATCTTCTGCACTATCACTCTCTTCACTGGAAGATTCTGGCAAATAATTATCATCATCTTCCTCACTATTATAAGGCTTACTAATACTGTCAGACTTTTCGTTATTACTTTTCTCAGGTACATTAATTACACTAGTAGATTTTTCTTGTGGTGCTGACGTTTCGAGGGTATCCTCATTTTCATTACTGCAAGGAACATTTTTTGCTTCGTTTTCAACTATGACGTTGAGTCGTTTTAGAACTGTATCACACTGAATCAAGATATTATTATCATCGAGAATAAGGTCTCTTGATTCCGGATCGGTGCACATTAGGGGTACTTCTAAATGACTTTCTAGATCAGAATAATCAATATTCAGTAGACTTTCTTCGTTGATTTCAGTCAATGGTAGAGGAAAACGAGAACTATTGTAGGAAGTACAACTTGATGGAAAGTTGTTCTCGATATCTGGCTCTGCCAAGGCCAAGGGTCTAGAATTATGCACTTCGTTTTCCTGCTGTCTAGAAGCTTTATGGTTAGCAGACACTGCCAAATCTAGTATCCTCTGTGTTCTACTCAACCGACTTATTGGATTCATCCTGAAATAAAAATCAACTTATCAGATAATATTGCTACGCAATAGAACCTATGTGCAAATTCACTACAGAATTCTTCAGTGCGAATACGACGTATCGTTAAAATAATGAACTCAGCGGGTCTAATTGTTAATTGTTCACTAAAATACAAAATCGACAAATACTAAAACAAATTAATAACAACTTAGACAGCTTGTACTTACGTGAAGTAATGATTTAATGCTGTTATATAAATAAAAACAGTCAAACATGCATTACTACTGTTGTTCACACCACCTTGTTATGGCGGCATACTGAAGATACGTTCTATTACCTCTCAAAATATTCCATTCTTGATGTGTTCTATTGCGCACTCTGCAGATAAGCTTTATTACCTCATAAAGCATCTATTTTTAGATACGCTGTATTGCGCCTACTCGATTTAAACAGTTTTTATTGGCTAAAACGATACGTTCTATATGCTCAAACTGTGTGCCTATTGATAAAGAAGGCAATACAACGTAAAACGCAAAATCACAAAAATTGTAGTTACGTTCTATTGCTTCTTGGCCGTCGATATAATAACTTCTCAGGGGTGTAACTTAATATAGGGGTAAGTTGTGTTAAATCAGCATATTTTACGTTTACCTATATGCCCCTGCCCTGTGTCGGTTCTTATGCGAAACACCCTGTATACATGTTTTGAATGATACAGAAATTAAGAAAATGCAAAGATATGAAATATTGGATTTCTCTTCAAAATTTACCAATTTTCCACGATTTAACTCGCCTTTTATATATGTTCGTATAAGCAAGTCCGAGAGGCTAGAATTTCATCTTCAATCACTCACCCTCGTGTAGGTTGCCATATTGTTCCAGTGGCTACACACACCTGTAAACTCAAGTTCAGATATGTAATAAGTCAACAATTCGAGTATTGCACGTTTATTCAGATTAAGTATGTACTTATAATGAATACAAAGAAATGTCTGAATAAAATATTAATAAAACAATTAAAATTTCAATAACATAAAAATCAAATAAATAAAGATACAGTTCTTGGAGTTGACAAAAAATGTAATAGCCACATACAAAGTTTCCGAGATGAATAATGATGGTTACCCCCACTGAAGTAACTTGAAAATTGGTTTGACTATTGATCCTACAGGCTTTCAGTATGGCATTAAAAGAATTGTGTTACACAATAGTACTTACACCTTTATAGAATATAACTAAATTGGACAGAACATGCCACAAAATCACACTATATTGCACTGAAACAAAACTACAACCGTCATCGATCAGACCTTTTGACCATTCCCTTGTATGGTTGCTTTCTGCTCTGTTTCCGCAGACTTGATTTTGACATCTAAAGCTATTTCAATATCCCAATGCCCAATGTTTGTCACCAACAGCATGGATATTCTAGTTGTAAAGGCATACTTTGGCAAAGTGATTCCGTATCTGATAAATTTCAAGTTTTATTGTACATTCATCTTCCCACCATATGTCCAGGCCCACATTTTCTGAACTGTATAGTGATACTTCTTACAGCATTAACTTCTTTCACCGGAGTAAAAAGCACGAGATGTTGGCTTAGACAATTCTATAGATTTGGTGTATTTTTGTACTTTTCCAGTCCATCCACATCAAACTGTGGTGGTTTATATTGCATGACTTAGGTACTATTGAACATAACACAATTTTTAAATTATATATTATACAATGTAGGTGTACCTAATTAGTAAGATGATTCAGTTTCAAGCAAAATTGACGAACCCATCATGAGTGTAAACTACAGGATATGCTTTAAAACTTATTTCTTTTCTAGGTACGTCTTAGTTCTTGATAACCTCACACCATGTTTTAGTTGCTTCTGTACTCTGGATCTATGTTGTTTGCAATTGCATAGTTCTCCGTATTCACATCACATTATTATTTTTAATTAATTATCTTAGAATAAGATAATTAATTAAAAATAATAATGTGATGTGAATATATATATATATATATATATATATATATATATATATATATATATATATATATATATATATATATATATATATATGTATATATGTATATATGTATATATATATATATATATATATATATATATATATATAATAACTTCTCAGGGGTGTAACTTAATATAGGGGTAAGTTGTGTTAAATCAGCATATTTTACGTTTACCTATATGCCCCTGCCCTGTGTCGGTTCTTATGCGAAACACCCTGTATACATGTTTTGAATGATACAGAAATTAAGAAAATGCAAAGTAATGAAATATTGGATTTCTCTTCAAAATTTACCAATTTTCCACGATTTAACTCGCCTTTTATATATGTTCGTATAAGCAAGTCCGAGAGGCTAGAATTTCATCTTCAATCACTCACCCTCGTGTAGGTTGCCATATTGTTCCAGTGGCTACACACACCTGTAAACTCAAGTTAAGATATGTAATAAGTCAACAATTCGAGTATTGCACGTTTATTCAGATTAAGTATGTACTTATAATGAATACAAAGAAATGTCTGAATAAAATATTAATAAAACAATTAAAATTTCAATAACATAAAAATCAAATAAATAAAGATACAGTTCTTGGAGTTGACAAAAAATGTAATAGCCACATACAAAGTTTCCGAGATGAATAATGATGGTTACCCCCACTGAAGTAACTTGAAAATTGGTTTGACTATTGATCCTACAGGCTTTCAGTATGGCATTAAAAGAATTGTGTTACACAATAGTACTTACACCTTTATAGAATATAACTAAATTGGACAGAACATGCCACAAAATCACACTATATTGCACTGAAACAAAACTACAACCGTCATCGATCAGACCTTTTGACCATTCCCTTGTATGGTTGCTTTCTGCTCTGTTTCCGCAGACTTGATTTTGACATCTAAAGCTATTTCAATATCCCAATGCCCAATGTTTGTCACCAACAGCATGGATATTCTAGTTGTAAAGGCATACTTTGGCAAAGTGATTCCGTATCTGATAAATTTCAAGTTTTATTGTACATTCATCTTCCCACCATATGTCCAGGCCCACATTTTCTGCACTGTATAGTGATACTTCTTACAGCATTAACTTCTTTCACCGGAGTAAAAAGCACGAGATGTTGGCTTAGACAATTATATAGATTTGGTGTATTTTTGTACTTTTCCAGTCCATCCACATCAAACTGTGGTGGTTTATATTGCATGACTTAGGTACTATTGAACATAACACAATTTTTAAATTATATATTATACAATGTAGGTGTACCTAATTAGTAAGATGATTCAGTTTCAAGCAAAATTGACGAACCCATCATGAGTGTAAACTACAGGAGATGCTTTAAAACTTCTTTCTTTTCTAGGTACGTCTTAGTTCTTGATAACCTCACACCATGTTTTAGTTGCTTCTGTACTCTGGATCTATGTTGTTTGCAATTGCATAGTTCTCCGTATTCACATCACATTATTGTTTTTAATTAATTATCTTAGAATATAACCTTATAAAACGTTGTAACCACAGACCATTCTTTTAAAATTACTTTTTTTTACGTATAGCGGCCATCTTCCCTTCCCGGCGGCAAGGACATGCGCTCTGTGCCTAAAGAATCGATTGTCTAAATATACAATTTCGGATGTGTTTACCATAGACAGGTAACATAATCAAACATGCAAAATAGTTACAATTATAATTCTCACCACTATACCGCAATCATCATCTATCTTTTTCATTAAATTTTAAAGTTATATAATATTATAAGAACATCTCGAGCACATTCTGAGCGAATATTCGGTATAATAATCTATTCAAATATTCTCAGTATATTGATGAAGAATTTTCTTAGGATGTGATTGAATGAATGTACTCAGAATATTCAAGGTTGAAGTTTGTAATTCCATAAATGTTATTAGAACATTTCGAAACTAATATTCTGAAAAAAGAATGTTCTCACATTGTGAGAACATTCTGAGAATATCTTGTGCTGTATGGGTATATATATATATATATATATATATATATATATATATATATATATATATATATGTATGTATATATATATATATATATATATATATATATATATATATATATATATATATATATATGTATGTATATATATATATATATATATATATATATATATATATATATATATGTATGTATATATATATATATATATATATATATATATATATATATATATATATATATATATATATATATACCCATACAGCACAAGATATTCTCAGAATGTTCTCACAATGTGAGAACATTCTTTTTTCAGAATATTAGTTTCGGAATGTTCTAATAACATTTATGGAATTACAAACTTCAACCTTGAATATTCTGAGTACATTCATTCAATCACATCCTAAGAAAATTCTTCATCAATATATATATATATATATATATATATATATATATATATATATATATATATATATATATATATCTGTGTGTGTGTGTGTGTAAACAGAAAAAACTGAAACTGACCTGGGATATGTCTTCTAGCGTGCCTATTTCGCGCTCATTTGCATAAATTTCTTCAAAATTCAAAAGTCGCGATCTCCTTATTAGAGGCTTTTTTAAACAAAATTCACTTAAATTTGTATTGATTTGTGTTATAAAATATAGGATGTTCTATTTGATATAAAAAGTTATTTAAGTATTTATGAAGTTCTTCAATTTGGTTGCTGAATGTGAAACACTCCGTATATATTTTCTTTTATCTAATATCTTATAGTCATAAGTTTTCATCGTAATGAAAAAAGGCTGGACGTAGCAAGTGCGTTATAGTACCGAATTTTCTTTAAAATGTTTTTAATACCAAATATTTCTTTGATTAAAGCAGGCATCAAACTTGGTTGCCTATATAGTAGAAACAATGTACCATATTTCATGGAAATAACTTTATTGTTGAAATATATAAACATTTTTCAAAAGTCTGGATGCAGTAAGTGTGTTATGGAAGTGAATTTCCATAAAAATGTTTTAATAGCCAATGCGAGCACGCATCAATCTGATTACCGGTATAGCCTATGTAGTAGAAACAATGTAGGGGAAGCCGGGGTAAACAGCTTTAGCGGGGCAAACAGGACCAGTCAATTTAATTGAAATTGAATGTAGGTTCCCGCCGTGTTTTCATCGCTAGAAGTTGGCACTTCCGAGTTCTATGCTTGACAGAAATATTATGCGTATGTTAAAACGAATGTGTGTGTTATGGTGATTTAAGCGAATTTAAGGTAGGTTCTTCTAATATTTTGTTATATTATGGTGTACAATTTTAGAAAATTGCTGTATGCTAATGAACTGCTCTTTTCACATGTGGAACATTATTCATTCAGCTGTATTTTCATATGGATAAGCTGTTGTTTTGAGAAGTGAAAAGTGTAGTTATAATTAGTTTTGAAGTATGCATACACTCGGGGTGAATAGGACCAAGCGTTACGGGGCATGGGGGACCTTGGTCCTATACGCCCCTTGCCGTTATTAAACCAGAATATCTGTGGTTACTTATGCTTACATTTATTGTTTTAGATGAGGAACTATAAAAGGAAGAGACCGATATCATTATGGGGAGAAACCGAATCTAGAGCTGCAGTTAATGTTGTGCAGAGCGACATGAGTTTAAGGTCGGCTTCGATAAAGTATAATATTCCTAAACCTTGCCTAATAAGACGGTTGAAGTTAGTTAGATCAAATGCAGATATTGCTGTTATGGGTCCCTCTCCAGGTAGTTTCGGACCAGTTTTTACGATCCGAGATGAAAATTTGTTAGTGGAACATCTTTTGGATATGCAATAGTTTTATGGACTAACACCACTTGACGTTCGGCGAATTGCTTTGGAAGTGGCAACCAAGTTAGGAATTTCACATCCATTCAACAAGGATAATAAATTGGCTGAACAAGATTGGTTAGCTGGATTCTTACAGAGACATCAAGAACTTTCCTTGAAAAACCTGAAGCTACAAGCTTAAGCAGGGCCAGTGGTTTTAATAGAACTGCAGTAGATCAATTTTTCGATCTACTTGAAGAAGTTATGAAAAAAATCAATTTTACGCCAAATAATATCTATAATTTTGATGAAGCCGGCATAAATACAGTGCAAAAGCCTTGCACGAAATTAGCAAAAAAGCTCATAAACAAATTGGGCGGATTGTTAGTGGCGAGAAGGGATCAAATATCACAGTTAGTTGTGCAGACTCTGCTGCAGGAAATTATATACCTCCTTTCTTTTTGTTTCCCAGGAAGAGAATGCCACCTCTATTGCTCAAATGGACAAGTCCAGGTGCTGTAGGGTATGCCAATGAGTCCGGATAGGTGGATTGTGAGCATTTCCTACTTTATTTGGACCATTTCATAAAGTACACCAAGCCTTCTGAACAGAATCCCGTTCTACTAATTTTTGATGGTCACATCAGCCATAGACAACTAAATGGAGTCAATACAGCTAAAGAGAATCATAGCACACTTCTTACATTACCTTCTCATTGCAGCCATCGCATGCAGCCCCTTGATTTATGTCTTTTGTCCCCTGAATAACCAGTATTCCCGCGCATGTGATTTTTACATGAACTCTCATCCCGGTGTTACCATAACTTTGTATGAAACTGCTGAACCTCTTTGCAATGCATTTCAGAAGGTGGCTGCCGTTGAAAATGGAATAAAGGATTTTGAGATAAGTGGGTCATCCCTACAATCGTGATATATTTGACGAAAGAGATTTTATGCCTTCAGAAATTTTCAATAACACACTCGAACGTGAACCTGTCCATACACAATATGCCATTCCTACTCGTCAAGAGGAAATATCAATCACCGTGGAAATTGATAATTCTTATATTAAACATCTGAAAGAAGACATTCACTGTTCCTCTTACCCAAGTTGTTCTTTCGCAAATGTCTTACAGAGATGTTCTCTAAGACCCTCAAAACTTGAAAAAAAGAAGACCAACACCAGAAGAAGAAAAGAATCCTCCAAAATTCTAACTAGCACACCTGTGAAAGAGGATTTGGAGAGGCAAGAGCAAAGTAAGAAAGTAAAGATGATAATATCACGCACGGACCTGAAAGCCATGAAAGAAGAAACAGACAAACGTCGAGAAAGGTAACCTCAATTCTGTGGTGAAGAAAAAGAAACTTAAGAAGATGCCAGTTGAGAGAAGTGATAGTGACTCAGATCTCGAACCGCTGAAAACTGAACAAGCAAAACAGAAGACAAGGACTAAAAACAACACAGATGATGACATCGAGAGTGATCCCCAATCAGAAGAATGCCTATACTGTGGCGAAGTCTATGGTGACAGTAGAGAAGGGGAGGGGTGGATTAGATGTCACGGATGTGGCAAATGGGCTCACAATGGATGTGCAGGCGTAGAGGAAAATGAGGACGAATTTATATGCGGCCTGTGCTTAAAGTAAACAGCGGTCCCTTTTGCCCCGAAGTATGGGGCATATAGGAACGGTAACACTATTTTTCATTTTGTTAAAAAAAATTGAACAAATATTTCTTTTTGTATTTCATGTTTCGATTAATGAAGGCAAATAAATGTTGTGTAACCATATGTATTTGTTTTACTTAAATGCTTATAATTAAAGAAAATATTTAGCTAAATCTCTTATAGGGTCCCCTTGGCCCCGACCTCCCCTACTATATTTTATCAAAATTACTTATGGTTTGAAAATATATTAAAAAAATCCGAAAATAAACTTAAATGTTGGTTTTCTAACCAACAATAAAGCTTACGTTAATAGCAAATTAAGTTATTGAAATTTGAAGGATTTAATGAAAATTTGCTACCAAAACGCACTTTTTGCATCCCGATTTTTTTCTTACAAACGCATCATATTTTGATAAAAATGTAGAAATGCATTAACGAATTTCTTCTACGAAAATTAGCTAAAAATTATAGACCGTTAAACCATTAACTTCACTAAACCTACTGCGAAAGCATCAACTTAACTAAACCGACAGCCAAAGCACTAGAGAAAGGGTCTATTTGAAATGAATTTTCTGTAAACATTTTAGTAAAATGAAGGGCAATGATGATTGAATCTGAAACTTAAGGGTTCGCAGAACACTCCTCTTGCAACATTTTCTTTTCACAATCCGTGTTTGTTTCACATTCTTTGCCTAAACATTTCGAATTTTGACGTTTCAAATTGCGAGTTTGACGTTTTGAGGAAAACTCCAAAATTTGTTTCTTTAGCTGCACATAACTTCTTTGTCTTTAAAGCTAGAGACCTAAATTGTGGTACAGGTTCACTCTTTATAATACAAATTTGGTTGCCCTTACTTTGTTATTTCCGGAGATATACATTTTTTTAGAAAGAAAACACAAAATTTTCCGTGAAAACCTGGTCCGATTTTTCTGGCTAACGAGTCGATCCAAGCCACTTGCAAAAGGAATGTACTCACCAAATTTGATCAAGATCGGTCCATTATTTTTTTAGTTATCGGTCGAATATATATGTATATATATATATATATATATATATATATATATATATATATATATATATATATATATATATATATATATATATATATATATATATATAAACACAGATCTCCTCATTAGCGAATTAAAACAAAATCGCTTATATCTCAAATCTAAAAAGAAGAACATCCACTAAATTGTTTGTCGCTGTGACAACTACCTATATTTAAACATAATATTGTCAAATATTTCTGCGTTTCCGTCAGTTTCACAATTTTATTTCTTATGATTCCTACTTACCCATCGGTTTCTTCCATTGCGTTTATTTATGCACTTACTTCTGGTAAATATTCGTGATTATTTTATAACAGTGGTATTTAAGATACAGTTTTATAGTGATCTAAAACTCAATCACGAAAATTTTGAAATGCAGTCTTTAAAGAGATAAGTTACATTACTAAGTTTAGTTTGTTTCCGTCATTTTTTCTATCGCTCACCTAACACTAACTCTTTGAAAAGAACTTTGTTTTTTCATGTTTTGTGGCTAAACTAAAGATTTCAAATTTCACATCGAGTTATACCATTTAGTTTTTATACATTTCCCGACAGCTTGATATACATACATTTAGAATATTCTAACCTTTATTGCCTTAATATGTTATACTAAAATTTTGTTGGCATCAGTTAAAACGAGTTAAGTCTTCTTGCCAGATTGTTTTTATTTTCTTATAAGCGAGATCAAATATAGTAGAATATGGTACCTAACTTATCTTTTAGATAAGTAAGTACTTTTAAACCACCTGGACACTCTAAACTGATTAACATAATACCAACCACAAATAACTCTGTAGCAAGTTTCATTTTTTTACATATTAAGGTCTCCTGAATAATTTGACTGTTTACCAGTAATAGGTAGTCTATGTGCGTGCGCGTGAGTGTGTACGCGCGTGTATTGGCGTCTATGACGTTCATGAATGAAGATAAAATTTGGTAATTGAGTTTGCTACAACATTTCTATGTACTAATTACATTTTTTAAATCGTTTTACTAGAAGAGGGTGCTTCTTCCATCGTGTCCGAAACACGTTCTTTACAAATATTTTAAAAACAGCTTTTATTAAAAAAAAGTAAGTCCCTTTATATGATTAGAACAAATTTAAACGACAAGGATATGAACATCACTTTATCTGGAATTTAGGGGGTGATTAAGAAGAACAGTATCAGATATCTCTTAAAAGCCTTTATTGTGGTATGCGGTAGACATATGATGTAAAAAAGCCTGGACGCAGCAAGTGCGTTATGGCAGTGAATTTTCATAGAAATGATCTGGCACAACATTTTTTTTATAACTTTTTTTCTTGTAACGTAGAAATCTGAATTTTGGTGTATAGTTTACTTTTTATATTGTAAACCTACCTACCAAATTTGGTTATCACAGCTTTTTTATTTTTTGAGATAAACATTTTTTTCGAACTGAAAACTCAAAATTTTTCCGGAAAACCTCGTCCGATTTTCCTGACTAACGAACTTATCCAAACCATTTACAAAAGGAAGGTACATCCAAATGTTATTAAAATCGGCCCATTATTTTTTGAGTTATCGGTGATCGGTGTGATACCTATATATATATATATATATATATATATATATATATATATATATATATATATATATATATATATATATATATATATATATATATATATATATATATATATATATATATATATATATATATATATATATATATATATATATATATATATATTTTTTTTTGTTCCCTCAGGGCTCGTCCGCGGCCTTGCCGCCCCGATAGCACCGCAACCCTTGGTTGATTGTGCATACCCCTAGTCTTACTCCACCCATTCCAAAATCACTGTGCCTTGAACTAGTCTGCACAGCGATTGGTAGGGTGAAGTTTTATATTGCTCTGTCTCCGGTCTAGAGTGACCGTAGATCAGTTGTCTTTTCCGGTCCAGAGCTATACACTCGCACAAGATGTGCTGGGCTGATTCCTCCCCCTCGCCGCAGAGTCTGCATGCGAGGTCCCCTTCGAACCGCCCCATTTTATGTAGGTGTTTCTTGACGGCCATGTGTCCCGTCAAGAGACCTGTTGTGTTTCTGAGCTGTCCTCTGCTAAGGTTTAGCAGCTCCACAGCTCTCTTTGAACTGGGTCCGTCAATTATTGACTTCCCATGTCTGAGCCCTGGACAGTCCGCCCAGTACACCTTGTGTTGGTTTCTGACCCAGGACTTAATGGCTCCCCTGGCAGTGCTCTTTGACACGCCCAGAGCCGGTTCTGGTCCCATATATATATATATATATATATATATATATATATATATATATATATATATATATATATATATATATATATATATATATATATATATATATATATATATATATATATATATATGGGTCCTAGTTCGCGCTCATTTGCAAAAAAATTTTCAAAATTGAAAAGTCGGGATCTCCCCATTAGTGAATTTTTTTTTCTACGAAAATTCACTAAAAAGGGACGACTGTCAAAAAGTCCCAAAGAACTTGTTATTGCATTTACCAAAAGAATCAGCGGCGCATAGGCTGATGAATGATAAAACAACGATTAGCTAAAAGCACGGAGTAGAGTATGAGAAACTGTACCTGCAAAGCATTGAAGACCGCCGATCCTGAGTATGGACCCTAACAGTATCGTCTACGAGAAAAAGTTAATATAGAGTATCAGGGAGGCAACAATGGGAAAATAGCTGTTCAGTGCAACAGAAAAAATTTCGGGAGGCAGCAAGTGTGTTATGGTAGTGAATTTTGATAGGAATTGTACACTATTATTATACGGCATATTACTAAAATTAACACTTTCAACTTACACAGACCCTAAAGATCGATTTTAGAGGTCCCAGTACGCGCACCTTTGAAAAATTATTTCGAAAGTGTTACCATCGATATATCTATTATAAAAAAAATCCTGTGCTCCAACTCCTTTTGAGAAAAATGCCCAAAACTCAATTTTCTATGAAGCTGATTTAATTAAAATTTTGCTATATCTGTAGACAGTGTAAGTTTCTTTAAAAAAACTTGTACATATTACAAATTTCATTAAAGTTAGAAAAGATTTCCAGAAGGAAACCTAATTCATATTTAGAAAAGTAAATTATCCGCCAAATTATAAACGTAGCAGTTATTTTCCTTATTAGTCTCCTGAATGAGTTCGTTTTAGTCAACCAGATCCAACCGGTGTTTTCAATATCAACAATGACAAAATGTCTGCAAAAATTTATAATTTCAGACTCAAAGGTCACAAAGTTATTCACGCGTTTTAAACCAAAATAAGATCGTGTTCAAAACGTATCAAATATGTACTCTATGCTTTCTCCAAATGTCAAAGTAAAAAAAAACATACATTCATCTAGCGGGAATCGATCTCGGAACCTTCTGCGTAGATGCTGCGAAAACAAGCATGCTACCACTGAGCTATCTAAGGATACGTTAACTAATGTTTTGTTTACATGACACTTGACACCGGCTTCATTCCCGGGATATTACATATGTTAAAAGTATACGTAACAAGTAATTACAGAATGAGTAGAATTGCCATTGAAACACATTCAACTACTGTTTCGGTCTTATATGACGTCTTATGTTTAAGTTTAAAAACAAAAGAAACTATTTTAGAATCATTTTTATAGACACTTGAATTGATTTTGTTTACATTTCTACTATATTATGCTATACTTTGAGTCTAAAACCACATCATAATATATATTTGCTCTGATAGAACTGCATTTGGGGTCATTCATGAAGCTTCAAATATAGTGTATTTTAAAAATTGATTGAATCCCACAGTTAAATAAAAATTACTTGGAAATTTTTTATTTCATGTCGTCTGTCATTCGCGATATTTGTGGCCGCAATTTCACGATTGTTGGTTTAGGTAGTATGTTTTATGCCTGTTATTTATTTAGTTTGGTTAGCGTTGATGTATAGTTTATACCTGTCGTATGAATCAATCTACGCGTGGCAGTTGACTACTCTGCCAGGCATCGGACTTTAACCACTGTCGTTTCAATGCATGTCTTTCAGATTTTATTTTTAATTTGGAAAGAACTCTAAATATTGTGTACCAAATTACTTAAAATTCACATAGGTTTATTTACACCATTTCTAGCCACATCCACGGGTGCAACGAAAACTGCAGTAACTCAATTTTTGTTCATTTTGAGATAGAATTTTAAATTCATTTGTTATATTCCAACGAATAAAGTCGTAATTCATATTAACTTTGAAATAAGCAACCTAAGCTATGCAGTAACTCTAGTCCGGCCAACGCACATCAACGAAAACTGCAGTATATCAAGTTACAATAGTTTTGGCCGGAAATATTTGTGGAAGGGTATTATTTTGAAAGGGGTGGTAAGTTTGGTGTGTGATATTAAACAAAAAAATTCTTTCGAAAATGAGTGAAAGAAGTAAACTAATATTAAAAAATGCTATAAGGATATTTGATGAAAATCGGGGTAAGTTTTACAATTAACATAAAGTTAAGGCAAATTTAGTTTATGAGTATTTTATTTCAGAATATCACTATATGTCCCCGATTCACCAGGAACCTAATGCAGTGTTATGTAATGAGGTTCATCCAGCTAAAAAACAGGTTCTCAAACCAAAAAGTGTGGCTACATGGGATCCAACTATAAAAAAACTGAAACGGAGTGTGATTCGAGCTCTAATCCGATAGAAGGTAAGTTTTACGATTAACATAAGGTTAAGGCAAATTTAGTTTATGACTATTTTATTTCAGAATATCACTCCATGTCCCCGGTTCACCAGGAACCTAATGCAAGAACAGGTTATCAAACCAAAAAGTGTGTACATTGTATCCAATTATAAAAAGCCCTGTAGTTAATTAAAAATATGAAAATGAAACGGAATGTGATTCGAACTCTAATCCGATAGCTACTGAACCTGATCCCCAAATTCCATTATGTACCGCTTCAACTTCATCTGCAAATCATTCAGTTAATTATGTTTCTGAGGAAAGCGATGAAGATCCAAGATAACTCTGATTCTAATCCAAATTATGAGTCAACTGAGAATTAAGAGTCAGATAATGCTGAGGATAATGCTAATTCTGAATACGAAGCTCCTGCTCCAAGCGAACCGTTAGGTGAACCTAATGACAGAAACAAAGGGGAAAAATATTAAGAGGAAAAGAAGGAGTGCTGCCAGAAGCAATGTTAGAAAAAGGTCTAGAAATGTTTAAGAGTGGCTAGATATGAAAGCAAAACATTATTAAATCAATGTGTTGAGTGGAGTGTAGATATTTAAACTAAACGGCGGCAATGCGGAGGACATTCGAAATTGAGAGTTTCAGCAATGTAGATTCACAATTCCACATTGAGAGACTCCATCATGAACTGGCGCAATGTGCGTTAGGGATTCATGATTCAAATTTCAGAAATTCACGATTCAGCGTTCAACACTCGAGCAGAAACTCGCAAGGTGAATTGGGCAGTCAATGACAGACGGCACCAAGGTAAATGTGAACACTACGAAAAAGTGCGGTATAGTAAACATTCGATTAGAAACTGCCCATGCAGAAAATAATATTTAGTGTGTAAACCGGGAAGTATAAGTGTAACTAGCACTCGGTCTTTAAAACCGGCTTAATATAAGATGGCAGGTAAACAGCAATAACATTTAAAGTGGAATAAGTTTTTCCACACAAAGGGCTATTTAAATTAAGCCCGATACCAATTGATTGCCCCAATAAAATGGTGACAATTATAAAATCCAAACAGGAGATCCAATGGCAAATATTCATGCACATGTAAAGGAGGAATCAATTAGAAACACTAACCAGTAAGTCGATCTTGTAAATATTATCATTATAAAATGTGCAGACTTTTATACATATTTTGTTTAATTTTAGGAATTTCAGTCACAATGATTAACTTTATGTATGTTTATTTAATTCATTGTTCAAATAAGATGTTGATTTATGTAAATTATAGATAACGATCAATAATAATTCTGATATAGCTATGTTTCTTTTACTAACGAAATTAATAACCAAAAATAAAACATTATAGCTTGTAATTATATAGTCTTATTTAATTTGACCCATTTAAAAAAGAAACAAAATAATAATAATACCATCAAATAAGGCTATAATAATTGACAATTAAAACAATAAAATCAATAAAAACTCAATTAAATATTTTAATGAAATTACTAATACTCTGGATTAACAAAAAAGTATGCAAAAAAGGAACATCAAAACATAAATGCTAGCCCAATTTCAGAACTCTACCCATGAGATGATACAGCGGTAACTAAACAAATATTAGCATAATTTCAGTTTCATCAATGTTAGTACTTTAAATAAAGAGGCAAACCCATAATAATTAAAATTCTCATGCTCAACAATTAAAAGTGCTAAAAATACCATAGCAATATATATATATATATATATATATATATATATATATATATATATATATATATATATATATATATATATATATATACAGAATAAAGTCAACAGTTAGAATTTCAGTGAGTCTATCGAAACATCCAGCAATATACCACAGCAATATTGGGCAATAAATATTAAGCAAGTAAGACGAAAGAGTCATTGTAATACACATACTCTGATAACCAGGCGGCGCTTAAGGCACTAGGTTCCATGAAAATCAATTCAAGAATAGTATTGGGCTGTATGATATCTGCAATGGAGCTAGGAAGTCAAGACAAAGTGGCAATATCATGGGTTCCAGCTCACGAGGGTCATAAGTGGAACTACTAGGCAGAAAAATTAGTTCAGGAAATCGCATTTCCGTATAGTACCCTAACCATTTTGAGTTTTAGCTAGGCTAAGCATAAAAAGATACATTAATAAAAAAAGATCAAGGCAAAGATTTCATTACGAAACTTTGCCAATACTTACAAAATACCCACTAGTCAGGAGCAGAAAGGTCCCACGAATAAATAGAATATTAGGACACTACCTACTTAGCAAACAAATAAACCAAATTAGTCTAACAGACTGTGCGTATTCTGCCAAACAGAAGACGAAACCTCGTTCCAACTGCTATACCCATATTTTTTTCTCCCTCAAGGCTCGTCCGCGTCTTTGCCGCCCCGATAGCACTGCAGCCTTTGGCTTATTGTGTATGTGCTACACCCATGCAAAGACCTAATAAGGTTGATGTTTCAGTTACTTGGAGAAGAAAAACCAAAGGCAGATAGCTACATGAAGGAGATGCTATTAAGGCTATGCAGCTTGTTAGATGAGATGAGACTAAACAGAATACTCTACTATACCTAATTTTGTCAAAACACATCCAGCCTTACAATACATTGTTCATTGTATTAGGAAATAAAGTAACGGGGCTGACGTTTTTTTATAAAATTAGGTAGTTGGTTGTACACAGTCTTTATGTATATGTAAGTATTTTGCGTTTAGTAGAGCTGTTGTACTTAGTTACGCACCGAGATGGCGGCTCTGTCGTACGATTCGCATCTTTTAGCTGTATCATTTTTTGTTTTTGGGTACAGGAGTGGAGAAAGCTGCATGCAGACCTCATTCACAATACCGTAGTGCGTGGGATATCGAGGGTCTGTGGGACTCATACCCACTAAACTCCGCTCCTTAGAGTACCGGATCTTAGTCCACACCTCCGTCAGAAAGATTCCACACAATGACGTTTGGATTTGAATATTTCCATTATGTTTTCATCGTATCCCGGAGCTTTCTTATTTTTGAAGTGCTTTAGTCATTTGGTAAACTTCTTCGTAAGTAGCGGGCTTGATGTTTGTATCTGTGGTGGCGCGAAGCGCACTCCTAGCATAACGCTGCGTTCTTGCGACGTACGACAGATCAACGTTGTTATAATTCGGGTTGATGTGCAACTCCAGGAGATCAGCGAATGCACTTTGCTTTGTCCGCATCCGGGTTTACGATGTTTCGGGAAGTGGGGATATCAGAAGTTTTTGGGAGCGAAGGGTTTTGTCTTTTGCCAGATGGAATTGTCGTGCGCGGACAGGTTTTGCAGGCGTTTCTTCCAACGGTTGTTACGGAGTTTGTGAGGCAGTTCGTCCTTGTTTGATAAGTCTGTTTGCGTTTCGTTTGTCGGTGGGGTATATGGTGCGTTGAACTAGTTTTGAGCTGGATTCGGCTTGAAGGTTGGGGGTCGCTGCATTTGACGCAGCAGGGGGCACCCGTACATGACCGTTGCGAGTGGCTTAACCTTTGGCGGCGATAACACTGCTTCGGTAGCGACTCCACCTTAACGATGAGGCCGCGCACAGTTTTGACTCCAAAGATTCACTTTTCGGGTTTTAGGGGCAGATGGGGGAGATTCGTAATACCCCTCCACCGGGATATAACCATCGGAGGTGGTCTCATATCTTTAGGGTGTCCAGAAACGTTGACCAGGGTAGGGCTAATACTGGGTCCAAAATACGAGGCAAAGCGACCGTGAAGTGTACGGCCGGTAACCTGTATTAGACGCTCCGCCATGAGAACGCCAGGAACGTCTGTCGTAAAGTTACCAGTGAATCGTATAAACTCTCGACCAACGTTCGTTGGGAGTACCGAGTATAGGACGCTTTACCTACAACACAGTAGGTGAAGTCTTACCTGGGCGCTGACTTAGTTGTGACTGCGGCTGCACGGTGATCGACGCTGGCTCTTCACAGACCTCTTCTCCAAACTTCCCCTGATCTGCCATCCCCCTAATCCCTGAAACCGTGTCGATCTTTCAAAGTAAAGGTCTTCTCGAAGAAGGTCACATTCACCTATCCTGCAATGCAAACGGACTAGCCTGCAAAAGAGATGAGCTCCGAGAATTCGCCCAACTTCTAAAACAGGACGTTATCCAAGTCTAGGAAACCAACATGCGTCATCCAACCAATCCGAAACTTTCCAACTATACATTCTATCGCAATGACCGCAGCACTTCCAGGGGTGGCGGCACGTCAGTGTATTTTAAAACAAATATCGACCACCACCCTATCAGCACTCCAGTACTGCAGAACATCTAGCCTACACAAATCGTAATCAACACTTCCTCTGCAGACCTAATAAAGCTCATTTCTACCTATAATCATCTACAAAAGAGAATTCTGGACGCCAACTTGGATCTCTTATTTATTACCAACCAATCCATAATAATAGCTAGCGATTTAAATTCCAAACACTCCAATTCGCATCCTCGCAATGTCAGTTTAAATGGGAAAATCCTCCAACCCTATGTAGACAACCTAGCAAACTGCATAGTTGACGCTCCTACAAGATCCACACACTTCGGCAGTGTGGGTCGACGCGACGTGCTCGACATGGAAATCATGTCATAATAACAACCCTAAACGACCGCTCGCTGGACCATAACTCAGTCATTTTGCAGCTTGGGTATAACAATGACGAACTCGACTTCCCAAGGAAAAACGTGCCGTTGCCAGTTTTCACCGAGCCCCGTAAAAACACCCTTGGCAATATTCCGGTTATCCGCAGCATCCTCGAACTCGAGGGTGCAGTGTCCAATGTTCTGTCGAATATGCATCAAGGACGTACCCCGCCCCTAACAATCTGCCTCCTTGTCCGTCCAGTATGAAAGACTTGATACTAGAAAAGAGCCGCGAGCGAAGACCAGCTCAACATACCAAAAACCCCACCGACAAATGAGACGCAAACAGACTCATCAAACAAGTACGATCTGCTCTACAAGAACTCCGCAACAAGCGTTGGGAGGAACACCTGCAAACCCTGTTCGCCCAAGACAATTCCATCTGACAAATGGCAAAATCCCTTCGCTCCCAAAAAGTTCCGATATCCCCACTGCATGGCTAAAACGGCATCGTATACACGGATGCGGACAAAGCAAGTGCATTCGTGGATCATCTGGAGTTTCAGTTCAGTCCGAATTATAACGTTGATCTGTCGCACGTCGCAAGAACGCACCGTTATGTCAGGAGTGCACTTCTCACCACTCCAGGCGCAAACGTCGAGCCCGCTACTTACGAAGAAATAATCAAAACATTTAAAAAAATAGGAGCACTCCGGGATACGATCGAATTTTCAACGTAGCCCTGAAAAATCTCCCCCGCAAAGCAGTGGTAATCATAGTTACGATTATGAATGCCATGTTGCGATTTCAATCCATTTCCATCCACCCAATCATTTTCCATCTATGTGGAAACTTGCCGACATTATCAATATCCCAAAACCCAGCAAAGACCCGAGGTTCCCTCAGAACTACAGGCCCATTAGCCTAAAAACTAATTCAGAAAAGCCTAGCCTCATTCACCTCTGAGAACCACATCCTTCCCGACGAACAATTCAGTTTTAGATACCAGCACTCCACCACAGACGAAGTCTTTCGAGTGGTGGAAAACATCACCGCAGGATTAAACAAAAACAAGTAAGCTAGTGCAATATTTCTCGACATTGCTCAAGCCCTCGACAGGGTTTGGCATGCGGGCCTCCTAAACAAACTTCTATCATTTAATTATCCTCTCCCTCTGAATCTGATAATCAGGTCATACCTGCAACAGAGGAAGTTCCAGGTCAAACATCTGGGAACCAGATCTAGAACGTTCTCAGCCATGGCTGGCCTCCCGCAGGGTTCTGCTATCTCCCCTCTGCTGTACAATATATTTGTCGCAGACATTCAAATACAAACGTCATTGTGTGAAACCATTCCAACTCCAGGGAGCGGGGTTTAGTGGGCAGGAGTCCCACAGTACTTCGATATCTCACACACTACAGTGTTGTGAGTTGTGAATGAGGTCCGCATGCAGCATTCTCCACTCCCGTATCAAAAAAGGAACTCTGCTCGATGCGAGATCTGGCTCGCGACTGCTTAGTGAGCTGCATCAGTACCAGTGTTGAACTAAAGATATTCGTCTAAGTCCGTTAGTTAGTTCTGGTGTCACACTTTAGCAATCAACAGTCAGTAATGGCATAAGTGTGATTCTGAACTTTCAACACTAGTGCTAGTGACCATAAGCCAGTATTTGAATAACTACAATTTATTAAATAATCAGAGATAAATAATTATATAATTGTCTTTTTTTAACCTGGAGCAACTGTATATTTTATTACTCAAAATCAAATTACTTAAACAATGTATTTTCTAATATAAGATAACATATAAAATCACATTACTAACAGTATTGTCTTTTTCTTAATTTTGTCGATATATATTTATTCATTGAACATACTTTGTATTTAGATTTTAGTAAGCAAGTTAACAGTTTTCAAAATAAGAACTGCAATCTTCTTCACTTGGGTTGTATTGTTTTTTACTACTCACATTGAGATCACCAAGTTGAATTAATTGTGTTGCAACAGTATGTTCACCGTCCAAAATTCTCGATTCTTCAGTAAAATATGTTATGCTTGAAGAAGCTTCGGAATAATTGTATGTGTCTTGATTATTTATTTCATTTGGAACCAAATAAGTTTGAGGCGCTGTTATTCTATCTAACGAGTTATCCCTATTTTCATTATCTATTCTATTCTCATTAAAATTGGTTATTTCCCACTTTCTGGCATGATAGATATACTCTTCCGTATGAATATTACACAATACTGGTTCGACATCTAGTTTTGAATGATCATTTTGATATGATACTGTGGCTACATAACCGTGCTGTGGAACCGGCAAAACTGAAAATATAAAGAACAATTAGAAACAACGGACAAAATAGATCAACTTATAAAAAATAAATTGATCAGTTAAGCGTAACTGATCTTGCTATATATTCTTAGGTGGGTACATTTTTACCAAAACAAAATCTATGTTGAAAATACAGGCTTGAAATACAATTTGGAATAGGTTATAATGTTATGGGAAAATTTTGATTCATACTTATTTCATTTATCACCTTGTTTTTTAACGTTTTTAAAAGTATTTTTACAGTACTGTATCTGCTGCAAACCCAACATTATCGAGTCAGCAATTTCTGAAAGTGACTCGGTTTTACATAGTTTATTTGTTATGCACTACGTACGCACTAAAGCTTTCGCAAAAGCGTGTCCCTCAGAGTGCCTCCACACCATATTAATCCTCACCGGACTGGCGTAACTTCCGGCGGGAAAAAGTCTAAGCTTGCCAACTTGTCAAGTAAAGAAACATATGTAAACATCACAAGAAAGAACAAGACCGCATTTGGCAGGAAAAGGATGGGTTGTACACTTGGTTATCTGCAGATGTACATGCTAAATACAATCCCATGCAAAAGTTAAGAACTAATGATTAAAAAAAATAACACAAAATACAATAAACTATAAATTATTTCTTCTCACAAACATTAACTATAAATTATGTTTGGGTTGTAATTTAAGTTCCATCATATATTTAAAAAAAAACGTTGTACTGCGTGACTGCGCGGACTGTACTTGCATATAATAAATCTGATAATCTGAAGTTTAGCTTACTGAATATTAAATGAGACACTGATAAGGAGGGGGTGATGGCTAGGTGCTTTGTGCGCATCAATTTATCGTTGCCTACATTCATCATAGTTATCAAAGTGCTTACACGTCAATAGCCCTAACTCTGGGGTGATATGATTACACACTTGTAGTTCAGTGTTTAGAGACATCAGAAATCCACTTGGTGATCATTATTGATAACTGATGAAAGGATTTTTCGACTGAAGATATTGACCAAACCGGATCAACCTCTGGTTGGCTTGCCGGGGAGTTGAACATTGGACCTCTAGCCTATATCAAACTAACACGTTAGCGACATGCGTTATGAATGCTCCTAAATCGAACTGTATTTGTCAAATTGCAACCTTTTCAGTTTTGTAACAAAAGCGCTTGCGTGTTCCTGGAAAGTTTTTCATACAATCATACAAAACAAACATGCTGTTGCATTTTACACGTCATATAACGGCATACTCTTTTGCCGGAAGATTTATTCGGTGACAATACATGCGATGCCATCCCGGTAGATTTGCCGCAACGACACGGTATTTAACGCACCCAATAGTCTACTTTCTGTTTTTCTATCTGGCTCAGTACAGTGAATTAAAAAAATATATTTCTACGTACAAAGCCTTCTGCACACAGTAAGTTTACCCTGAGGTTTTATATCAACTTATATTATTGACATTTATTTACCAAAAGTACAAATTGGTTTTGAACACGTTTGAGAAAAAACATTATTTTTGCGTTCTAACAAATGTGAACAGATCTCATAAAGATTGCATAGCGTTATCGAACTTTTGTAAAAACTTATAATTTTCATTATGTAATATAATACCACTAAGTAAACACACTGTGCTAAACATTTACCTACTCCGCTACATTCATTGTAACTATAAGTTTGGACTAACGCAGTACCGTTCCAGTTTTCAAACTTGACAAGCGACTTGTAACGACCATAGAATATTTCGCAGTAGTAATACATTTGTTTTGTCAATCGGTTATACTTGTGTATTACATAGATTTCAAACAGCGTGTCTGGTGAATTTATATTTTGATTTTTAACGTTGTATGTCCCTGCAAATATGTGCACATCGTCAGTATTGGCGTTGTTCATCTTGAAGATTTATCTGGGGAAGGGGGTTACCTATTATAATTTTGCATGCATATAACCACCCTAGGCGTCAGGAAAACTTCTGCAAGGAAATCCTGAGAGTGGCTTTAGATTTCTTTCGCGATGGGTCCGCAATCTCCAACTTCACGCCAACATAGAGACCCGCAGCACCTCCGCAGTTTCATTAGAAGTAAGTGTCTATTGGTCAATTAGCAAAGTTATAAAGTTATTCAAAACCACTACTTAGTAACTTATTAAAGCACCATCAGCAAATGCAGGTACAGCAAATATGCCCTAACTAATTTTAACCCGTTATAGCCCCTGCGGCAGATTTTTTTATTTTTTTTATGTCACAAAATTGCAACGGCATAACCTACGGATGCGTCAAGAGCCCTTGTTGCGGTGCTTCATACAATGTAAATAAATTACACTCAATGCTCTGCAGGTGCTTTTGTAATCTAACTACCTCCAGTGAAAATTCCCATTCGACTACTTTTGAATATTCGCAGCCTCTCGCATAAGTGATTGACATTTGACAAACTATAAATTCCATGATTGTAAGATATCTCCAAAAATACAGTGTACTCATGAAATATTAGGTGGATATAAATAAATGAGAAACAGTGCAATACGAAATTTTGTCTTGATACAGTGACCCCTAAAAGTAAATTTTCTTAGCCAATTTAAAATCAAAGTTTTCTCTATCGATATTGTGTTAATATTTTGCTTTATTATAAATATAATATCTAGAGAAAACAACAAAAAAGATGACAATTCAGAACTCTTAAAAATCAATACATTAATACAAACCATATTCAAGAAAGTGTACGTAGCTTTAAATAAGAAATAAAAATACGCCATCAAACATAACTCCCAAATAATCTTTTTAATGATTTTAAACACACAAAAATGCCAATTGTGACAATAAATCATTTAGAAGAAACAAACCTAATAAAAACCATTAAAAAAATATAAGCGCATACATTTTCGCCTTTCTTTTAATTCCTCAGATTATTTTCATATTACTATATAAGTAGTTTTTGCATTACATTGGGTTGTAAATATTTGATACCTTAATGCATAATCTTAGTTTGATATCATCATCATTTAATTTTGCTTTATTAACGTTAAGAACCTTAAGGTCAAATTAAAAAACAATATAAGTAACATGCAAGACGTTTCTTTAAAAAGACCAAATGGGAAGTTTCAGAAAACTGAAAATTATTTATGTGAGTTTACAAATTCCGAAAACTAATAGATGCTAATTGTGAGACCCTTATCTTTATTAGTTTTCTATAAACGGCAAATGGGCTGTTACCGTAAATAACCTGTCTTTGTACCTATATCTCATGTTCATATATTTATATAAAACATTTTTAAACATTGTCGTAATGTTTATTTTATGTAGGTATTTAGTATAACACAAGCAAATTAATAAGCATTAAATATATCTTCTATAATTTATGTTAAAACGTTAAAGCTTACCTGAGGGCAACGAGGAAAAATGAAATAAATCCACTTCAGATTTATCATTTTTCTGCATTTCTAAGGAATCACACTGACTGGAAGTTTCAGACCACGAAGTTCCTGGACTATCTTGTGATTTGTTTATGTCTCGAATGCCTAAGGAAATAAGTAATATATATATATATATATATATATATATATATATATATATATATATATATATATATATATATATATATGAGTTGGTATTTTAATCTTAATTCTGTTTTTAGACAATTAAAGTTGATTTAATGTTTCCTGTAATTATAAAAATCCTTAATTGCGGTCTCAGCGCAACGTGGGAAAATTCGATATGCTGTGCACAAGTTCCGTGTTAGTATCCTACCACCGCCCGTCGATTACTTTTTAAAATTATTAATGAAAAATGAATAGAGAACATACTAAAAAATAACAACTAATGCGGCCGTAGCCTTGTGTCTGAGCAAGTTGAATATGTAAAGATCTCTACCCTTACACACATACATACACACCCACCCACCCACACACACATTTACATTCCTAGGCGCACACACAGAGTACCCACACATGCCACACGCACTCGTACGCACGCACATCCGTACACACACAAAATATTCGATTCATTTAATTAATAGAAAAGTGGTATCACACACAATACATATTATTTTATATAATTTGTATTATTCCTTGCAAATTTGTACATTTTTATCGCTAATATGTTTACTAGCTTAAATCACACAAAATAGTGTGCGCGTAAACTATGGAATAAATTAAGTAACAAAGTAATAACATTTGTTCGGGAAAGATCCTCGAGACGTCGATTTTATTGGATGAAAATACACATTTTGCATGAAAGTTGTTTTTCCACAATGTTCAGAGTAATGACGTCATCTTTTTCAATGATAACCCCCTTTTTTATTTTGGGAGATCTTTTTATTGTCGCACCCCCAGTAAAAAATTGTGTCATCTTACATATGACATTTTTTTCAGTAAATGACATATGTGAGAAATCGTTAATTTTATTGTTGACGGACAATAAACAAAAACTCATTAGCCAAGCAGATACAAATCTTAAACTAAGTGTTCGAATTGCCATCCACCGACTTGTCAATACGAAAGAATGTGTAATTTTTTTATATAATATATAGGATCATTTCCGGGCTAATTCTGTGCATTTAATCTGTAGTGCGATTTTGTAGTTAAGATTAATTTTGTGGTCTGTTGCCGTAGACTTTCGACTTTAAATGACCCCAAAAAATAATCCAGGGGTGTAAGATCTAGAAATCTCGCGGGCCATTATATCGTGCCTCGCCTTTCAATTCACCTCCTAGAAAAGCAATTGTCCAGAAAATCTCGAACAGGACACGCATAGTGCAGGGTTGCTCCATCTTTTTGAAAAAATATGGTATTCTCTGGAAGGTCAGGATCATTGTCGTTTGGAAAAACTGCTGCAAGCACTGGAACAAGGTCATTTTGTAAAAACTCTGAATATATATCTCCAGCGAAAGGTGCTTCAGAGAAGAAAGACCTACTATTCTTCTATCAACTATAAATTAGTAGTTAATAAAATTTCAGCTCACACGTTTAATTTCTGCGGGTGTTTAGTATGTGCCTCCGCCATCCAATGAAGATTTATTCGACACTAATACCTGCAATATTAACGGTTCACTGTGCCATGGAGACGAAACGGGGCCATATCCGAAAAAAGAATTTGCTGGTGCAAGTATCGATTTGCTTGGCACCAATCCATCATAGTTTCACAAAACTGTAGTCGCCGGTCGGGGTCGTCATCACTCAGTTCCGGTACGAGCGGAATTTTGTAGGAATGATATTTCTCCTTGTACATGACACGTAGCACTGTTGTCTGAATAACTTAATTACTTCCACATCGTCAATACCTGTGGAAGTATGGTATCGATGACAGAAATTTAAAAAAATTGCTGTAACGTCGTAAAAGTGTCAAAACATATAGAAAACATGAGTTGAGAACGAACTTTTTTTTGTCTGCCGATCTATCAGTCTGTATGTTCGTCTGTTAGTAGCCACGATAAATTTTTAACGAATTGAGATATCGTCTTCAAATTTGACTTCCAGTGAGCACCCACAAACAAACGGTTCGGATTGTTTTTGAGTAAAATCTTTTCAGGTGAAAATTGACATTTTTTTGTTAAAACTCGAGTAATATAACGTTTTGGGGTTTATTTATTAGAAAACTTTCAGTTTCATCAAACATCTGGTATTCTGTGCCAAAATTTAATTAAGGGTGGAATGTGTGGAATATCGGTGAAATTTCGATAACTGTTTTCTAAAACGGCGTAAAGTCTCAAAACATTAAAAATCGAGTAATATATCGTTCCAGAAGTTTATGGGTACAGTAATACGAATATTTTCTTTGTGGTCAAGTCATGTACCCTAAATTCATTTCATGAGAGTGTCTTTCTGAGGAGAGTAAATTATCGCAGCTATGTAAAAGGTATGATTCAACTTGCAGCACTATTTTCTAATGCCACGAATCGAGACGTATTGTGAGGAGTACCTTTCATACTAAGCAAAATGCTCAGCTTATGAACTTCACTAACGTTTGAGCGTCCAGGTTTTGGAATAGCTTCAATACCACCATCTCCTGTCAATTTAGACTTAATAATACTTGTGGATCATGTAATAGGGCGATCTGGATATTTTGCGTTAAACAAATCGTAAGCTTTCTGTTGAGTTTTAGTCGTATCCCTGCATCCTTGATAATAAAAATTTTAATCTTTGGTGTGACAGTTAAATGTGCCATAATACTTGAAATACAATCAGACTTTTGTACCGATAATATGTTAAAAGTCGGTATGAAACTGACACATTATATTGATTTATACCTACGTGATCTGTAGAAACTATAGATGATAGCGTTTTTGATTAGCAACAGAGTTTTTACTTGTGTGGTTTTTCATATTCAATTGTAATTTTTTTATTTGTATTATATTTTATTCAAATCACATGTTAATTACACATTATAAAAAACAATTTAGTTACAAATATTACAGTCACAAGTATTCGAAAGATTCCTTTTGTAAGATAGGAAGGTAACATTTTGAAATATCGGTTCGACAATAAAAAGATCCCTCAAGATCAAGAAAAAAAAGTCATTAAAAATAGTTTATGACGTCATTATGCTAAAACAAATGATGCAAAATCTACTTCAATGCAAAAATTTGTATTTTTATCAAATGAAATCTATGTGTTCGAGGATGTCTCCCAACTTTTTTTTCACCTATATTATTGCATACTTTAGGCGCGACAGTATATGTATTTAATAAATCTTAATAAGTAATATGATTTTGTAAATTTGTACCCAAAGCGTAATAACAATGATTAAGGAAAATATGTTTATTTTTTGTGATTTATTGCTTCTTTAAACTATGTATAGAATAATAATAATAATAATAATAATAATAATAATAATAATAATAATAATAATAATAATAATAATAATAATAATAATAATAATAATAATAATAATAATAATAGTAGTAGTAGTAGTAGTAGTAGTAGTAATAATAATAATAATAATAATAATAATAATAATAATAATAATAATGCCGCTGCTTGGGGTTCGCCAGGGCATGTCTGGAGCCGGCGCTCGACATGAAAGCATGCGGGACGTCGGTGGCGGGGTGCTGATAAGGCGAGCCCCTGTCGTGCAAGAAATTACAGCACAAAATCAACAGCAAGGGAGCCTAGTAAGACCAAGGGCTTCACCCACTGAGGATGCTGCGCAGGAAAATCAGCCAGCGCTCACCCAGATGGGATTACCAATACGGCGCATGAAATGGACTATGGATATGAATGAAACCATCATGCGCATTTACTACAAAGTAACACAACTGGGACATCAGACGACCAGATATAGGCAACAACTTCACACCGAATTTTTGAGAATGTACCCACACATACAGGTGACTCAACAGAGAGTAGCAGAGCAGTGTCGTGTCATACTTAGGAATAACCTTATTCCACAAACGAGACTAAATACCATCAGACAGGAAGTTGAATATGAAATTACTAACACAGCGGTTAAAGAGCTTCATAATTGGAAGGCACCCGGGCCTGATGGCGTCCAAAAGTTTTGACTGAAAAATTTGGGTGAACACATCATCTATTGGCGGTGTTAATACATTATGTTATACTTGACCCAAAGAAGATTCCATTATTTTTCACACAAGGAAACACTTATCTTCTGACAAAGGACCAGCATTGTTCTGCAGGCCCCGGCAGACACCGACCAATAACTTGCCCTCCGACCCTATATAAGTAAATCACATCCTGCCTTGAGAAACGCATCTATGCGCACTGCGTACGAAACAACATAATTGCGAGCCAGCAAAAAGGGTGTGCCAAAGGATCTATGTGATGCCAAGAACAGCTAATAATTGATTCGGTTGTGTGCAATCAAGCTTACAATGGACGAAGAAATCTCTTTGCTGCCTACGTGGATTATAAAAAGGCATTTGATTCAATTTCACACAAATGGCTTAGAAGTGTGCTAAAGATCTATAAGCTCGATACTTACATCGTGTGAGAGGCACGACGCAGTTGCCAAGATACTTCATCAAGAACTGGCTGTAAAACTGTGACTTTTAAACCTTAGTAAGGTGATCTACTATAGATACACTCCTGAGTTTGTTCTAGAGAACTCTGGTTGCAGGTTGTATTGGGATCGGACCGTACTCACAGATCAACGAGTTGCACACAACAGGCCAGATATAATAATTGTGGATAAGTCCTGCAACGAAGTGACGCTGATTGATGTGGCCATTCAAAATACTAATAATCAGTGGATAGTGGAGGGCAGATAGTGTCCGAGTGATTTCAATGGTCATGTTGTCAACTGGTGTGGATTCTAAGAATCTCCGAGAGAACATTAAGATACTGGGTCTTGGAGAGCATCTTTATAAGGTTATGCAGAAGACGGTACTACTTGCAACTGCCCAAACCGTGCAGAGATTACTGGGAAATGAGAATGTGTCGCGTTGTCGTTCAGGGCCCGATAACTTGGAAAGGGCTCCATCTGAGCTCAGTCCCTTTGGTATCTGAGATACCTGGGATGAGTGAATGTCCCCTCTGAGCGTTGCTATTCTAAACACAATAAATGCAACCAAAACAAGACTCAAAGTGTACAAAATAGTAAGGTTGAGATTCTGCTCATCACAATACAAAATACAGTAAAAGGTGACACCAAACATTACGTAGATGAGACTCAGTTCGCATTTATATACGGCCAAAGAACAGGAGAAGAAGTCCTGGCAGTCAGAGCATCAAAATGAAGCAATTTTGAGAAGAATGAAAATATCTTTATTGCGTTTGCAGATCTGGAAAAAAATATTTAATAAGGATTATTAAAAAAGAATATCCTATGTAGGGTACAAAAACTAAATTTGAAATGATAGGCGAATCATTTCCAATCTATACAAAAATAAAAAGAACATAGTCTACATTAACGGATGTGAAATTAACATTAAATTTTAAAAAACCTTACGGCAAGGGCTGCCCGTTATGGACATATTTATGCAATTTGCTAATAGAAGATCCAATAAATAGGGCAAATGAAAAGGCACGAATCAAAATAAATCTTCAGCGGTTCCAATTCATTGATGACACAGCTGGTAAGAGAAAAGTAAAAAATATATTACAAAGGAAGTTCAAACTAAAATTCCACATGACGAAGAAAAGATTATTGGAGGTACGGAAGGATACAACTGCGAAAATGAAAATAGAAGTAAATGGCCAAGAACGTGAATAAGCAAAAATTGCTATGTACCTTGGGAATATTATTACAAAGAATAGTAAATGTTGCAGAGAACTACTGAAGAGAATGACAATTAACGAGTTTTTGCAAGGAAGTTGCTTAGAAAAAGGGAGGATTGGTGGAGGTTGAAAGCAGTATAAATTCTTAATTGTCAAAATCAATAATTTCATGGTTGTTGTTGACTAGGTCTAAATAAATTTGTGAATTACTGTATGTATGACAAACAATAAATAAATCATACTTTATTATACCTATATCATTAAAAATTAAGGAAATGTTTCAAGTTGCCTTATAATATCTAACTTATATATGATAAAAAATAAACGAAACAAAACTTACACCTTTTAGAACGAGCTTCTCTAGGCCCATCTACTGTAATTTTAATTGCCCTTAAATATGTGACTACTTGAGGTGGTGTCGTGGATAATGTAATTGTCAGGGATAAAGATTTACCTAAAAGATTAAAACGTTAAAGTTATAACTTTTGTATCTGGAGCCACAAAAAACTTACCGAAGTTAAGACTATTAAAACAATTAAAAACTATTCAACAGTCGATAAAATATACTAAAACGCCAGACATGAAATTAAATTTTCTTAAAGAGAGCTAAGAATAAAAAGTTAGTAAATAGTTTTAGCAAGGCTTGAAGCGCGAGGAAATATTTGGACTTGCTGGGTATCATAATTTTACAGCAAAACCCAAAGAAACCATCAGTGGATAACTTTAACATTGTCTAAATTATTTTGAAGTTTCAAGTTCTTTTCTCATAAAATCGAGTTACAATGTATACAGTTGTATGTGTCGATATAAAGGAAATTAATTTTCTTAGTACACAGCGTCATAGTTGTACCTTCTAATTTTGTATGGCTTTACAAGAAAATTGTTGTTGTTGTATTTTGTTTATTTATCGTCGGTCTATTTCATATGATTTAAAAGTCGACAGCAAAAATTTCGAAAGGAATTGAATAATTTTAAAACTCAATTTTAGAAATGGCATTTGGAAAGGACCCACAGGAAGAGTACTACAAGTGACATTTTCAGCAAATATGAGACTAGTCCAGGTTTGGGGTTGTAAATGTGACTTTTGATTGAAGCAAAAACAAGTCAAAATCAGTATTGGTGTCGTTATTTTTGAGTAGAACGTTTTACTATTATAATAATATTAACTTGCAAAGTAAAAGTGTCAAAATGTTTGTACCAAGGAATAATGTTTTTTATGAAGTTTTGGTTTGAAAATGGGAATTAAATAGATTATAAATATTCATGGTTGTAGCGGGAACATTGATGTGAATTAGAACCACATCAAAAGCCAAATTTAATTGAAAATTAGAAAGTGGCGGAAAAAATAATTTAGCATTTAGAAAATCCTGGTGCGCGTTATCGCTTTGCGAGCTACCTTAATCTCTGAAAGTATAAATATAGAAATTTAACTGAGCCCTTTAATTGTTTTCTTTTGCAAGCTCAATTAGTGCATAAATTCCGCCTAAAACGCAGTGGCATTTTCGTCCACAGAAAAAAAAACAAGTAGATCCTTATTCTCTCAGCATGAATGCCCGCCACAGTACCAGTCTTGTACAGGGAGGTTTGACAGATAAGGTATTCTCTACATAATTGTCATACCAAAATGAAGTATTTAAAAATACATATCTGGCATTTTTCACTTGACATAAAAATTGATGAAACCTAAATTTAGCTGTTTTACTTTATAGGTGTATTTTCGCTACAATTGGTATTCCGTACTGAAGAGCTCTAATTAGAGCGAAACCGGTCTACGGTTATAATTGTGGCGAGAATACATCTAGCCATACTAAATTTATATCGTTTTTATTTGGCCACCCTATATCAAACTCAAAGACAGTTTCCTGACACAGTTGTCGGGTTTGTATACCCAAATCTAACTTGTTACAACTTGTCAGTACGTTTCATTCAACGCAACTTCATTCTCGCCTCTAGCCGAATTACGATGTGATATCTGTAATTTTCACATAGGCAATTCTTTATATCCTGCTTAGTTTGTATTTGGTGGCCTATTGTGTGATTATGAGTTACGAAACCCATTTTGAACTAAGTGGATTTGTTAACAACCAATATTGTGAACATTGCGGCGAGGGCAACCTTCGTTAACCCACTAAGTGCCACTGCATCCTTGTCGTGTGACAGTTTGCATTGAATCTTGTCAGGAGCGGTAACTGGGTTCTACATTCATAATGACGCTTTAGGTTCAGCTGTACCAAGAGGGTTTGATAGATAATGTGTTACAAACATCATTGTTAAACCAAAATGTAGTATTTATGAATAAATATCTGATATTTTTAACATTTAAAAATTGATTAAATCTAAAGTTGTGTCGTTCTTATGTGGCCACCCTGCATCAAACTCAAAGATAGTTTGCTGACACAGTTTTCGGGTTTGTATGCTCATATCTAACTTCTGACAAGTACAATTTGGAGAACCCAATTCATCACAATACTGTATTGTGATGAATTGAGTTCTCCAAATTGTACTTATCAGTGCTCATCACGGGTTCCAGTCTTTACTCATTAACTTGTGACTGCTTGCCAGTTAGGTACGTTTTATTCAATGGAGTCCTATTCTCGCCTCTAGGGAAATCACGATGTGGTATATTTAATTCTCACATAGGCAAGTCTTTATAATCCTGCTTAGTTTGTGTGTGGTAGTGTCTTCTTGTATGTTTTGTTAATATGATAGCATTTCTAAGTACTTAATGCTGCTGAGTCAACAATTGAGAATACTTCTTTAACCCAAATTTTTATATTACTTTCTGGCATTAATTTTACTTAACAATATTCATGTATATGCACCTTATAGCCTGAGCGATGATTATTTTCAGAATAAAAATAATTCAAACTTTCAACATCTGACTCATTATGCGAAACAGAAAGCAGAATCATACAAAAAAACCACAAAAATAATAACAGGGAGTTATGTGCTAGATACGTATTTCGACAAGGAAGTGGTCTTCATCAGTAGCTGTCGCTAAATTAACGGTATGGGCAAAATCATTGTGATTATATACTTAAACTATACACTAAAAATGATGTAATACAGTTGATGTAATACCGGATGATGCAATACCGGATGATGCAACGCCGGACGATGTAACACCAGACGACGTAATCCAAGGATTATTGTTGTCAGTGGATACGCCCAATCGGTGGAAAGCAACCATGAAATATTTCGTGCCAGTTCAAAAAGTGCTGGATAAAAACATCATTCATCAAATTTTGTGGATTCACTTTGTGGATTTCTGAACTTTCCAGGGCATCTAACTTGCGATAATTCGTGGTTACTTTCAATAACTTATGATTACTATCGCCTACCTTATGTCCCGAGTCGATCCTATGGTAAGCAACGCTTGATTTTTCTGCTCTATTGAATCTGAAATGTGCTACGTGCTCTTTGAATCTTCTTGGTATTGATCTCCGCGTTTGCCTAATATAGATTTTCTCTCAATTATTACAAGATATATGAAAAATGCCTTATTTTTGTCGAAAGTCAATAGTATCCTTTGATCCACCCAAAAGGCGCTTCAAATTATTAACTTTATAAACAACTCTCAAGTCATTATCCTTGAATATTTTCTCTAACGATTTTGTAAGAAAATGATAAAAAGGAAGTACATCGAATTTTTGGGGTGACTCATCGGATTCAGGCTATAATGCTGTAATGTTACTTATCGACATTTTCCACCTATGCCTATAGCCTTGGGGTTCAGTGGTAAAAACGTATGCCTCTAAACCGAAGGGTACTGGGCTTAATTCCCAGGATTCCCCTTTGACTTTTTCAGTACATACTGTAAAAGTAACATCAAACGAGGATGTGGCATTGCATTTGAGTATGTTAAATATCTGCACGTTCCGCCATTCTGAGGGTGCCTAAAGCCGCCAGTCTCGTGTCCATGCTGTTGGGCACGTTCAAGATCCCTACATTCTTCACAGAAAAGTGAGGGTTCGACAAAATTTCAAGAATAGGGAGGTCAAACTGCTCCCTGACGTAGGTGATTGGCCATAGTCCCGGAAATAGACCGACGGTAGAGAAACAAAAACACACACACACCTATGTTCAGTAACTAATCGATACACAATATATGGAGAGAAACGGTTACAAATAGCAATATCTATAATTTTATTCATCCATGAAATGTATCGCTTACTGCTAAAAGGAAAACTGAGTAACCTCCGAACAAGAAAGCTCAAACTCAAGATTTTGTGACCGAAAGGATGATTTGAATATAGTGGTATGGAGCGATTTGTAGAAGTTTATTTCTTATAAATGTAAAATTCTAACCTATCTCTATTTTTGATGACAAGAGTGACAAGGAAGGGTAATTGGTTGTTCTCAATTTCGTAAGTAAACTTGATGAAAGAGAATCTACTATTCAACTTATTAAAAAAATTATACATAATATCTTTACTAAGGTCAAATATGGCAACAATATCGTCGACATATCTCAACTATACTACACCGCCCCAGCAAGGTCACTCTCAAATCAGCTCATGAAGAGTTCGGCAACGAAGGGAGACACTGTGGTTCCCCCCGTCTGTCGATAAAACTTCCCGCTGACTAGAAAGAAACTCTCAGACATGCAGAGTGAAGTGACCTTGAAATATTTCTCCAGCAGCATGGCAGATAGCTGGATATCATGAACCATGTCCCGAAGACACTGAAGAGCTATGTCGATAGTGATGCTGAAGAGCAACGATTTGACACCAAACGAGATCAGTACTTCATTTCGTTTCAACTTAATATGTTTGATTCTATTAATGAATTTAATGAAATTTCCACCCAAAAAGATAGGAGGTTGAACTTCCAATGTACTGAGCCCCATCTATAAGTCGGGGAACCGACACCAGACACTATTACTCGCATGGACCTTCGGGAGGCAATACATGCAAGGTACAATTGGATTGGATAATGTGACGCTCTTCCTGATATTCTCATCTATTAAATTAACACAACTTTTGACAGTACTTTTAAACCGAGTTATCAAACCAGAAAACGGGTCTTTTGTTATTTATCGATAAAGACCGGTTCTGATTAGATTTTTCACTCTATCAAAGTGTTTGACCTTATCAAGAATAACAATTTTGTTGCCGTGGTCTGATTTTAAATAGAAACAACCTTTCCTCCTCAAATCTCTTACAGTTTGCATTGCTTTTTGACTCTTTATTTCTCAATTTTGCCGAGCAAATCCAAGTAAAATTTGAAAGAAAGATTCTCTGTAGTTTCAGAAACTTGTTGCGAGGGAATTCTAGACGTTTTTGGTTCCAATGACTTCTTTTTAAGGTTTAAGGTATTTATCTTCTGAAATTTTGTTGCAATAACCTCGAACATTCCTCGCTGAAAGTTGCTAAAACTTTCAAAGCACTACTATCTAAATTACCAGCTAACGACATATGAAGATCATAGGCTTCCAACTTCAACCTACTCCGTTTGGAATATAGAAACCTCATCTCTAAATTAAGCTTTCTCTTGCCGAACCATACCGTTCTTTCACAATTAGGTGATTGATTGCCCCCGACGGCGGTCTTGATATGCTTCGGTAAGTGAGAGCGCCTCTTACAAAAATTAAGAAAACCCATATCTAAAGGAATAAGTTTAACCTTGCCCACAAGTTTAAAATAGCGATTGAAGTCCGTGGACCGCGAAACCATTGGATAAAATACCGAGGCACTGTGGCTGGAAACTGAAACAAAAACACAATCACCACAAAAACGACAAAAATAATAACAGTTATGCGCTAGTCTTTGTTCCCCAGCATCCCTATCGACATAGCTCTTCAGTATCTTCAGTGCATGCTCCATGGTAACCAGCTATCGGAGATGCAGGTGGACGAATATATTAAGTTAACTTCACCATGCATATGTGAGAGTTTCTTTCATGTCGGACAAAGTTTTATCAGCAGACGGGAGGAACCACAATGGGAAACCCATTGTCTTCCTTCGTTGCCGAACTTTTTTTGAGCCAATTTGAGAGTTACTTTGCTGGGACGGTGGAGTATTTTCCTAGGGTATGGTTGAGATATGTCGACGATACTTTTGCCATATTTGACCTTAGCAAAGATACAATCTATAGTTTTCTTAATAAGTTGAACAGTAGATTGTTTTTAATCAAGTTTACTTACCAAATGAAGAACAACGACCAATTACCCTTCCTTGTCATCAAAAATAAAGATAGGTTAGAATTTTACATTTATAGGAAACAAAACTTCTATAAATCGTTTCATACCAAATATTCAAATCATCTTTTCGGTCACAAAATCTCGAGTTTGAGCTTTCTTGTACGGAGGTTACTCAGTTTCTCTTTAAGCAGTAAGCGATACAGGATGAACAAAATGATAAATATCGTGATTTGTAAGGGTTTCTCTCCAGATATTGTGTATAGATTAGCTACTAAACATATGTGAAAAATGTAGATGTATACATTACGACATCGAAGCTGAACCCGATGAGCCACCCAAAAAGTTTGCTGTACTTCCTTTCTATCTTTTTCTTACAAAAGGGTCAGACAAAATAATCAAAGATAATGAATTGTTTATAAAGTTGATAATTTGAAAAGCCTTTTGCGAGGACCAAAAGATACTATTGACTTCCGATAAAAATCGGGCGTTGATCAAATATCTTGTAATAATTGCGAGAAAATGAATATTTAGCAAACGCGGAGATCAATAGCAACAAGATGGAAATAGCACATAGCTCATTTCAGATTCAATAGAGCAGATAAATCTAGCGTTGCCCAACATATGGTTGACTCGAGACATAAGGTAGGCGATGGTAATCTTAAGGTATTGAAAGTAACTACGGATTATCATTGATAAGTAAGATGCTTTGAAGAATTTAGAAATTCGAAAAGTTAATCCGCAAACTGAATCCGCAGTAAATCCACAAAATTTGATGAATTAAAAAATACATCCGGGCAATTCAGTAGTTTTTGAAATAGCACGAAACAATCCATGGTTGCTTTTCACATCGGCACAACAACTGCTTAGGCGTATCCACTGACACAACAATTATCCAGAGATTACGTCACCCGGTAGTACTTCATGCGGTGTTGCATCATATGGTATTTCATCATCCCGTGTTGCACCATACGGTAATGCATCATCTGGTATTGTATCACCAGTATTATATAATTTTTAGTGTATATATATAATTTTTAGTGTATAAATAGGATGATTTTGCGCATACAGCTATTTTAGCAACAGCTACCGATGAAGACAACTTCGTTGTCGAAATACGCATCTACCACATACCTCTCTGATATTATTTTTGTTGTTTTTGAGGTGATTCTGCTTTTTGTTTCAGTTTCCAGCCACAGTGTCCAACCTCGATTTTTACCCATTATGTGCCTCGTTGTTATGAATTGCTGTGGGGATGGCATCTAGGAAATGCACCATTTGGACATGACGTAAAAATAAGTACACTTTGGAGAATCAAATTCACCACAACACATTTTACGACCTTTCGATCGTTTGGTTAACAACTTACAACGTTAGTGTTATTAGGGTAATGAAAAAACTAGGCGAAAAAATTTCGAAATAGTATTTATATATTAGTTGACAAGCAATCGCGAACAGCGACTTTAATATAGTATGGAAACGAACCGCCACTGTTTAGTCGGAAGTCCCTGCAGTTAAAATTCTATTACCTTCTATTGTCAAGACCGCCTTAACAGGGGTGAGAAAATAAAGGAGAAATAGAGCCAATAGTTTTAGATAATTAGGAAGAATATTACTGTAGAATATTAGATATGAAATCCTATGTTTCTAAGCCTGGTGTGTAAAGCTGTCTCAGTCAGCGTGTCTTAAGTCCTCTTAGTGGGCTTCTAGCCGCATGATATATCTGTTTATCATATTATGTAATATGTATGGGAAAAATATATGTAAGCGTTTGCACCAAAGAAAAATAACTATGTAAATTAGACATATATATATATATATATATATATATATATATATATATATATATATATATATATATATATATATATATATATATATATATATATATATATATATATATATATATATATTGTGTGTGTGTACTTAAAAAACAGGGTTATATGTCAATAGTTTTTAAGCTTAAGTGGATGCTAGAGAATTTAATCATTAATTTGTTATTCATATTTTTAACGACATAGAGACTTTCGTCTCCAGTTGCTGTAATTGCCTGGCACTTTTGATTAGCTTGAGACTTTTCCTATGTGCATGGTGACTATTATCCCAAATATTTCGAGCAATACATGATTTATCAATAGTGCTATATCAGTTGCTCTAAATGTTTATGTCTGTTTTTCCTTTTCTAAAAATCATAGATTCCCCTAAACTTTTCTTTTTTTATGTTCACTGACTAATTTTTCTACTAAGCAAAGTAACAATTATATTTAGCTACGATATTAATGTATCCTAGTTGTACCCTTTTATCTTTATTTTAAGAAAAATTGTATCTGACCCAAAAACGTAGTCTGCTTTTCACATGAGTCGCGAATTACCAGAGGTTTCAATTGCGTTTTGAGAAATACAATTTACAACTAACATTTTCGAGAAAAAATATATTCAAATTTTTTCTAGGTAACTGAGACGGTAAAGATAAGTCACAAAAAGTCACGGATCTATAAAGGAGGTAGTAGAATTTAGAACCTAAATATATTGAGCAACCTAAAATATCTATTGAGACTAGATTCAAAGAACATTTAGCACCACTAAGATAAGGCACTATTGATAAATAATTTATTGCTTAACATATTTGGAATAACAGTCAGCATATAGACAGGGAAAATATCAAGCTAATCAAAAGTGCCAGGCAGTAGTAAGATAACAATAGCCAAGTCATACATTGTATATTAATAGAACAGATCGCGATTCAACACCTAAGGCCGCTAACTAGTGGGACGCATAATATAAGTAGAATAGAACAACCAGAGTATTCATAGATGGGCAAACAACCAAAGCCAACTTAGCAAAGAGCCACCTGCAGAGGTCACCTTTAAAATAGCTAATTCGTGTAGAAACCGCCTTGGAGCTCCACGCGCCACCACAGAGTATAAATGGAAGTTTCCAGGCCACGGAAAGGCATTCCTACATTACTACTGCTTGAGTCTTCAGTTAGACTTGTCATTTTATTATTAATTTTTATGCTTTTATTTATATCAGCAATTATTTTACGTTCATTTTTGTTAAGTAAATAAATTGTCCTAAAAAGTCATGTGTGTCAACAACAAAATTTAATTCGCGACAATTAGATGCCTACGAAAGTATATATAAACACACATATATGTGTGTGTGTATATAAATAGTACATTTCATATGAATAGGACGGGTCCACTTCTGTGTAGTTCCTTGTTTGAGTTCTTATCTTTACAATCAGTTCCTCTTTCTAAAAATAATACTCAATAACGACAATCGGTCTATTTAATAGAAGATACTGGAACTGAAATTTTAATTATAGGGACTTCCGACTAAACAGTGGGGGTTTGTTTGTATACCTTTGTTGGGGACGCTGTTCCCAATTGCTTGTCAACTAATATATAACTACTCGGTTTAGTTTTTAGTTGCTTAGTTTATTCATCCCTCTGATGACGCGAACTTTGCTAGCGAACAATCGTCAGGCCTGAAAAATATGTTTTGTGAATTGAGTGCTTCAAAGTGTATTTATCAGTGGTCATCACAGGATCCAATCTTCACTCAATAACATAAAGACGTTAACATGAAACATAAAACTTACCTCTGCCACTTCGACCGATAAACCTCAGGTCATTAAATTTTGCCACTCTGTTTTTCATTACTGCTGTGAAGTTTTTTAACTCTGCACATATATTTTCTTCATTGCCTGCTCTAATAGTTACTACAGTCCCGTCATCAACATCACCTAAAGCTAAAACTTTAAAAACCATCGGCAAAGTTTTATTAGATCGCCAATGGGATGGAAGAACAGAGCAGAGAAATGCTGGACATCCTGTAGCTATAACTTCACCATTATGTTCAGTTTTGACATCATGCAGGTAATGGTCTACCAGCGTCCAAAAATCACATCCGTCTCTAGAATCCGACTGCATGGATTCGTACATATCTTGCCTTTCTGTTGCTTTGATTCGGTACTTCTATACGGCACTCATATAACCCTGTAAATGGTTAGTGAATCTGTGAACCATTTAAGTCACAATAAAACTGCACAAAAATAATGCCCAACCTTTATTTTAGCCTTATAAAGTAGAATTGTTTGCTTGATAAGGTAAGTACAGTCGGTCCAGCAAGTAGCTTACACGGTACATAATTCATACACTATCTGATATCTTTTATTTAATCTTTCCTACTAAAGTATTTTCGCAGTTGTGCCATTTGTGATTATATCGGATATGGGTAGGTACATATATGTCATTTTTGTTACCTTAAATGCAACATCAACATTTCTATTATCGCAATCGAAGGCCTATGAAATGTTAATATAAATTTATGTCAGAAAACGCATACCCACAACCTACAATTCATAGTTTTCTATATATTTATAATTTTAGGGTAAAATTGTCAGCTGATGACCTCTAAAACATTGTTATTTTAAATAAATCATAAAAGAAATTGTTTATTCTTTTGGTGCAGCTTATAAGCAAAGCTGCAGGTCTCTAGTAGATAATCAAAAAATATTCAATATTATACGAGTTGAGTAAGTAGAAAAGTTTTCAAAACTTTGAATTCAAAAATATAAAATATCTTAAATTACTTAAATAGAAACCTCTCTCTATGTTTTTAATTGGTCAACTAAAATAATACTGATTTGTTTTTTTTTCTCTCTATTCTAAGATCCAATACTTTTCAAGTTTTTGAAAGTAATTATCTAATTTTGTGAGTATTTGCATTTAACTCACTTGGAATAATCTTGCCATGACAGTTAACGCTTTATTTTTTGTTTCTTTAAGGTCGGTCTGTTTCCGCGACTATGGCCAATCACCGAAGCCAGGGAGCAGTTTCACCTCACTGTCCTGGAAATTTTGCCGAACCTCTGCCTTTCTGCAAGGACAACATCGCATGGACACGGGACTGACACCGTTTTACGCCCCTTCTAAACGGCGGAACGTGCAGACATTCAACTTGCTCAAATACAATACCACAACCTCGGTTGATGTTTATGTTACAGTATGTACTGAAAAACTGGACGAAGAACATTGGGATCGAACCCAGTACCATTCGGTTCAGAGGTACTTGTTGTTACGACTGAACCACCGAGGCTCCTTACAGTGAACGTTAGAACAACATTGCGAAACCGTTGTCAAAGCTACGTTGATTGTTATTACATAGGAAGGAAAGTGCAAGCAGATAACGAACCGCCTAGGAATAGCTTCCGACAATCAGTAAGAGACAAAATAGCGCCATACCTAAATAATACTCGACTGTTTTAGGCCATAATAAAAAATCCTGGATGCAGCAAGTACGTTATAGTAGTGAATTTTCTTTAAAATGTTTTTAATAGAAAAAATATATTTTTTAATGAAGGCAGGCATCAAATTTGGTTACCAGTAAAACCTATATAGAAGAAACAACTATATTTCATCAAAATAACTTGGTTCTTTGAAAAATTACACAAATTTTCCGAAAATAAACTTAAAATGTTCTCGAAAAAACTGGTCCGATTTTTCTGGCCAACGAACTTGTTCAAGCTATTCACCCCCCAAAAACATTTTGACGAAACTCCCAAAAAAAAAATTGCATGAAAATGTACAATTTTTTCACGGAAATCCGAAAAAAAAAATACAATAATTTCTTAACCATTACTATGCCCTTCAATTCTGAAACACAAATATTTCATTTTAAACACAATTGAGCGACGGCAGTTTGATTTCTTTTTAAATTCAGTCGCTACTTGAGAGCATCCTGTATACCACATTTTGATTTTTTTGTATAATAACGAATATATTGAGCTCTGTAGAAATGCGTCACCCGGTATATATGTATGTAAATAAATAAAAGCTGAAACTAGCGGCTAATTTGTGCTCATTTGAAGAAATCTTTTCAAATTTCAAAAGTTGCAGTCTCCTGAATTGAGAATTTTTTCTATGAAAATTCGCAAAAAATTCTAGACTATTAAACCATAAACTATAACTATAACTAAAGCCCAAGTATCACAGAAAGGGTCTATTTGAAATGAATTTTCTGTAAATATTTTAGTAACATAAAGGACAAATGACGGTAGAAGCTGAAACTTAAGGGTTTGTAAAACACACTTCTTGCGACATTTTCTCTACATAACCCGTAATAGTTTCAGGTTCTTTGCCTAAAGGTTACCATATTTGATGTTTCAAATCACGACTTTGCGTTTTAAGAGGAAAACCACAATAATGGTTTCTTTAAATGTCTAACTTTTTTTACCATTAACTTACAGATTAAAATTTTGGTACATAGTTTACTTTTTAGTGAATTTTCTTATTATCTTAAATGAGGTGATAACGACTTTTGAATTTTGTAAAAATTCCAAACGATCGCAAAACTAGGATCCCTAGAACCCATATCCGGGGTCAGTTTCAATTTTTATATGTTTATATATATATATATATATATATATATATATATATATATATATATATATATATATATATATATATATATAAACAAAATGGTGAGTAATTGGGACTTTAAAGATTCACAAGACTGTTCACTTATAAATACTCTTTATTGTTTCAACATGTATAGCTTTCGCAGTTTCTTGATCGCTGCATCATGGCTGCGATAGTAAAAACAAAATTATCAGCACACATAACTATACAAAAAGTTTAGGTCGTTAAAATTGTTAAAAATAGAAACTCTATAAAAGACTTGTAAAAGCCGGATAACAGTTTAAATGTGCAGTCAGCGAATAATTAAAAATAACATGCTAAAAACAATAGAACCAAACTCACCATGACAATGTGAGGTTATTGTGAAAGTTCTTACATCACCATTCACGTGGACCATCACATGAGGAAGGGCGACTGCTCACGCTATCGTTCACTTAGAAATACTCTTTATTGTTTCAACAAGCCTAGGTTTCGCAGTTTCTTGGCCGCTTTATTAGTGCCACGATAATAAAAACAAAATTATCAGTACAATTATAACTATACAAAAAAATTAGATCGTTCAAATTGTTAAAATGGAAACTTTCTAAAAGACTTGTAAAAGCAAGATAACAGTTTAAGGCTGCAGTCAGCAATTAATTAAAATAACATCCTAAAAAACAATAGAATCCAACTCACCATGACAATGTGAATCTATTGTGAAAGTTCTGACATCACTATTCACGTAGACCATTACATTAAGAAGGGCGATTGCTCACTCTATCGTTCGCCCTTCCTCATGTGAGAATGATAAGTACACTTTGAGAACCCAAATCACCACAACATCTCTTTTGAAATACCTGACGATCGTTTTACCAACAAGATTAGCGTCATCGGAGGATGGTAAATTCTAAGAATTTTTCATCCTCTGATTACGCTAACCTTGTTAGTGAAACAATCGTCAGGTCATTAAAAAGTTGTGTTGCAAAAGATTTGTAACGGTTTCTCTCCAGACATTGTGTATAGACTAGTTACTATGCATAGGTGGAAAATGTCGATAAGTAACATTAGGACATTGAAGCCTGAATCCGATGAACCACCCAAAAACTTCGCTGTACTTCCTTTCTATCCTTTTCTTACAAAAGCGTTAGAGAAAATATTCAAAATAACGACTTGAGAGTTGTTTATAGTGTTGATAATTTGAAGAACCTTTTGGGTGGGTCAAAGGACTATTGACTGCCGACAAAAATAGGAAATTTATCAAATATCTTGTAATAACTGCGAGAAAATATATAATGGGCAAACGCAGAGATCAATAACAACAAGATTCAAAGAGCACATAGCTCATTTCAGATTCAATAGAGCAGAAAAATCTAGCGTTTCCCAACATATGATTGACTCGGGACATACGGTGGGCGATAGTAATCTTAAGTTGTTGAAGGCAACCACGGATTATCGCAAGTTAGATGTTTTGGAAAGTTTGGAAATCCGCAAGGTGAATCCACAGACTTTGATGAATTCAGACATGGGGCCTGGTCAATTCAGAACTTTTTGAAAAAGCAGGAAAGAATCCATGGTTGCTTTCAACATCGATACACCCGGTTGGGCGTATCCACTGACACAACAATAGTCCTTGAATTACGTCACCCGCTGTTACGTCATCCGGTATTACATCATCCGGTATCTGATATTGCATCATACGGTGTTGCATCATCCCGTATTTCATCATCCGGGATTGTGTGATCCGGGGTTGCATCATCATCCGGTATTGCTTCATCTGGAGTACATCATTTTTAGTGTATAGTTTAGGTATATAAATAGGATAATTTTGCCTATACAGTTAGTTTACAGACAGTTCCTGGTAAAGACAACTTCGGTGTCGAAACACGTATCTAGCGCATAAGTCTCTGTTATAATTTTTGTGGTTTTTGCGGTGATTCTGCTTTTTGTTTAAGATGTGTTGTGGTGATTTGGGTTCTCCAAGTGTACTAATCATCCAAGAGGCTCTCAAAGACGAAAAAGTGGGTATTCGGGTGAATGGAGTGCCTGCTAATAACATAAGATATGCTGACGATACTGTCCACAAAACAACAAAAAATTCAACTTCAAGTTACAACTTTTGCTTTTACTCCTTATTTTTTTACAAGTTGATTATGGTGCTTTGTGGTTTAAATCAAATTCTACCTAAGACACTGCTTGATAGTGAGTAATTTGTTATGCCATATTCCAGTTTTAAATACAACCTAGAATGTTGAGAATGTTAAGTTTGAGAAGACAATACACCATCGTGTACCCTGGATCAAAACAACGTCCTGTGCCACTGATCAATGATCATAGGTACAGGATGTTACAATTGCGTAGTTATTTGTTATAGATTAGTAGAAAAGATGATATCCATAAGAGAAGCAGGTAGTGTTTTCAATGTTAAATTTGCTACACTTGTACTTCATATTAATGCCTTCAAAACATCTGATGCGACAAACTTTAAATACATATGATGTCAAGAAGGTGTTCACAAAAAAAGAACTACAATTAGCATTTTTATTAAAACTACATCAAAAGTGAATTATAGTCTATCCAAAAAACAGGCTCGTGAATTAGACTATAAATTGACAACGGCAAATAAAAAACTATTCCCTCCTACATGGACGGAAAGTAAATTTGCAGGAAAAGTGTTGATGAGACAATTCTTGATGTCACGTGCAACTAGTTTTAATAAAATAAACGTAGGCAGATTTTTTAATGATTTGGATGGCGGTTTCCCTACGGAAAATATTTGGCACCAAGATTAGGCTGACGTTATCAGAGTGCAAAATCTTCAAAAAGTTGTTGCATCAAAAAGTGTAAAACACGTTGGAAATGTAACGCCAGCAAAGCATGGGGAGCTAATAACAGGATCCTCTTGTGTCAATACTTTGGGCAATCTCCTATGATGGTGTTCCCTAGAGTGAATGATATAGATTATATGTTGAAGGGGGCGCCCCCAGGGACAATCGGTGGAGCTAACCCTTCAAGTTCGACCAACGAAACGTGGCGTTATAAATTTATGGAACATTTTATAAAACACACTAAACCGTCTAAAGAAGAACGTGCGTTGCTTATAATTGATAATCATGAATCTCGCCTTTCATTTGAAACCTTAGATTTTGCATCCAACGCTGGTGTGGTGATTGTAACATTCCCACCTCACACTTGCCATGAACTACAATTTCTTGATATTTCCGTATATTTTCCGTTCAGTGCCTATTAAAACCAAGCAGTCCAATCTTAGTTTATCAACAACCTGGAAAAAAGAGTTGACATTTGTAGTCTTGCAGTATGTGTTGGGTAGGCTTCATCCTAGAGCATTCAACATTAATAACATAACTAGTGGCTTCACGAAAGCAGGAATTTTCCCTATAGATAGATGAGTGTTTAATGATGATGATTATTTGCCAGCCTATGTAACGGATCGTCCAGCTCCAAATTTAGTTGAGACTACTACTGATATTAGGGAAGATAACACCTCACCTTCAAATAATAATAAAACAAGCCGTTTTCCGGAAAGTGTTGCCAGGCCGTCAACGATCCAATCTTCACCAGTACGTCATTTTTAAAAAGAAAATGTTATTCGAACTGGTATGACTACCACGCTCATTGTAACTCCGGAGCAGATTCAACCTTACCCTAAGGCTGCGGTTAGAGAAAAGGTAGGATACAAAAAGGAAGAAAACCTGGGTACTCTAAAATAGCTACATATACTCCAGAAAAACATAAAATTCGAGAGAGAAAAACCATCAGTGCCTAAAAACTTAAATGCCAACAAAAAAATAAGAATGGAAAAGCCCGTTTCATTAAAAAGTTGGATTTTAACAGCGACGATGAAAATGAAGGTATCGGGTTTAGATTCAGATAATGAAGAAGATGTAACAAACCGATTGGACATAATAAACCCGAAAAGAAATGAAAATCAAGAATAAATAAATTTTGAAAGAGCGACCTTTGAAGGAGCAATACGTTTTGGTATGATTTAGCAAAAAGTGTGGGCCACCAATATAAGGAAAAATTATTTCCCGAGATCAACAGCATTTGAATACCAGATTCAATTATACAAACGAATTGAAAATGGTAGCGAATTTGTTAATGAATCCGAAGAGGAACTTGATGTTAAAGCGCAAGATAGCGTGGTAAAACTGCCAAACCCAAGAACATTAAGTAGATCGGCTAAAGCTAATGGACAGATGTAGTTCCAAGTAGACTTTTCTAGCTTTAACCTTGAATGATTTAGTCAATTAATTTTGAGTAAGGTTTGATTTACATACCTAATTTTTTAATTGCCATTCCTAATGATTCAAGGTACACTGGGGTGTGATCAGTGGTACATTATGGTCTTGTACCATTGCTCACACATCAATAAAATAGTACTGCAAATTGAATAATAACTTCCACATAGCTGTGATAATCTGCTCTCCCCAGAAAGACATTTCATGAAACGAATTTAGGGCCCATGACTTCACTACAAAGAAAATATTCATATTCCTGTACTCATAAACTTCTCAAGCGTTATATTACTCAAATTTTAACAACAAAAATATGTTAATTATCACCAAATCACTCCTCATTTATCTCCTACTCCCTCAAGGGATCTTACCCAAAAACAATTCGGAGGGTTGCTTTGTCGGGTGATAGTTGGATACCCAATTTGTAGATGATCTCTCAGTTCGTTCGAAAGTTATTGCGTTAAACAAACCCTAAAACGTTTTATTACTCGAGTTTTAACGAAAAAATGTCAATTTTTAACAATTCTCCCTCCATTCATCCCCTACCCCCGGAGCAATTTTACCCAAAATAATCCGAACCGTTCGTTTGTTGGGTGCTCACTGTGTATCAAATTTGAAGATGATATACCCATTCGTTAGAAAGTTATTGCACCTACTAGCAGAGAGACATACAGGCCGACAGAGCGACCGACCTACCGACAGACATAAAAAATTCGTTCCAGAATCAAATTCTCTGTATGTTTTAAGACTTTTTACCCCGCTTTAGCAAAAAAAAAATTCGAAATTTCTGTCGCCGATATTCCACCCCCACAAAGTCAACCCCTAATTTAATTTTAGCACGGAATACCAGGTGTTTTATGAAATTGGAAGTTTTCTAATAAACAAGCCCTAAAACGTTTTATTTTTTTCCCTCAGGGCTAGTCCGCGGCCTTGCCGCCCCGATAGCACTGCAATCTTTGGTTGATTGTGCATACCCTTAGTCTTACTCCACCCATTCCAAAATCACAGTGCCTTGCGGTCCAGGGCTTTACACTTGCACAAGATGTGCTGGGCTGATTCATCCCACTCGCCGCAGAGTCTGCATGCGAGGTCCCATTCGAACCGCCCCGTTTTATGCAGGTGTTTCTTGACGGCCATGTGTCCCGTCAAGAGACCTGTTATGTTTCTGAGCTGTCCTCTGCTAAGATTTAGCAGCTCCACAGTTCTCTTTGAACTGGGTCCGTCAATTATTGACTTCCCATGTCTGAGCCCTGGACAGTCCGCCTAGTACACCTTGTGTTGGTTTCTGACCCAGGACTTAATGGCTCCCCTGGCAGTGCTCTTTGTCACGCCCAGAGCCGGTTCTGCTCCCATAAATGGGAAGCTGACCCTCTCTTCGCGAGACTGTCAGCTTCTTCATTGCCTTTGACCCCTGAGTGACCCAGCACCCAGATGAGGGTCGCCTCATTCTGCCCAGCCAGGTCGCTCGTCTCGTCTCGGCACTCACTCATCAGCCAGGAATTTACCCGTGGGCTACTTAGTGCCTTTAGGGCTGCCTGGCTGTCTGTGGCTATGAGGATCCGCTTGTTGGTGTAGCCCCTCTTCTTGTTCTCCCGCACACAGTACAGGAGGGCGTACATTTCGGCCTGAAACACCGCTGCATGGGCTCCGAGGGAGATACTATGATTTACCCTCGGTCCTTCCGAGTAAACACCTGCCCCCGTCCCACGCTCCCCGCCGGATGCGTCCGTGAACCAGACGAGCGCGTCCCGTGGTATGCCCGGCGTCTCGTCCCGCCATGCCTTGCGGTCGGGGATTTCCACTGTAAAGTTGTTTTCCCTGCACATTCGCGGGCTCGCGAAGTCTGACCTCATTTCAAGCATGGGCTCCTTCACAAAACGTTATATTACTCGAGTTTTAACGAAAAAATCTCTTTTCACCAAATCACACCCCATTTATCCCCTACCCTCTGGGGCGATTTTACCCGAAAACAATCCGAACCGTTAGTTTGTCGGGTGCTAACGGTGTACCAAATTCGAAGACAGAACCTCGGTGGTTCAGGGGTAAGAACGTGTGCCTCTGAACCGAAGGGTACTGGGTTCGATCCCAGGGTTCTCCTTTCACTTTTTCAGTACAAACTGTAACATTAACATCAACCGAGGTTCTGGCATTGTATTTGAGCAAGTTGAATGTCTGCACGTTCCACCTTTCGGAGGGGGCGTAAAGCCGTCGGTCCCGTGTCCATGTGATGTTGGGCACGTTAAAGATCCCTACCCTCCTTACAGAAAGGCAGGGGTTCGGCAAAATTTCCAGGATAGTGAGGTGAAACTGCTCCCTGGCGTCGGTGATTGGCCATAGTCGCGGAAATAGGCCGACGTTAAAGAAACAAAACACACACACACAAATTCGAAGACGTTATCTCAATGTTTTTCTAAAGTTATCGTGGCTATAAACAGACAGACATACAGACCGACAGACAAAAGAAATTCGTTCCCAAATCATATTTTCTATATGTTTTGACTCTTCTTACGACGTTTAAGCAAAAAAAAATTGAATTTTTATCGGCGATGCGATACTTCCACACGTTGTGACGATGTGGAAGTAATATCCTTATTTTTTTTATAACCACTTCATATTTAAATTTTCAAAAAACGCATAATGTGTAAGAAAAATGATCAAGAGAGACGCTTTAGGTTATTATATTTAGAAAAATGGATTAAAAAAATATGAAAGTAAATTGTTATCCGTAAGGTACAACGGTCTCCGCTACAGTCCAAAACAATTTTAAAACTAACTCAATTAGTGACATTATAATCTATACATTTTATTTCAAAAGTTTGCCCATAAACGACAAACTTACTCTATTCAACCGTTACTCACGCTGTATATACAGGTCGTAATATTATACCCGGACACTGTTGCTATCTTCGTTATTATTAGTTATAGAGGGTCTATTAAAAATGTTTTCAGATTTAATTTGTTCGTAATAGTTGCGATGTTAAAAACAACCAATTTTCGAATTTCTTATTTTCCTTTTAATTGAACATTAGAAATTCTGGAGAAAAAAGCTAATTTCTATGCGAATGAGTACGACTAATCGGCTGGTTTAGTCAATTTTGCAATATCACACCAAAATACTAATGAGCGGTAGTTAATTTTATGACGCCGCCGCGCTTCCTTTTATACCAGATGACAAATGCTCAAATACTTCCTAACGTATCCACAAATCTAATTTGTCATTGGCATAAGCTAAGTTACCGGGAAGTTAGAGGGCCGCCAGCGTTTATACAGTGGAGATGGGCGTGGGTTAAAATAAGATGTTAATTAGGGGCGCCACTTGATTGTTTAACCTCCACTCCCGGATATTCTAATAAGATGTTCACAAATATGCTTCCTTGCCCAGATCCAACACAACCAAGAATTCTTGGATCACACTGGCAACGATAGCCAACCACAATCGAGCACAGAAAGCTACAAGGGAGATGTAATTACGATAACGCAAACTAAAGTTCGGAACGGTATGGTCTCATAGACCCACAAATAAAGATAACGGTAATGATCCAATCTATCAACAGCCCTGAAAAGAAAACACAAACACAAAACCAAAACACATCTAAAATATGATAAAATAAGGGCTTTTATTAAGCTTCTTTGGCATACAAGAATTTATTAAAAGTTGTTCTAAAATCCTGATCTAAAAATAATAATAAGTCTCTATAATATCACAAAAATGGCTTACTACCAAATAATCAAGATCTTTACTGGGTATGTATGAATGTCCTACAAATATAGTTGTTCTATGGAAAATTCCACTTTTCGTGCACGCAAAGCTCACAACTTATTTTCCCCAAATATTACTTAATTACACGTTAATTACGGTAAGTGGCCTGATTAAAGATCAAGTCCCAAAGAATAATCAATAAGCTTGACTAACGCTAACAATATATGATAACTAATGGTACTATCAAAAGTGAAGCAATTATATTAATAATGGTCTTATAAAAATCTGTACCACATTTAGTGAAGTTTAAATAAAATAAACTCAGTTCGATTTTAGCAAATTTAACACAGATGAATATTTAAAAATGTAACTTATCAAGATTGTCTCTTATCACTTTATTCTTTATCACAAAACGGAAAATTTTTACTTGAAATTCCTGGACTTCTAGGCCATCTAATTACCACCAATTTCCAAACCAACCAAGGCCTTTAGGGGTACGGGACTGCAACCACGGGAATAATGCAACAACGGTACGGCAATGCGACAACGAAAGGGAAGACCTTCTCACTGAGATCCTAATTCCTAAATTCCAGATTTCCCAGCTGACAGGAATTTAATTCAATAGCCATATACTTCGTTCGGTACATAAAACTACGCTAATCCATGTGAGACTTATTCCACCAAAATTACGATATGCGAATTTGCCAAAGGTATTGCCCAACACAAAAACTGGCCGATACAATAATTTCTGCCTAACACAAGCAGTATCCAGCCGGTACAAGGACTGCTATCCGGTACAAGGATTCTTCCAGCCGGTACAAGGATTCTTCCAGCCGGTACAAGGATTGCCTATCCGGCACAAGGATTTCGTCTAATACGAAAAATCTTCCCATCCGGTACAAGGAGAAGCCATCCGGCACAAGGATTTCGTCTAAAAATCTTCCTATCCGGTACAAGGACCCTAAAAACAACAAGTAACGGAATGCTAAAGGTGTTATAGTTAAGAGAGAGGATGATTTCTTACCTCCAGAGAGGGAAACGAAATTCCACAACGGGACACGATAAATGTGGTCCTTAAATCCCCTCAAACGGTTATCTCCACAGCCTTCGGCACTAAATCCGTACATTACGACATCACCAAAAAGACTGCAGATTAAATTCTGAGAGCAATAAAATCCACAAGGGAGGATACTTAATATCCCAAACTTGCTCCTCAGAAGGAACCACGTGTTAACTCCACAAATTGCCAACGAAATCTCTCTCTCTCGAAACTTTCGGCGCATTCACATCTCCGACTTGAAAACAGGTGCTGCCACACCCTCGCTCTCTCTCGCATCACATACGTCCCCAGCCATGTTCTATCCTTCTCAACATGCGGACCCTTCCTGAACTACCGGCAACGGCAACGCAAGCGTGTAAGCCGGCACGATATACCAGGGGTAGTACAAATATCAATAATTTAACGAAAGATCTCAATTCTATTCCCTATACGAGGGATATCCAGAAGAAATAGCCACGGTCGTCGCCAATAATTATTTGTGCAAAGCAGAGGAGGAACCACAAATACGTCCAAACTAGCTTAGTTGTTTAGCTATCCAATTTATACTGTTACAACTTTTGTATGAACGATATATTTGATATTTCCACGATGTGAAAGCCCTTTTATTTCTTCCATGCAGTTTTTTCCTCATTATTTCCATACAATAACTGTTAAAAATGAAGGTCTACATTCTTTTTTTTTAAATAGAAATCATCAGTTGCCTTGCCAAACTACTACGTACATATCGTCACAACGTATGGAAGTAGCGCATCGGCGACAAAAATTTAAAATTTTTATTTCAGTTAAACGTCGTAAAAAGTGTCTAAAACATATAGAAAACATGATTTGAAACGAATTTTTTTTGTCTGTATGTCTGTCTCTTTGTAGCGACGATAACTTTATAACGAATTGAGAAATCATCTTCAAATTTGATATACAGTTAGTTCTCGACAAACGAACGGTTCGGATTGTTTTTGGGTAAAAAACTGACATTTTTTCGTTCAAACTCGAGTAGAATAACGTTTTAGGGTTTATTTATTAAAAAACTTTTAATTTCATCAAACATCTAGTATTCTCTGCTGAAATTAAATTAGGGACTGGATGTGTGGGGATGGAATATTGTTGACAAAAATTTCAATTTTTTTTTGCTAAAACGGCGTAAAAAGTTTCAAAACATAGAAAACTGATTCTGGAATGAAAATGTTTTTGTCTATCGGTCGGTCGATCGGCATGTACGTCTGTCTATTAATAGGCGCAATAACTTTCAAACGAACTGAGATATCATTTTAAAAATTGATATCCAGGAAGCACCCGACAAAGGAACGCTTCGAATTGTTTTTGGGTAAGAACTCTTCAGAGGGTCGAAGATAAATAAAGGGTGATTTGGTGAAAATTGACATTTTTTCAATAAAACTCGACTAACACGAAAAAATGTCTTTTCACCAAATCACACCCCATTTATCCCCAGCCTCTGGAGCGATTTTACCCGAAAACAATCCGAACCGTTAGTTTATCGAGTGCTAACGGTGTACCAAATTCTAAGACGTTATCTCAAGTCTTTTTAAAGTTATCGTGGCCTCAAACAGACAGACATACAGACCGACAGACAAAAGAAAAGTTTTTGGGTAACAACTCTTCAGGGGGTTGAGGATAAATAAAGGGTGATTTGGTGAAAATTGACATTTTTTCAATAAAACTCGACTAATACGAGGTTTCAAAAGTTTATGGCTACAGGAATACAAATATATTCTTTGGGGTCAAGTCATAGGCCCTAAATGCATTTCATAAGAATGTCTTTCTGAAGAAATACATTATCACAGCTCTGTGATGTTATGTGAAGTTATGATTCAAGTTGCAGCACTATTGTGTTAATGTAACATTGACAAGATGTCAGATCAACTAAACTTTTGATATAATGATAAACTTAGAAATACATTTTTTTATTTCTTATCTTAAGATCCTAACATTGATCTCTGTTGCTGAATACAACGAAATATGATGAGCAGTATTGGAAATTAAAAGTTGTAAAAAATACTAATTTAGGTGGGTTGATAAATTCGAAAACCAACAATTTTAACTTATTTTCTTTTAATTTATTTTTCATAACCCATGAAACACTAAAATACATTCGAACAATTGACAATGTTTTTTATTACCATTTATTTAGTGGCTGTTGTGGCATCTCAGTCTATTACCGCAATTTTCCAATCTTTATTTACTTAGAATTTCCCAAATAAGGTAAACTTCTCGTTGGCCCGCCCCAGAATCGAACCCGCGGGACCTTTCATTTTTCTAACTGTTATTTATTATTCTTACAATTTTGCAAATAAGGTCAACTTCTCGTTGGCCCGTCCGAGAATCGAACCCGGGACCTTTCATTTTGCAAGCGGATACCCAGCAACCTGCGCCACGAGGGTGACAGACTGACAAAAAAAATATGCGTGTAATATTTCATTTTTGTTTACCATACACAATATTTTAGCCTTGTGCAATACTCCGACCTCCCACAGCAACCATTTTTTTAATAAATGCTTATGAGGTTTTTTGCTTTTAACTTTCTTTTCTTTTTCTTTTAATCTAAATTTTCGCACGTAATATATTTTTTACAAAGTAAACTTGCGTACCGAATTTGGTTGCCATAACTTTGTTATTTTCGGAAATAGAAACCTTTTCCGAAAGAAAACCCAAAATTTTTCCGGAAAAACTTGACCGCTTTTCCTGGTTAACGAACTTACGCAAGCCAAGCCACTTACAAAAGAAAAGTACGTCCTAAATTTTATTAAAATTGACCTATCAATTTTTTGAGTTATCTGTGTGACACATTTTATATATACAGGTGGGCCAAACTCGATGGCATATTAGAAGTATATAGTGAACCAGAAAAGACAAAAAGCTGAAATTTAGGTTATGTTCATAAGTGATGATATTTATTTTGAAAATGTTTTACACTGCGGCGTTGCCACATCCATCCTCACCAGACATCAACTTTGTTTTTTCAAATGAAACAGCCTGTATATTATGACATTTTCAGATTCCCCGATATATTTTTGAAGTTTCTTATATTATGTATTTTTCACCTATCTCAAGCCGTTAAGAAGATAAAAATTATTATTCAGGAAATTTGGAAACCTGCCTTCATTAATGAAAAAATTATTTCCGTAACCAGCATAGATGGAGGTCTCAGTTTTTGGTTGCTGTTTGTCAATAGGTTGCTTTATCATGACATATTATGCAAATCCAATTATTGGATGCAGGATGTCTATAAAAAATAGGCTTCTGATAGAACATAGAAGGGTAGGTAATGCGATATTTTCAAATACAACACCCTTATTTTAAAATGGGAATAACAAGATCAATTAATTTTCTGTGGCCCGGAGCCGGTATAAGTAGGAAGACGGTGTCTGTCGCCTTAGAGAGGTGGACCGAGGAAGCAATGAAGAGGCCCGGGGGTAGGTTGGTGGCTGCAGGCAGGCGAAGGACTTCGTGGAGGGACCGGGCAGAGATAAAGCTGTTTGGCTACTCGGAAGGAGTCGACCTACGCTTCGCCGCATCCTTGGGGTGCTAACAGGCCACTGCGCCCTCAGAAGACACCTCAAATTGATAGGCGTAGAGAGGGATCCCATTTGCCAGGAATGCGGCGAGAATGAGGAAACGTCCTACCACTACCTGTGCAAATGCGAGGCTTTTGGGAGTCTTCGAGCAGTATTGTTCGGATCGAGGACTCTGCAGAGGAATCAGGTAAGTACCATCCAATTGAAGACCGTCACGGGCTTCATCTCGAGGTCGAGGCGCTTTGGTGACGGAACCAAGGAGGAGTAGAGCATGGTTGCTGGGTTCCTGGGGTTGGCAAAAAGGGCCCATGGTGGCCTACTTGCTTGGCGTTGGCCTCCCCACCACTGCTACTACTACTACTATCTAACAGTACCATGTGATATTATCAGCGATTTTTCACTTATAAGCAAAAAACAAAATATTGCAAGTAATGATATTTCTTATTATGTCATGCTTCCAAACAGTCCAGTACGATTGTCAAAATGTAACTGTCTGTTTGCAAGTGTGTTTTCATACTGATTGTGCGTGTTCTGTTATCTGTAAATCTAGAACATTTTAAACTTGTTTTTCATGCATGAGCAGTGTAACAAGATTATTTTTAGAAAATGCAGAAACTTCAACGAATAGTATCCAAACGCAGTTCCGATAAATGAGAAGAAATTCAGGATGTCAGAAGATAATTTCATGAACAACGGTCACGTAAAGAAGACCAGATCTCTATTTAAACCTATAACAGGCAAGGTGGGTAATCAGTTAATTGTCCTGACATATTTTTCTGCAAATCCTCATGCGTCACATCATTCTGTTGCAAAATAGCTTACATCTATTGAAAGAATTATGCATAACCATGAAATCCATAATTATAAATTTGTGACATCCAAGCCTTCGAGCCAAATGATCCTCCAAAACGTGTCGATTTCTGTGAAATGATCTTCATTCGGACACAAGATGATCCAAATTTTCTGAAGAAAATTATTCAGACCGACGAAAGAAAATTTATCAGGGAAGGCACTTTTAATCGGAGGAATTCACATTACTGGGCCGCAGAAAATCCGCACTTCGTTAGCGCAGAAGATTTCAACACAAATTCCGCTTCAATATGTCTTCTGCTTGATGATGAACGACAAACTTTAAAAATGTTCCAGGGAATCTGAAAATGTCGCAATATACAGGTTTTAATTTAAAAAAAAGTTGGTATCTGGTAAGACGGGCAGCAGTGTCAAAAATATGTTCAAAATGAAGATCATGATCACTTACATAACCCAAATTTCAGATTTATATCTATTTTCGTTTACTAATATACTTCTAATACGCCATCGAGTTTGGCCCATGTTGTATAAACATATAAAAATTGAAACACACCTCGGATTTGTGTTCTATGGGTCCTAGTTGGCGCTCACTTTAAGACATTTTTTCAAAATTCTAAAATCGCCATCTCTCCAGCGAATTTTTGCGACGAAAATTCGTTACAAATAATTGAATATTTAATCATAAATGTTATCTTATACTACTGCCAAAGCATTAGAGGAAGGGTCTATTTGAAATGAATTTTCTGCAAATATTCAAGTAGAGTAGGTATACAATGACGGTGGAAACAGAAACACGCTTCTAACGATATTTCGTCTACATAACCCGCATTCGTTTTAAAGTATTTGTTTCAAATTCGCCAATTTTGACGCTTCAAATTGCAACTTTGACGTTATAAGAAGTTTTTAGGTTTTTTGAAGTAAAACTTACCTACCAAATTTCGTCAAATTCGGCAAATTATTTTTTGAGATCTGTGTGATATATATATATATATATATATATATATATATATATATATATATATATATATATATATATATATATATATATTGTAGGGGGTCTAGTTGGCGCTCATTTAAAGAATTTTTGTTCAATTCAAAAGTCGAGTTCTCACACTTACTGGATTTTTTCTACAAAAATTCACTAGAATCAAACTATTTTAGCTATTCTACGACAACATTAACTACATACAATTACCTACTATTACTTTTACCAGGTACTACTACCACTATATGAGGCAAGTTGCTTTCAGTAATGGAGAGGGCTTTCAAATCATAAAAAATCAAATATGTCGTCCATATAGGAAAACAAGTTGACTATCGCACTTTGGCGTGATATTGCAAAATTGACTAGATCCGTCGATTTGTCGTAATCTTTTACAAATTTTTAAAAACCATTTTTTTCGATTAACTTCTTAACTAGGTACCCACCTATTTGGAATCAATGAAATCTGTAATATATTTGTAATTAGCATAAAATTCTGCATTATTCTGCGCTATCTCCAATAATAACGGAGATGACGCAATAGGACCCAAATAAAATATGGCACCTATAATAAGTATAATATATGATATCTAGTATTTCTCTCATTCCGTCATGGTAGGTAATATACAAGCGTAGAGACGAATGTGCTCAAACTTACAGCGCACTTGTTATGTTACCAAACAGTTAGTTGGAAAATACACAGCTATATTAATTTTAATAAAATATGAGTTACAATAAGTAATAATATTGTTTAAGTACAGTTTGCCTAACCCTACTTTTAAAATTTACAGCAGTTGTTTTATTTTCCTATAGATAGATGAAATAAAATAAGTAGGTCCTACATACTTAAATACGTATAAGTTAATTTTTTACAGTAGGTAAACATGGTTTGATGTCGCCACAAAGATAGGAAAATATTTCAAATAGGTACAATCCGTATTTGTATTGCAAAACCTTGTGTACCTACCTACTGCACTTGCCAGGTCTACGCATTAACTATCAATGTAAATTAATTTGTATCTTTATATTGTCAGTTTTATAAATTAACCATTTATATTTTATATTACAATAATAAATGCGGCCTTTATTGTTATTTGATACTAATATCAAATAACAATAAAGTATATTTTATCTAATACAATATTTCTTGAGTTTTTAAAGACCTAATTAAATATAGATACCGTTATAAAATCAACAGGTGTACCTAATTGGATTCCTACTTAACTACCTACTTACCGTTTTAATGTGACATTAATTCACAAACACACTGCATTTAAAAAACACAAAAATCACAAGTAACAATAATAATGAAATTGCACAGCTGATTTAGAAAGCTTTATAGCCAAATTGACATTTATCATTGTTTCGTGCTTCTATATGTACCATTGAGGTAATTTTTACCTTATGTGCAGTGTCTTTGGGCATTGTTTAAGCTATATGGCCGGAAAAGGCGTTGCTGTGGGCGGGATTCCAGACCACAAAACCGCAAGACTTGTATTCAGCCGTTGTAAACCAAACCATTCCTTAGTTTCAAGTCCACAGTGCCTAATTTGTATACCTTCAGCAATAACTTGGTATTGCAGAATTAGTAAGAGACACGGGTTGCACTCGACGTTGACGAATGCTGAATATCTGGGTGTTCTGATATTTTGGGCAATCATGTTACTAGAATCAAATCTAATTTCGTCTAACTTTTATTTCGTGATTGCGTTCACATCATCACAGTCTAAAAGTGATGTAGCCTTGTCACCGCAACCACGACGAGCTCGGTATCCAGCAGCTTATTTTCTCTTCATTCTCCTGCTTATTTATATTGTTTGGCTTTAAACACATCTGAACATTGTATATAGGCACTCTCTTCTTTAGGCATAGAGCGCATGTCTATGCCGCGAGAAGGGAAGATGGCAAGATGACCGATAGACGTAAATGAAAATTATTGTCAACACGAATGGTCTGTGGCCAATGTTGTATAAGGTTATATTCTAACATAATTAATTAAAAATCATAATGTGACGTGAACACGGAGAACAGTGTGTAATTGCAAACATAGATCCAGATTACAGAAGCAAGTAAAAAATGGCGTCAGGTTATCAAGAACAAAAATGCATCCAGTAAAGAAACGAGTTTTAAAGCATCTCCTGTAATTGACACTGACGACGGGTTCGCCAATTTTACTTGAGACTGGATCATCTTACAAATTAGGTACACCTACATTGTATAAAATATAATTAAAAAATTGTGTTATGTTGTAGTAGATAAGACAAATAAGCTTAAAGCTGTTCTCGGTTGTTTTGATGAAGCCAAAGAGAAATAGTAATATGGAAACGTTAAAAGCAACCTGCTACTTATGGATGTATCTGTATAATTATAAAAATCCATATGCAGATTGAACGATCAAAGTTAAATTAATTCCGGGCCTTTACGACAAGCAAGTACAACAAAGAATTATTAGGCTATCAAAAGTGCAAATCTATAGAAATATCTAAGCAACGTCTCAGGCTATTTACTCCTGTGGAAGAAGTTAATACTGTAAGAAGTATCACTATAAAGGACAGAAAATGTGGACCTGATCATATGGTAGGAAGATGAATGTACAATAAAACTTGCAATTTATCAGATACGCAATCACTTCGCCAAAGTATGCCTTCACAACCAGAATATCCCAGCTGTTGGTGACAAACATCGGGCATCGGGATATGGAAATAAGCAACCATACAAGGGAAGGGTCAAAAGGTCTGATCGATGACTTTGTTGTAGTTTTGTGTAAGTGCAAGTGAGTGTGATTTTGTGGCATGTTCTGTCCAATTTAGTTGTATTCTATAAAGGTGTAATTACTATTATGTAATGCAATTCCTTTAATGCCACACTGAACGCCTGTAGCATCAATAGTCCAGCTAAATGTCAAGTTACTTCAGTGGGGTAACCGCGAATATTCCTCTCGGAAACTTTGTATTTGGCTATTAAATTTTCTGGCAACTCCAAGAACTGTATCTTTATTTATTTTATTTTTATGTTATTGAAATTTTAATTGTCTTATTAATATTTTATTCAGACATTTCTTTGTATTTGTTATAAGTACATACTTAATCTGAATAAATGTGCAATAGGTACTCGAATTGTTGACTTATTAAGTATCTGAACTTGAATTTACAGGTGTGTGTAACCACTGGAACAATATGGTAACCTGCACAAGGATGAGTGATTGAAGTTTAAATTCTAGCATATATGGTCTGTTGGGTTTGCTTATACGAAAATATATAAAAGGCCAGTTAAATGGTGAAAAATCAATAAACTTTGAAGAAAAATCAAATATGTCATATCTTTGCATTCTCTTAATTTCTGTATCATTCAAAAAAATCTATACAGGGTGTTTCGCATAAGAACCAACACAGGACAGGGGCATGTAGGTAAACGTAAAATATGGTGATTTAACGCAACTTATCCCTATACTAAGTTGCACCACTGAGAAGTTATAGGCCTTCCAAGTTGGGTTTCAAATTTCGAAAAAAAAATCAATATCTCTATAACTTAGAAAAACCAAATTTAGTACCTGTTTTGAGTGTACCAAGAGCAATAATCAATGGTAAGTAGAGTTCAATTAAGGCATTTGAAAGGGTTGATTAGGGGTGATGCACCCTTAAAATGTCACAGTTTTTAACATATTAGAGGATTTAAGAAAATGTTATGTCATTTTATAAGGAATTTAACTCTTAATACTTTTTTACTCCTGTTATTTTCAAAAAACTTTGTTTTCAAGAAAAACACGAATAAGTAAAGAAACATATTTTATCAATCTTACTAAAAATAATCGAAAATTAAATATTTGCCAATAAACTTCAGGAAAAAAGTGTGAATATGTATAATTTATTAGGAAACAAACAACTCAAGCAACAAAAATTAAAAAATTGCTAGGGATAAATTATAGAAATTCTTCAACATGATAATTTCATAGGCATCTATTGAATTTTTGATGATTTTAAGTTTTAAGTAACATTGATCATATAAGTATGTGTCTTTAGTTATTCCGGTTTTTCTTGAAACCGACAAAAGTTTTTTGAAAAATAACAAGAGTAAAAAAGTTTTCGAATTTATTTCCACATAAAATAAAATCATAATTTTTTAGATCCGCCAATATGTTAAAAAAATCTGGCACATTTTATGGGTACATCATCACTATTCAACCCTTTGAAATGCTGCAATTGAACTCTACTCACCAACGATTAATGCTCTTGGTACACCCAAAACGTGTACCAAATCTGGTTTTCCTAAGTTGAAGTATTACTGAAATTTAAAACCCCACTTTCAAGGCCTATAACTTCTCAGAGATGCACCTTAGTATAGGGGTAAGTTGCGTTAAATCGCCATATTGTAAGTTTCCCTACATGCCCCTGCTCTGTGTCTCTTCTTATGCGAAACACCTGTATATCTTTTTTAAAACGCAATGTTCCCATGAGTTGTATGAACATTTTGAGAAGATTCATTGAATGTTTGTGGAACATTTTCAGAACATACTAAGACCTCCTAGTATTATAAATAACATTCTAAGAACCTTATTAGTATGACAGAATCTGTCCCATTGTCATGCTCATATTCTATGAATATATATTGTACCTTGGGAGAATGTTCTGGGGATGTTTGAATATTCTTTCGAAACATTCCTGGTATATTCTCAGAATGTGTCTGTGCTGTCTGGGTCTATGTTCTACAAAAAGCCTCCTTTTTTTGTTGGCTTTTTGTTGGCACCCTGTATGTAATAATTGAATTTTTATTATATATCAACCTATTGACAAATAGCAACCAAATACTCAGACCCCAACCTATGCTAGTTACGGAAAGAAATTTTTTTACTAATGGATGCAGGTTGCCAAATTTCCTAAATAATAATTTTTATCTTCTTAACAGTTTGAATGGGTATAAAATATATAATATAAAAAGCTTTAAAAATGTTCCGGGGAATCTGAAAATATCGCAATATACAGGCTGTTTCGTTTGAAAAAACAAATTTGGTAACTGGTAAGGATGAATGTGGCAACGCCGCAGTGTCAAAAATATTTTCAAAATGAAGATCCTGACAGCCCAAATTTCAGATTTTTATATATTTTGGTTCAGTATACGCCACATACGTTCCTGTATAAAAGTTAATGTGAGTGTGTTTGTTTATGTGTACGTTCCACCATAATTCTGGAACGCCTGGCATTATTTTAACCAAAATTTGGAATCGTATGACTGATATATGGAAAAATACGGTGGAGGGGGGGGGAGACTTCCTTAGCACACATAGGGGTGGGGTGGGAAAGGGGTGACATGTAAAAATACTGATATTAGTGTCGAGTCCTTAATTTTTGGACCTGAAATCAATGATACACCTCAGAACGCTATTAAATAGCCCACCGTACCCCTTTGAGTGCTAGTTGGTCTAGTACTACTGGAGGAGGGATAACACTTTTTATTTTATTCTTTAATATAGTATTTTACAGTAGTTAGATTTTTGGTGTCAAAATAGTAGACTGGAGTATGTAATACCTTGGCAACGCCGGGTAATCAGCTAGTGTTAATTAAACAAGACTATGAAACATTTATTTAGGAATTGTTTACTTAAGTTATATTATTTATTATTATACGCTGTTGATATGCCTTCCTAAACATACTTATAAACATTTATAAAAAGTCCAACTATAACCAAAAATTAACATAATGTGTACTAATCGGATGAAATCTATTTGAGTACCGTCTATTTATAATAACTAACCAAACAGCAACATAAGTTTTTGGATATTGGTGGAGAGAATTATTTACAAGCAACACGGAGAAAATATTTGAATTATTTAAGCTGGTGTAAATGTAAATATATACAATTTTTGATATAGCCGGGGAAACAGTTAGTGACTAAGTGAAGAACACATATTTTTAAAGACCTGACGATCGTTTCACTAACAACGTTAGCGTCATCAAAGGATGAAAAATTCTCAAGTGCTTACTACTAAACATCACCTTTCATACTGACTTTTAGGTAGAGACCGATACCGAGAGGGAGACTAAATCGCAGGCAAACCCCAAAGTCCCCAAAAATATTGTCTCCCAAAAATTCATAAACCGGGAAAATCAATGAGAACTATTATTTCGGCAATATATTCTCTGACATATAATCTAGCGCAGTGGCTGGCAAATGAGTTTAAAAGCTTGCCTCTTAAACAAAAAAGTTATTCAGTGTCAAATTCACTTAAATGTATTAATGAAGTTAAAGATGTTAAATTGGTTGAAAGCGAGGTTTTGATATCGTTCGATGTAGGGTCTTTATTTTCCAAGGTGACCACGAAACAAATGCTAACACGTATTTAGAACAGTTGTTGAAATTGAACAACATAAGTGAAGAGGTTTGCAAAGAATCGTTAACTTTAACAAACCTTTGTATAAAACATTTTTTTTTTCAATTTAACTATGAGTTTTTTGAACAAACTGAAGGCACGGCAATGGGCATTCATTGCGGACCTTTTCATGAGTAGATTTGAGACGGATTTAGGAAATGCAGATGAGTATTTTCCTAGAGCACGCTTTCGTTATGTGAACGATGTTTTTGCAGTGTTTAACACAAATATATGCACAGTAGATGATTGTATTAAAAGACTGAACTGTCAATTATATTTAATAAAATTCACCCACGAATTAAAAGTTATTAACAGTAAACTCCCTTTTCTAAATGTGCTCGTTATTAAAAATGATGACTCTTTCCCAACAAACACAGTTATGTAACATTCACATAACTGAAATAATATTTTGTTATTTACAAAAGTATCATTTATGTAACTTGTTATGAACTTGTAAGTTACATGTAACACCAAATGTCATGCATATAGTTCCTCTCGTGATATATCTATGTAATATAGTTGGGCATATATATCAGATATATTTATTGACAATTTCATCAGCATTACATGTTACATTTTGTTGTTAGGAGTAGAGCTTTTTCTATATAACCACACACAATAATCGTTTAGAAAAACAAAACAAAAAATTATTGAAAACACAATTTATTAAACACTTGTAAGAAAACAATATAATATAATACATTCTTATTGTATTAAAATATTTATAATTTTAATTTTAAAATTGTTTATGATGTTCACATTTAACTAAACGTTATGAATAAAATGAAATTCAAAATTAAATCTAAACATCAGTTGAAGTTTTTATGTATGATTAAATATAACTGCAACTTTAAACTGTAACTGGAGTAGGATCATCCCTATTAAAATTGCTTTTGTAATTATTCAACAAATCAGTCGTCATTGCTTGTTTCAAACACTCAGCTCCTGTAAATTTAAGATGGCTAGTAGGTAACAACAGTTGCAAATTTAATCAATAAGTTCAGATGACTCAGATGATCATGTAAAACTAACTATTACTAATTACCTTATTATATTTCTTGGGTTGATCTAACAGCAACCAATTCTGAACTTGTTATAGTGAATAGCTTTGTTTAAATTCGCTGTGTAGTCATTTCCAGTTCCAGCCTTTTGATAATAATGATCAGAAACGTATGCTGCAAGTGAAACATATAGGTTAAATCGCATGATATAATGACTTCTATTTGTATCATGGTTAAATCGCATTCCGTCATAAAACTCTAGGATAACACAATCATAGATTCAAAATGTATAACATAATTCATTTTAACATGAAACACCAATAAGAATTCACCACCCACATTAATGTAGTTCTTCACAATCGGTCGTCGCCTTTGTCAATAAAATCATGCATAAAACATAAATTCTTAAACCTTATATTAAATACCGTAATCGTTCAAGAAATAGAGAAAAATAAAATCCAACACTTACCACAAAATTTTCACGTTACCTTTTGTATGAGGAATAAGAAAACAGTATAAATCACAAACACGAGCACAATCAAAATAAATAAATAAACATAACATAACCTCATAATCTATTAGCAAGCCGTAACATCAAGAATCGAGACTCAACACTCGCCCTCGCTCTGCGCAGTTGCCCGAACAAAACCACGAAAATGCCTGGAACATATAGGTGTCAAATTGTATTTCCACTTATTTTCCGTTTATTTCATTTATATAAATATAATAACAAAATAATTTATTGGCGTGGTTTAAAGTTTAAATCATATTTCAGTTAACAGGTTTTCTTAATTAATATTTCATTAGCTGGGTTTGATAATTATCTGATTTAATGTAAAATAAAAATATTACGTTGTTATCAGTGTGTGCTTTAAAACTATAGAACGCCATGAAATTTGTATAATGTGTATGTTACATAAAAATATTACATAGCTTTTATGGTATAATACTTGATGGTATGCAATATTTCATTTGTTACCTAAATGTGCTCCATTTGCAAAGTACATTTGTGTTATTTTTAGGTAACAGTGTAATGTTACGGTGATACTTTATTGAGCTTCCAATGCCATGTAACGGTTACAAACGTGTTTGTTGGGTTAATTCGATGTCCACAAGGAGGAAACTACCACTCTAATTTACATTAAAAATGACTCACCTCATACGTTTGCACAAAAAAGGGCCGGTTTAAATTTATTAGTAAATAGATTAATAAAATTTCCCTTAAGTAAAAGTAGATATAGTATAGAATTAGAGTACATTAAAAACAAGCTAAAAATAACGCAAATTCGGCTTTTTTCCCCTCAGGGATCGTCCGCGTCTTTGCCGCCCCGATAGCACTGCAGCGATTGGCTTATTGTGCATGCCCTTAGTCTTTCTACTCCACTTATTCCAAAATCATTGTGCCTTGAACTAGTCTGCACAGCGATTGGTAGGGTGAAGTTTTATATTGCTCTGTCTCCGGTCAGTGCTATGAAGATCTGCTTGTTGGTGTAGCCACTCCTCTTGTTCTCCCGCACACAGCGCAGGATGGCGTACATTTCGGCCTGAAACACCGTTGCATGGGCTCCGAGGGAAATACTATGACTTACCCTCGGTCCTTCCGAATAAACACCTGCCCCGTCCCACGCTCCCTGCCGGATCCGCCAGTGAACCAGACGAGCGAGTTCCGTGGTAAGCCCGGCGTATCCTCACGTCATGCCTCGCGGTCGGGGTTTTCCACTGTAAAATTGTTTTCCCTGCAGATTCGCGGACTCGCGAAGTCTGACCTCATTTCAAGCATGGGCTCCTTCACGATCTCCTGAAGTTTGCAGTGGCCGCTGAAGCCTGGGTTAATCTTCAGTCTACCATTGCAGGCTAGTCTGCATAGTCCTAGCCTAGCCTCCCCCATGATAACTAAGTGTCGGGGGGCAGATCCAGCAACACCTCCATGGCGGCTGTTGGGGTTGACATAATGGTCCCTGTGATGCCTAGACAAGCCATCCTTTGGATCTTGCCTATTTTTTGTATGGCATTGGATTGTGTCACCTTAGGTCACCAGACCAGTACCGCGTATGTTAGCCATGGTCTGACTACCCTTGTGTACAGCCAGTAGGCCATACTAGGTCTTAGTCCCCACCTTTCTTCATATAGCCGCCTAGTGACGGCTCAAGTCATAACTGCCTTACGCAGTATTTTTTCAACATGACCATTCCAGGTTAGCTTAGAGTCCAATACGACCCAAAGATATTTTACTTCCCTGGCCATTGAGATGTTTCTACCGTATAGAGTGAGAGTTCTGTGGCTCTCCCACTTCCTCCTCGTAAACGGTATGACGGTTGCTTTATCGGGGCTCACACCGAGCCCTTGGCCAACCGTCCACCTTTCCACCACTTTCAGTGCTGTCTGCATGCGCTCTCACACTGACTGTATAACCTTTCCTCGGACTATGACAATGTCGTCCGCATAGCCATGTACTTCGTACCCCCCTCCCGACAGCCTCCCTAGCAGACCGTCCACGACTAGGCACCACAGCAGGGGAGACAGAACGCTCCCCTGTGGACACCCCGCCGCGACTCCGCCAGCAGTCATTCCCGCGCGTGAGGTGAACACCGCCCTGTCCCTGAGCATGGAACCGATCCACCTACAGCAGGTCTCCTCTATTCCAGCTCCCTGACAGCTGCCAGTACCAATCCGAATGAGGTGTTGCCGAAGGCCCCCTCTATGTCTAGGAAGGCCCGCAGCGCCACCTCCCTGTTCTCCAGCGTATTCTCTAGTTTCAACACCAGTTGGAGCAGTGCTGTTTCTGTTGAGACTCCTGCCCTGTATGCATATTTTCCGCAGTGTAGGGGATATGCTTCCAGTACACCGCCCCTAATGTGTCGGTCGAGCAGTTTTTCCAATGTTTTAGCAAGAAGGACATGAGACTTATTGGCCTCAGGGACTTTGCCTGGTCTGTTAGATGCCCAGGTTTAGAAATAAATACAACCTTGGCCAGCCTCCATCTCCTCAGAATGTACTCCAGAACCAGAATGGTCAGTCTGTCTATACCCTGTTGGAGCATGATGGGCATTATGCCATCAAATCCCGGGGATTTGAATGGCATGAAGCTGTTAATGACCCATCTGATTTTGCTCCAAGTAACCACCTCTTTAGCGACTGTCCAGTCCACTCTAGAAGCCCGCCTGTACGGCGCCTCTATTTCTTAGTGTTCCCCGTCCGGGGGTGATTGGTTTATTATGTTAAAGCCGGTGAACTGCGTCTGGAGTAAAACTTTCATAGCTTCTTCCCCCGTGCTTGTAAAGCCCGTGGATGTTCTAAGGGAGCCTATGTTGGTCTGAGTGCCCTTGGACAGGATCTTGTGTAGTTGAGCACTCTTTGATGTGTTCTCCACTTCCTCACAGTGTCTCCTCCACGACTCCTTCCTGGCGTCCCTCAATCTTTTGTTGTAGGTCGTTAGGGCATGTCTATATTAATCTCATGCTCTGACCTTTTGGCCGCGTTAAACAGCTTACGAATTTGCGGCCGCTTTTGCCTGAGGTCCTAGTTACACCACGGAATATTCCTGGTGGACGCCCTCATTTTCAGGGGGCAGTTGACGTTATATGCCGAGGTGATTGCGTCTCGCACTTGGGCTGCCGAAATCTCGAGGTCTATTGAGTTGTCTATGGTGCTCTTAACCCCCCGCAGTTCCACTGCTAGGTCTGCCCTGTAGGCTTCCCAGTCCGCCTTGCGAGGGTCCCGGTACCATACCGTTTGTCTTTCGACTTTGGCGACTTCAAACCGGATGTATCTGTTGTCTGAGCTACTCACTTCCCCAGACACAGCCCAGTTCTTAACAAAGTCACCCAGAAACTGGTTGGAAACTGTTAGATCTAAAACATCCTCACGCCGTGTTGTGAGGAAGGTCGGTTTATTACCTCTATTCAATATGTCTAAATTAAATTTCATAAAGAATTGTAAAAGTGACTCACCCCTAGAATTTGTGTCCGAGCTTCCCCACAACACATGGTGCCCGTTCGCACCCATGCCGACGATGGTCTGCCATCCACCAGCTCTGCTACTCACCATCAACTACTCAAATTGCTTGGGTGGAGGAGGGTCCTTGCTGTCCCTTAGCAGATAGGCCGATCCGACAGTATTGTCCCTCAGCACATCCGCTCCTCCACATCGGATTTTGAACGTTGCCAGGTCCTTGGAACATAAATTCATTAAAAGCAGAAACTCTATCCTTTCTCTGACAAAAATGCATGCCCTCGGGTTCTCGCTGGATCTGCTGTAGATGAGCTTTCCAGCAGCTCCGCAGAGTCCCTTGATCTCTCCTTTATAGGAGTACGGTTCCTGGATGAGGGCCACATCCGTGTTCCTCAGAGCCATCAGTAGTCCGGCCGTGGCTGCCCTACGGTGTTGGAGGTTGACCTGAAGGAACCTAAGCCCCATCAAACCCCGGTTGCTTCCCCAGTGGGCATATTCGGATTGCTTAGCGGAAAAATTAATTAACAGACACAGAACAAAGAAAATGTTAGCGGAAGGCACGACATTCAGGAAGGATAACATAAAGAAAAAAATTGTTTGTCTACCTTTTGAACCGCATATCACAAGGGGTCTTGAGAGTATTTTTAAGAAAGCCGATTTGCAGCTTTTTCGACAAAAAATAATTTAAGAAATTTGTTAGGTAATACGAAAGATAAAGGTAAGCCACTAAAATGTTGGGTATCTATGAGATTAGGTTGTAAAGATTGTAATCTTATATACGTTGAGCAGACTAAGAGAATCATTGCGACTATATTTCGTGAACATCTGGACCAGCTTAGATATGGTACTGTAGACAAGTCATGCGTGGCACACCATATTTGAGACAATAACCACCACATTGATAAAGAAAATCTGAAACTTATCAAAAATGTTAGACAGCCAGCGAAGCTAGATGCGTACGAAAGTATTTATATTTCTAAAGCAATAAAAAACAAAAGTTCCTTAAACCGAGCGTCGTCAGTGATTTATAGTCCTTTGTTTGCCCTGTATCTTTGATACAGATAAAATTTTCCGAAACTTAAAGTTAAAAAGCACGTTCAAAAACCTCGTCCGGCAATAAAAATACAATACACAGAAAATTTGCCTGCGATATAGTCTCCTTCTCGGTATCGGTCTCTACCTAAAACTCAGTATATAAGGTGATGTTTATTAGTAAGCAGTTTCGAATTTTTCATCCTCTGATGACGTTAACCTTGTTAGTGAAACGATATCAGGACTTTAAGATGTGTTGTGGTGATTCGGGTTCTCCAAGCTGATGCACTATTTGTGTGTATTTTCAAGTGGAGAAGAGGCTTCTAAAAATTAGAAATCTGAAATGTCTGACAATCTGTCTGACCTTGTCTAACATTATAGGCACCCATTCAGAGGTAATTTCAGGTTATATAGTAAATGCTTTATTTTTTATTTGGTTATATAACTCAAAATTTACTGACAGAGGCCCCTGCTCGGGCGCCATTTTGTAACGAGGCCTGATTTGCGGGGTGAATTATACGGTAAAACGGATCAATGGATTTACAGGAACGGTCCCGGGCGCCAGATTTTAGAGGGTTTACTCCCTACGAGGGTGTCTGCGACCTCGTCACAAGACTCCGACCACTGACGTGACCGGAGTGCCTGGATAGCTCCGTGGAGAGGGTCCGGCAGCCTGTGGTGTAGCAGGCCGTATAGATACCTCCGGGGTTGCGGGCTTTAATCGCTCCCCCGGTATTTACCTGACCTTCCGAATGTTCATAAGGGTGTAGCAGATTTATTTAAGATTATGAAACAGACTGAACGTAGTTTCCACTCTATTTATTACATTATAAGATTTTACAACACACGGGTACGCTCACAATATGTAATGTACTTATCGCTCTAACTTATTCTAAGACAAGTCATATTGCTGGTGACGGACCAACGAAATCACTTATTCCCCACGGAAAGACAATGCGGGAGTCACGCGGACGGAAACCTCGAGTGCGGTGGTTTACAACCCGTGGATGCAGCCGTTAAATGGGTCAATTGGAGACGCGCTCCTCAAATAGCAAAAATGGCGCCTATCCGACGGAGTCGACAACAAGAGATCCAACGCCTCGACGTCAGGGCGTCGATATGGAACGGGAGGGTTACAGGGGAACACCCTGCGAAAGGATATTGTCGTGTGCCAACTCGACCTTGGCCTGCTTGTGTACTACAGCGTCCAGACCAGAGTCGACTTGGAACAGTCGTAGTTAATACCCTTAGAAGGTCTGTGTTAGATACAGCATCACCTTCCAGAAGTATTATGACACGCTAACAATGAGGGGATAGGATTATGAAGGGGAACGGCACTAAATCTCGTGGTCTCGACGTCGACGGGTAGGCACGTGGGGACTGAGAGAAAATATCCGAAAATTCGCTACAATTATATCAAATAAGGCAAAACTAAAATATTCTTACCTCGACGGCGTTAGATAGGTTTATTACGCCACGGACTTGTCTCTCGCAATCACGGACAAGAGGGTACGGTATACTGACGTTCCTCTACCACTTCTATAAATTGACTCTAATTTTTTTGAATATAATTTCCAGCTAAATATTCTTCAACACGCTACGGAAACCGGTGAACTATCTACCTCAGTAGTTAAATTCTCTCTCTCCGCAGTCCCCGGCTGAAACATCTTAATCGGTGCAAGATACCTTATCCTTATCTCTGCAGATATGTTTTTACACAGCCGCGATAATTCGAAAATGCGTACTTTTAAGAAATGTTAATGATGAAGATAATAATTTTTACTGCGTGGAATTTTTATTTGTATGAATTATATTATATTTATTTTCGAACAGCCGTTTCCAGTACATACAGCTGTTCTGAAAATATAGACTTCGTCACACGCCCCCCCCCCCCCCCCTTCGTACAGAAAAATATTTGCGTACAAATATTTTATCCCTACCGACTTGTTGGCCGTCACCTACCTACAACTAACAAAACATTGCAATTTTCCAAAAAAAAATTTTACTCTACCAACTAAACCTTAACCTATCGTAAAATTAATACTAGCTATTGTGTAGTAGTGTACATTGGGGTCGGTCACTTACGACAACGTTCGCTGGCGGTTGCGTCCCAAGGTTTGGAGTGACATGGTGCCTTCCTTGTGGTCGACGCCTCTTGGTATATGCCGGGTGGTGTCCTGGAGACCTGGGCTGGGGTTCACCTGCACTACGTAGCTGACGGACGGGGTTCCTCCTCATGTCGACCGGGAACAGCGGAGACGGCGGGTGGTACGGTTTAAGGTCTTTGATGTGGATATTGTGATACCTCTTACCCGCTTCGTCTTTCAGATCGTAGACCACCCGCGACACGACTTTACTCACGGTGTACGGTCCCGTATATTTCGGGGCCAATTTTGCCGCGAAGCCTCGGGGTGCCGAAGACAGTGGACGATCTACCCGTAGGACGCGGTCACCTACGGCACACCTCCACTCGCGACGCCTCAGGTTGTAATGGCCGCTCTGCTGGGAAAAGGCCCTGTCGAGGTTGATTTTCACGAGTTCGAAGGTCTCCCGCAACTTCTCCACTCGATTCAATTGACGGTTGATTTGGGGAGCGTCCACGATGGCGTCATCTCCGTCGGCTGGTTCGGTGGTCGGTATCATGTTCGGTGCCGGCAATTCCCGCCCAAAATTGAGGAACGCCGGGGAGAAGCCGGCCGACTGCTGTTTAGCGGTGTTTATGGCGAACACTAGCTCAGGTAATCTCTCATCCCATCTGGCCTGTTCGCTGTCACAAAACAGCGATATCATGGTCTTTAGCGTGCGGTTGCTTCTCTCCACGGGATTCGCTTGGGGTGTATACAGGGGTGTTAAACGGTGTTTGATGCCCATTTCTTTGAGCAATCCTTTAAATATGCGACCGGTGAATTGGGGGCCATTGTCGCTAATAACTATTCGTGGGGTCCCGAAGCGCATCAGAACCTGTTCGAAGAGCACGTCGGCAACGGCTTTAGCCGACGATTTTCGCAACGGTTTCGCTTCTACCCACTTAGTGAACCTATCGTGCATGACGACCAGGTAGCAGTTACCCTTCTTGGATCGGGGTAGTTGTCCTACCAGATCTATACTCACGACCTCCCATGGCCCCTTGCTGACAAACGGCTGCATTTTCCCAGGAAGTTGTTGTTGCGACACCTTGTACCTTTGGCAACGATCACACTGCCGGACATAACGCGCGATGTCTCGGAACATGCCGGGCCAGTAGTAGTTGTGGGTTATGCGCGCTATGGTCTTGGCGACTCCTAAATGCCCCGCGGTGGGCGCATCATGGTTTTGTTCCAGTACCCTCGACCTGAAATTTTTAGGGACGCATATTTTCCACGGGTTGTATACTTCGGGTTCGGCGAACTCGTTGGAGTCCCAGAAGTGCCTATAGAGCTTCCCCCCTTCCACACGGTAGTCCGGAAACGCGTCGGGATTCTTCTGCACCTCGGTGATTTTGTTTATGAACCACGTGCATTGGGTGTCTTCTCGGCTGAAGCAAGCATGTTCCTCCGGCGTATCCGTAGCCGGTAACGCATTTCGCGATAACGCGTCGGCCACCCGGTTCATGGCGCCTTTCCTGTATTTTATGGCGAAATCGTATTGCTGGAGGAACACACTCCAGCGTGCCAACCTTCCTGAAGGGCTACGGATTGACTGTAGCCACCGGAGGGACATATGGTCGGTTATTACGGTGAAGCTATAGCCTTCCAGATACGGCCGCATCTTTTCTATGGCCCACACTATGGCCAGACATTCTTTTTCTGTTACGGAGTAATTCTTTTCTGGGCCGGTCAGAGTACGGCTAGCATACGCTATTACTCGTTCCCCCTCTTCCAGGTTTTGCGTCAGCGCTACGCCCAGTCCGTCGTTGGAAGCGTCGGTTTGCAACGTGAAGCGCTTCGTAAAGTCTGGGCACGCTAACACTGGGGCCTCGGTGAGTCCGGTCTTTAGGTCGTCGAACGCCTGCTGTTGGTGTACGGTCCAACTCCATTTCTCCTTTTTCTTTAGGAGCCTGGTTAGTGGGGCTGCTACTTGCGAAAAGTCCTTCAGGAACCTTCGGTACCACGAGCAGACTCCCAAAAACCTACGTAGGTTACGGACGTTGTTCGGCGGGGGCATAGCGCGGATCGCCGCCACCTTATCTGGATCGGTGTGTATTCCCTCCTCGTTCACCACGTGGCCTAAGTATGTGAGGGAACGGCGGCAAAAGTGGCACTTGTCTGGGTTTAGCTGTAGGTTAGCGTTACGGAGTCGGCGGAATACTTCCCGGAGGTTGTTCAGGTGCTGTTCGAAGGTCTCTCCCAACACAATTACGTCGTCCAAATAGGCGAACGCGATGTCGTCCATGTCAGGAGTTATGATCCTATCTAGTAGGCGTTGGAACGTCGCGCTGGCCGAGTGGAGACCGAAGCACATTACCCTGAACTGGAATAAGCCTCTTCCGGGGACGGTGAACGCCGTGATCGGTCGACTTTCCGGCGTCAACGGTATCTGCCAGTATCCCTGCCGCAGGTCGAGGGTGGTGATATACTTAGCTCGCCTCAGTTTGTCTAATATGGCCGAGATGTACGGGAGGGGATACACATCCTTAACCGATACCTCATTAACTTTGCGGAAGTCTACGCAGAAGCGTGGGGTACCATCTTTCTTTTTGACAATCACGATTGGCGAGCTCCAGGGGCTAGACGACGGCTCTATGATGCCTTCCGCTAACATTCTATCCACCTCTTCATTAATTATTTCCTGCATTTTCGGGTTACGGGGTCTATACCTTTGCTTGATAGGCGTGGTCTTAGCAAGCCGTATACGGTGTTGTGCCAGGTGTGTAGGGCCTTTGATATCTGCAAAAGCTGGTAACTCCTCAGCTAGGAATCGCTGCAGCTCCTGCTGTTCGACGGCAGATAGGTGTGGCAAGGAAGGGCCTTCTGTTGATACTGGTTTACCAGTCGTAAGCTCTGTGCAATCTGCGACTGTGGGCGGTATCAATTCTCCATTTAGTCGGCACTGAGCGGTACGGAGGTCTATCTCAAACCCGTGTTCCTTTAGGACGTCCATTCCGAAGAGAATATCGACTGGCAATGTGGGTAAATATAACATGCGGCGCCTGATAGTCCGTGAGCCAATCCTCATCACCAGGTCGTAAGCCTGTCTGATGTTGATGGCATTGCCGTCGGCGACCCGGGTGGCCACGTCGCCTATGGGGATCGCGGGCATGCCTTTCGAGTGGCAATACTCAGCCACTTTGCCACCCACGAATGAGCGCGTGGCCCCGGTGTCCACCAGCGCCTCGAAGGTCTCTTCGGCAATGCTTATTGCCATAAACGGTCGGTTGTCTGTTACGACGCTTGTTTCCGAGGGTTCGTGTGACGGAAACTGCGGGGTCCTCGGTCCGGCGCAGTCCCTTAATAGTTTCCCTGATTGGGTAAGCAAGGACACTCCCTTGACAGGGTGTCGGGACGCCCGCAGCGCGAGCAAAACAACCTGGCTGACGGCGCTTGACACTCGCCTCTCATGTGCCCAGGTTGGCCGCATCGCCAGCAAGTAGGAGCAAATCTCACTGCTCTATGGGTGTTGTTTCCGGCTTGTACCTCATTTGGGTTAGGTCTCCTGGAGGCTGGTATAAACGTGCGGCGTCGAATATCGGGTGCTGGCGGTGTTGCCCTGGCGGTGGGGCTCGGTGGGGGTGAGCAGTACGGAGCATGGTTTGACTGTGGCCTCGTCGATAACCCGGCCCAAAGCTGGTTACCACGGGTTTCTTGGACGAGGGATTCGACGGACTTAACCTTCTCTATGAATGTTCTGATGTCCGGAATGTCACAATTCCACAGCATATGGCGGTATTGAGGTAGAAGATTTCTTCTAAGCCATGTTAGCTCCTTTTCCGGGGACATATTCCCATGTCTCCTGATAAGCGTTTGGAGGTCGGTGGCATACCTTATGACCGGCTCATCCGGTAGCTGGAGCCTGCGGCTTATTTCCGTTTCTATGTCCACCAAGTAATTAACTGGGAAGTAGAATTGACGGAAATCAGTTAGGAAATCCTCCCATAGACTCCACATGCCCCGGTTGTTGCGGTACCACAACAGGGCTGGTCCATCTAACCATTGTGGGAGGGCGGATAATAGACGGTCGCTGCTGACGCCTGAATATATGCGTATTTCCTCCAAGCGTTCTAGGAAGGCAGCTGGGTCGGAATTTCCGTCAAACTGCACCTTCCAGTTTGGGACGTTTTCTTGCGGAGTGGACATAACGGTGACGGTTTTTGTTAAATAACTTGCAACGGAACGATATCGGAACGGGGCGGTATTGGAACGGAACGGTATTAATACGGAGTAGTTAGCTATTTTATTTAATAATATGTAACGGAACGATATCGGAACAGGACGGTATTGTAACGGGACGGTATTACCACGGAACGGTTAGCTTTTTTGTTTAATAAAATGTAACAAAACTGTATCGGAACGGGACGGTATCAACACGGAACGGTCGGCTTTTTATTCAATAATATGTAACGGAACTATATCGCAACGGAACGGTAATGTAACGGAACGGTATCAATACGGAATGGTCAGTTTTTAGTTACGGCTCCCTGCTCGGCTAAACTGCTCGGGCGCCATTTTTTTAATTGACTCATTTAACGGCTGCATCCACGGGTTGTAAACCACCGCACTCGAGGTTTCCGTCCGCGTGACTCCCGCATTTTCTTTCCGTGGGGAATAAGGGGTTTCGTCGGTCCGTCACCAGCAATACGACTTGTCTTAGAGTATGTTAGAGCGATAAGTACATTTTATATTGTGAGCATACCAGTGTGTTGTAAAACCTTATAATGTAATAAATAGAGTGGAAACTACGTTCTGTCTGTTTCATAATCTTAAATAAATCTGCTACACCCTTATAAACTTTCGGAAGGTCAGGTAAATACCGGGGGAGCGATTAAAGCCCGCAACCCCGGAGGTATCTATACGGCCTGCTACACCACAGGCTACCGGACCCTCTCCACGGAGCTATCCAGGCACTCCGGTCACGTCAGTGGTCGGAGTCTTGTGACGAGGTCGCAGACACCCTCGTAGGGAGTAAACCCTCTAAAATCTGGCGCCCGGGACCGTTCCTGTAAATCCATTGATCCGTTTTACCGTATAATTCACCCCGAAAGTCAGGCCTCGTTACAAAATGACTACCGGGTGGAAGGGGGGAAGCTCTATAGGCACTTCTGGGACTCCAACGAGTTCGCCGAACCTGAAGTATACAACCCGTGGAAAATATGCGTCCCGAAAAACTTCAGGTCAAGGGTACTGGAACAAAACCATGATGCACCCACCGCGGGGCATTTAGGAGTCGCCAAGACCATAGCGCGCATAACCCACAACTACTACTGGCCCGGCATGTTCCGAGACATCGCACGTTATGTCCGGCAGTGTGATCGTTGCCAAAGGTACAAGGTGTCGCAACAACAACTTCCTGGGAAAATGCAGTCGTTTGTCAGCAAGGGGCCATGGGAGGTCGTGAGTATAGATCTGGTAGGACCACTACCCCGATCCAAGAAGGGTAACTGCTACCTGGTCGTCATGCACGATAGGTTCACTAAGTGGGTAGAAGCGAAACCGTTGCGAAAATCGTCGGCTAAAGCCGTTGCCGACGTGCTCTTCGAACAGGTTCTGATGCGCTTCGGGACCCCACGAATAGTTAATAGCGACAATGGCCCCCAGTTCACCGGTCGTATATTTAAAGGATTGCTCAAAGAAATGGGCATCAAACACCGTTTAACACCCCCGTATACACCCCAAGCGAATCCCGTGGAGAGAAGCAACCGCACGCTAAAGACCATGATATCGCTGTTTTGTGACAGCGAACAGGCCAGATGGGATGAGAGATTGCCCGAGCTAGTGTTCGCCATAAACACCGCTAAACAGCAGTCGACCGGCTTCTCTCCAGCGTTCCTCAATTTTGGGCGGGAATTGTCGGCACCGAACATGATACCGACTACCGAACCAGCAGACGGAGACGACGCCATCGTGGACGCTCCCCAAATCAACCGCCAATTGAATCGAGTGGAGAAGTTGCGGGAGACCTTCGAACTCGTGAAGATCAACCTCGATAGGGCCTTTTCTCAGCAGAGCGGCCATTACAACCTGAGGCGTCGCGACTGGCGATGCGCCGTAGGTGACCGCGTCCTACGGGTAGATCGTCCACTGTCTTCGGCACCCCGGGGCTTTGCGGCAAAATTGGCCCCGAAATATACGGGACCGTACACCGTGAGCAAAGTCGTGTCGCGGGTGGTCTACGATCTGAAAGACGAAGCGGGTAAGAGGTATCACAATATCCACATCAAAGACCTCAAACCGTACCACCCACCGTCTCCACTGTTCCCCGTCGACATGAGGAGGAACCCCGTCCGTCAACTACGTAGTGCAGGTGAACCCCAGCCCAGGTCTCCAGGACACTACCCGGCACACCACGAGGCGTCGACCACAAGGAAGGCACCGTGTCACTCCAAACCTTGGGACGCAACCGCCAGCAAACGTTGTCGTAAGTGACCGACCCCAATGTACACTACTACACAATAGCTAGTATTAATTTTATAATAGGTTAAGGTTTAGTTGGTAGAGTAATTTTTTTTTGTTGAAAATTGCAATGTTTTGTTAGTTGTAGGTAGGTGACGGCCAACAAGTCGGTAGGGATAAAATATTTGTATGCAAATATTTTTCTGTACGAAGGGGGGGCGTGTGACGAAGTCTATATTTTCAGAACAGCCGTATGTACTGGAAACGGCTGTTCGAAAATAAAAATAATATAATTCATACAAATAAAAATTCCACGCAGTAAAAATTATTATCTTCATCATTAACATTTCTTAAAAGTACGCATTTCCGAATTATCGCGGCGGTGTAAAAACATATCTGCAGAGATAAGGATAAGGTATCTTCCACCGATTAAGATGTTTCAGCCGGGGACGAGAGAGAGAATTTAACTACTGAGGTAGATAGTTGACCATTTGCCGTAGCGTGTTGAAGAATATTTAGTAGTAAATTACATTCAAAAAGTTAGAGTCAATTTATAGAAGTGGTAGAGGAACGCCAGTACACCGTACCCTCTTGCCCGTGATTGTGAGAGACAAGTCTGTGGCGCAATAAATCTATCTGACGCCGTCGAGGTAAGAATATTTTGGTTTTGCCTTATTTGATATAATTGTAGCGAATTTTCGGATATTTTCTCTCAGTCCCCACGTGCCTACCCGTCGACGTCGAGGCCACGAGATTTAGTGCCGTTCCCCTCCATAATCCTATCCCCTCATTGTCAGTGTGTCTTAATACTTCTGGAAGGTGATGCTGTATCTAACACAGACCTTCTAAGGGTATTAACTACGACTGTTCCAAGTCGACTCTGGTCTGGACGCTGTAGTACACAAGCAGGCCAAGGTCGAGCTGGTACACGACAATATCCTTCCGCAGGGTGTTCCCCTGTAACCCTCCCGTTCCATATCGACGCCCTGACGTCGAGGCGTTGGATCTCTTGTTGTCGACTCCGTCCGATAGGCGCCATTTTTGCTATTTGAGGAGCGCGTCTCCAATTGACCCATTTAACGGCTGCATCCACGGGTTGTAAACCACCGCACTCGAGGTTTCCGTCCGCGTGACTCCCGCATTGTCTTTCCGTGGGGAATAAGTGATTTCGTTGGTCCGTCACCAGCAATATGACTTGTCTTAGAATAAGTTAGAGCGATAAGTACATTACATATTGTGAGCGTACCCGTGTGTTGTAAAATCTTATAATGTAATAAATAGAGTGGAAACTACGTTCAGTCTGTTTCATAATCTTAAATAAATCTGCTACACCCTTATGAACTTTCGGAAGGTCAGGTAAATACCGGGGAAGCGATTAAAGCCCGCAACCCCGGAGGTATCTATACGGCCTGCTACACCACAGGCTGCCGGACCCTCTCCACGGAGCTATCCAGGCACTCCGGTCACGTCAGTGGTCGGAGTCTTGTGACGAGGTCGCAGACACCCTCGTAGGGAGTAAACCCTCTAAAATCTGGCGCCCGGGACCGTTCCTGTAAATCCATTGATCCGTTTTACCGTATAATTCACCCCGCAAGTCAGGCCTCGTTACAAAATGTAACGGGTTATGCGCGCTATGGTCTTGGCGACTCCTAAATGCCCCGCGGTGGGTGCATCATGGTTTTGTTCCAGTACCCTTGACCTGAAGTTTTTCGGGACGCATATTTTCCACGGGTTGTATACTTCAGGTTCGGCGAACTCGTTGGAGTCCCAGAAGTGCCTATAGAGCTTCCCCCCTTCCACCCGGTAGTCAGGAAACGCGTCGGGATTCTTCTGCACCTCGGTGATTTTGTTTATGAACCACGTGCATTGGGTGTCTTCTCGGCTGAAGCAAGCATGTTCCTCCGGCGTATCCGTAGCCGGTAACGCGTTTCGCGATAACGCGTCGGCCACCCGGTTCATGGCGCCTTTCCTGTATTTTATGGCGAAATCGTATTGCTGGAGGAACACACTCCAGCGTGCCAACCTTCCTGAAGGACTACGGATTGACTGTAGCCACCGGAGGGACATATGGTCGGTTATTACGGTGAAGCTATAGCCTTCCAGATACGGCCGCATCTTTTCTATGCCCCACACTATGGCCAGACATTCTTTTTCTGTTACGGAGTAATTCTTTTCTGGGCCGGTCAGAGTACGGCTAGCATACGCTATTACCCGTTCCCCCTCTTCCAGGTCTTGCGTCAGCGCTACGCCCAGTCCGTCGTTGGAAGCGTCGGTTTGCAACGTGAAGCGCTTCGTAAAGTCTGGGCACGCTAACACTGGGGCCTCGGTAAGTCCGGTCTTTAGGTCGTCGAACGCCTGTTGTTGGTGTACGGTCCAACTCCATTTCTCCTTTTTCTTTAGGAGCCTGGTTAGTGGGGCTGCTACTTGCGAAAAGTCCTTCAGGAACCTTCGGTACCAAGAGCAGACTCCCAAAAACCTACGTAGGCTACGGACGTTGTTCGGCGGGGGCATAGCGCGGATCGCCGCCACCTTATCTGGATCGGTGTGTATTCCCTCCTCGTTCACCACGTGTCCTAAGTATGTGAGGGAACGGCGGCAAAAGTGGCACTTGTCTGGGTTTAGCTGTAGGTTAGCGTTACGGAGTCGGCGGAATACTTCCCGGAGGTTGTTCAGGTGCTGTTCGAAGGTCTCTCCCAACACAATCACGTCGTCCAAATAGGCGAACGCGATGTCGTCCATGTCAGGAGTAATGATCCTATCTAGTAGGCGTTGGAACGTCGCGCTGGCCGAGTGGAGACCGAAGCACATTACCCTGAACTGGAATAAGCCTCTGCCGGGGACGGTGAACGCCGTGATCGGTCGACTTTCCGGCGTCAACGGTATCTGCCAGTATCCCTGCCGCAGGTCGAGGGTGGTGATATACTTAGCTCGCCTCAGTTTGTCTAATATGGCCGAGATGTACGGGAGGGGATACGCATCCTTAACCGATACCTCATTAACTTTGCGGAAGTCTACGCAGAAGCGTGGGGTACCATCTTTCTTTTTGACAATCACGATTGGCGAGCTCCAGGGGCTAGACGACGGCTCTATGATGCCTTCCGCTAACATTCTATCCACCTCTTCATTGATTATTTCCTGCATTTTCGGGTTACGGGGTCTATACCTTTGCTTGATAGGCGTAGTCTTAGCAAGCCGTATACGGTGTTGTGCCAGGTGAGTAGGGCCTTTGATATCTGCAAAAGCTGGTAACTCCTCAGCTAGGAATCGCTGCAGCTCCTGCTGTTCGACGGCAGATAGGTGTGGCAAGGAAGGGCCTTCTGTTGATACTTGTTCCCCAGTCGTAAGCTCTGTGCAATCTGCGACAATGGGAGGTATCAATTCTCCATTTAGTCGGCACTGAGCGGTACGGAGGTCTATCTCAAACCCGTGTTCCTTTAGCACGTCCATTCCGAAGAGAATATCGACTGGCAATGTGGGTAAATATAGCATGCGGCGCCTGATAGTCCGTGAGCCAATCCTCATCACCAGGTCGTAAGCCTGTCTGATGTTGATGGCATTGCCGTCGGCGACCCGGGTGGCCACGTCGCCTATGGGGATCGCGGGCATGCCTTTCGAGTGGCAATACTCAGCCACTTTGCCACCCACGAATGAGCGCGTGGCCCCGGTGTCCACCAGCGCCTCGAAGATCTCTTCGGCGATGCTTATCGCCATAAACGGTCGGTTGTCTGTTACGACGCTTGTTTCCGAGGGTTCGTGTGACGGAAACTGCGGGGTCCTCGGTCCGGCGCAGTCCCTTAATAGTTTCCCTGATCGGATAAGCAAGGACATTCTCTCGACAGGGTGTCGGGACGCCCGCAGCGCGAGCAAAACAACCTGGCTGACGGCGCTTGACACTGGCCTCTCATGTGCCCCGGTTGGCCGCATCGCCAGCAAGTAGGAGCAAATCTCACTGCTCTATAGGTGTTGTTTCCGGCTTGTACCTCATTTGGGTTAGCTCTCCTGGAGGCTGGTATAAACGTGCGGCGTCGACTATCGGGTGCTGGCGGTGTTGCCCTGGCGGTGGGGCTCGGTGGGGGAGAGTAGTACGGAGCATGGTTTGACTGTGGCCTCGTCAATAACCCGGCCCAACGCTGGTTACCACGGGTTTCTTGGACGAGGGATTCGATAGACTTTACCTTCTCTATGAATGTTCTAATGTCCGGAATGTCACAATTCCACAGCATTTGGCGGTATTGAGGCAGAAGATTTCTTCTAAGCCATGTCAGCTCCTTTTCCGGGGACATATTCCCATGTCTCCTGATAAGCGTTTGGAGGTCGGTGGCATACCTTATGACCGGCTCATCCGGTAGCTGGAGCCTCCGGCTTATTTCCGTTTCTAAGTCCACCAGGTAGTTAACTGGGAAGTAGAACTGGCGGAAGTCAGTCAGGAAATCCTCCCATCGCTTCCACATGCCCCGGTTGTTGCGGTACCACAACAGGGCTGGTCCATCTAACCATTGTGGGAGGGCGGATAATAGCCGGTCGCTGTTGACGCCTGAATATATGCGTATTTCCTCCAAACGTTCTAGAAAGGCAGCTGGGTCGGAAGTTCCGTCAAACTGTGCCTTCCAGTTTGGGACATTTTCGGGTTCGCCTGTATATGTCCGGTTGGGAGTATACCCTCTACCTGGTGCTATTTCTGGGTGACCCTCTGGGCCAGTATCGCTATCTTTGCTGTGCTGTGTCGTATCTGGCCTGCCTTCCCGTAGAAACTGAGACAGTCTCATGCGTTGTTCTTCTACGGTGCCCCCAGTCGTGAGGCCAAATTTGGCCAATTCAATGTCTAATTCTAGCTTTCTTAGTTTATATATCCACGATACTCGGGCGGCGGGCGGGACGGTATCATTTTCCGTTTCGGACACGGTAGCTTCGGTGTTTTCTTGCGGAGTGGACATAACGGTGACGGTTTTCGTTAAATAATATACCACGGAACTATATTGGAACGAGACGGTATTGTAACGGGACGGTATTGTAACGGGACGGTATTACCACGGAACGGTTAGCTTTTTTTGTTTAATAATATGTAACAAAACTGTATCGGAACGGGACGGTATTAGAACGGGACGGTATCAACACGGAACGGTCGGCTTTTTATTCAATAATATGTAACGGAACTATATCGCAACGGAACGGTAATGTAACGGAATGGTATCAATACGGAATGGTCAGTTGTTTAGTTACGGCTCCCTGCTCGGGCGCCATTTTGTAACGAGGCCTGACTTGCGGGGTGAATTATACGGTAAAACGGATCAATGGATTTACAGGAACGGTCCCGGGCGCCAGATTTTAGAGGGTTTACTCCCTACGAGGGTGTCTGCGACCTCGTCACAAGACTCCGACCACTGACGTGACCGGAGTGCCTGGATAGCTCCGTGGAGAGGGTCCGGCAGCCTGTGGTGTAGCAGGCCGTATAGATACCTCCGGGGTTGCGGGCTTTAATCGCTCCCCCGGTATTTACCTGACCTTCCGAAAGTTCATAAGGGTGTAGCAGATTTATTTAAGATTATGAAACAGACTGAACGTAGTTTCCACTCTATTTATTACATTATAAGATTTTACAACACACGGGTACGCTCACAATATGTAATGTACTTATCGCTCTAACTTATTCTAAGACAAGTCATATTGCTGGTGACGGACCAACGAAATCACTTATTCCCCACAGAAAGACAATGCGGGAGTCACGCGGACGGAAACCTCGAGTGCGGTGGTTTACAACCCGTGGATGCAGCCGTTAAATGGGTCAATTGGAGACGCGCTCCTCAAATAGCAAAAATGGCGCCTATCCGACGGAGTCGACAACAAGAGATCCAACGCCTCGACGTCAGGGCGTCGATATGGAACGGGAGGGTTACAGGGGAACACCCTGCGAAAGGATATTGTCGTGTACCAGCTCGACCTTGGCCTGCTTGTGTACTACAGCGTCCAGACCAGAGTCGACTTGGAACAGTCGTAGTTAATACCCTTAGAAGGTCTGTGTTAGATACAGCATCACCTTCCAGAAGTATTAAGACACACTGACAATGAGGGGATAGGATTATGGAGGGGAACGGCACTAAATCTCGTGGCCTCGACGTCGACGGGTAGGCACGTGGGGACTGAGAGAAAATATCCGAAAATTCGCTACAATTATATCAAATAAGGCAAAACCAAAATATTCTTACCTCGACGGCGTCAGATAGATTTATTGCGCCACGGACTTGTCTCTCACAATCACGGGCAAGAGGGTACGGTGTACTGGCGTTCCTCTACCACTTCTATAAATTGACTCTAACTTTTTGAATGTAATTTACTACTAAATATTCTTCAACACGCTACGGCAAATGGTCAACTATCTACCTCAGTAGTTAAATTCTCTCTCTCGTCCCCGGCTGAAACATCTTAATCGGTGGAAGATACCTTATCCTTATCTCTGCAGATATGTTTTTACACCGCCGCGATAATTCGGAAATGCGTACTTTTAAGAAATGTTAATGATGAAGATAATAATTTTTACTGCGTGGAATTTTTATTTGTATGAATTATATTATTTTTATTTTCGAACAGCCGTTTCCAGTACATACGGCTGTTCTGAAAATATAGACTTCGTCACAATATATATATATATATATATATATATATATATATATATATATATATATATATATATATATATATATATATATGGTAAAAATTGTTCATATTTTGAAACAGAATTCTAGTCAAAGCTGTTCATATTGAAACAGAGACTCTATTTCAGATTACCCCTAGAAATGGACGACCTACAGAGGCAATCACTGAAGGCAACATCAAGGAAATGGGAGAAATTGTGTTGAAGGGTGGACGAATCAAAGTTTCAATTATCACCCATGAAACAGGAATCTGCTAAGCATCCATGCTGACAATTTTACATTAAGATTTAATACTCAGAAACGAAAAATTGTGAATCATATAAAACTGTAGGTAGTTAAACAGAGTGAATCTATAATAGCAAAGAAAAAGTATTCTGCGACTACAAAGTGCAAATGGTTGTAGAGTTACAATGAAGAATGTAATATGGGCATGTGACAAAACAAAGTGCATCATAGAAGTTGTATCATCTAACGTATGTGGTCTGATTAATCCTGATGATAGCTAGAAATACTTAGTAAGATGCATCGACCATTATTCACATTTTTGAGTTTGCTACTTAATTTAAAGAAAAGTGAGGTTATGGAAAAACTTATTGATACGGTATAAGTAAAACTCTGAACTAAAATTGATCACAAGTGATAAGTGAGAATACTCATCAAAAACCTTCAGAAACAATTGTGATAAATATGGAATAATGTGTCAGTACACTAGAAACCCAGAAACTGGTGTTGTGAAATGTTTTAACCACACCATAATGGAAAAAGCTAAGTGCCTTATTTTTTATTCAAATACCGATAAGACGTTATGGGGTGAAGCTGTCGAGGTAACACTTTACATAGTTAATCGTACTAAAACAAGTGCATTGACTAAAGAAAAGACTCTTGATGAAATTTGGTATAATCAGAAGTCAGGCTTGAAGAAAATTAAATTGTTTGGGTGTGCAGCATATAAGTAAATCCTAATGATAACAGACACTCAAAAGTAGATTCAAGAAGTTTATAATAGTTAGCTATACTGATAATGGCTAGAGACTCTGGAATTCTGAGGAAAAGAAAATTGTTCATAGTGACATATTTTTTGTAATAAGATTATAATCTTTCATAAAAATATAGTCATAAATGGAAACAAAACTAAAGAAGATCTAATTTATAGAAACTAGTGGACTAAATAAAGATGATAGGATAGAAGAAAACCAAGAAGAGGATACAGATAGAATAAGCGACGACAGAAATTAGGAACCTATTTACAACATGCTGAGGCTGATGGGGAATCGGAATTACATCTGATGACAGCTTATACAACAGGTAATATACTCACAGAACTGCCTGAATCATATCACAAAACAATTTCAGATCATCGTGGAGAGAAGCAATCAACGAGGCACTGAAGTCACTTGATGAAAATGGAATGTGGAAGTTGCTGTATCCAAAAACGTCAAAGTTACAGGCTCGAAATGGGTCTTCCGTAAAAAAGAAATAAATAATAAAATAGTGAAGAAGGCACGTTTAGTCAGTAGTAGATTTCAACAATGTAGTTGGTGTATCCTCCAAAAAATGTCAAAGTTAGAGGCTCGAAATGGGTCTTCTGTGAAAAAGAAATAAATGATAAAATAGTGAAGAGGGCACGTTTAGTCGCTAGTAGATTTCAACAATGTGATTTGAATGAAAATGTGTACAGACCTGCAACACAAATGGGTATTGTGAGAGTGTGGCTAGCTCTGTAAAATATGAGTTGCATATGAAACAATTAGATGTTAGGTCTGCATTCCCTATGAAACGCTCAAAGAACCTGTTTATATGTATCAACTGGAAGGTCTTAGCTAAACAATGAATTACAGTTTGTGAATTGAAGAAATCTCTATAGGACTGGAATTCCCTATTTCAGCACAATTTATTCAGGCTTGGTTTTGATCGTTCTAAAAACGACCCATGTTTGTACTTTCAATTTGGAATTTTTATTTTCATCTATGTAGATGAAAAGCCTAAAGAATGTGCATTTTGTGAAAAGGAAATTAACTAGGAACTTTAAAATAAAAGAATTTGGAAACAAGCAATTTCTATCTTTAGGATTGGAAGTACAAAAAAATTATAATGAACCTAAAAGCAATTAAAGAAAATTCTGTGCAGATTAAAAATGGATGACTAAAACTTGTCATACCCATGCAAGCAAAATTAAATTTGCTTGTTAAGGATGATATAAATAATTGTAACATACCTTATTGTGAATTAATAGATTGTCTAATGTATTATGTTAGGTTCTCGTTCAGTTTTGAGCATTTATATATCTTATTTTAGCCAATTTCAGAACAAATATACAAAACAACATTGGGATTATTCAGGAAATGTTTTAAGATATCTAAAACTGACAAATTTTGGTTTTAAATTTAAGGAAAACGATTGTTCGAATATTAAATTATATTCTTATGTTGATGTAGATTTTGCTACTAGTCCACGTTATAGAAAAAGCATTAGTACATTTGTCATTAAACTAAATGGAAATGTAATTATTTGAAAGACTAAAAAAAATTAGTATCCCTTTCTAGTGCTGAAGTCAGCTTAGGTAAGATGCTGTCTGAAATCTTGGTTTCAAAAAGTATTTTCCCTATAACTCCATATCAGGATATGCCGTCATGTACAAAGGTGTCATCAACACTGGAGTGTAAAAGAAGAAAACATATTGATGCAAAACATAATTTTATCAGAAACTGTGTTGTCAGAAAAGATCAAATTAGAATATGTCCCCAATGATAAGCAAGGTGACATATTATTCACTAAGCACTCAACTAAAACTAAGAAGCACTTTGGGGAACTTTTGAATGTTGCTGAATTATAATGTTCTCAAATCGGGTAAAATAGGTTATGAATTTATGAGTTAAAGAATTATGTTTTATTTGTTGTTTAATAAATGCAAAAATAGGGGCTACAAAATTGCAAGGTACTGTTGGCAGTACCATAGACGATTTCGTGTGTAGTAGGCTTAGATTTACTTAATGTATGTCATCTGCGGAACTCATGATATGACTTACAAGATATGATATTTTGCATATGCACCGCCCCTTCAATGACGTCACTTGGAGACTCATAGAACTCCAATTGTGCTCACTTTTAAAACAAGGTTATTTGCAATCAAAACATTTCTATATGTCGATATAATGCGGTTGAAATTACATTTCACTTCGTCGCTTATCGCTTTTTCAGATAATATAGAAGACAGCACTAAATTGAATAACTTCACTTCTTTTTCATTTTTATATTACATATATAAGCACAAGACAAGTATAATTAAGGGGAGTCTCTAATTAACATCAGGGCTACATAAGCTTGAAAAGTTTAGAAGACATTTAAAGCGTGTTAACAGTCATAAACTTGATTTCATCATCATGTCACAGTAGTATTCAGATCATAAAACATTAGTTCTAACTGTATGAGCACAAAAATTAGTAAAATACATTTATAAAATGTGATAAAAACTTTTTGTAATTGGTTAAAAGATTAATATGTGACAAAACATCAAAATCCACTGTACCACAGCAAAACATTGTTGCGACTACTCTCCACATGACGTCATGCGAGTGACAGTGCTTTTTATCATGCGTTGAACTAATGTACTATAAACATAAAGACGTATGAATACAATTAATAGAGATGTAGTGTGTCAACTTGTGCTTGTCAAATATTTATCTTAACGATACAAATATACTTAACACAGTTTAAAACCGGAAACTGTGTTGCTGCTTCCTGGCTAGTAATACTACACCTACAGGTATCGCGTTATTGGCGAAGGAGTGGATTAATTTTGTGACTGTTAAACGTTAATATGTCGACAAAAGAATAACTACATGATATAACTTAAACACACAGAAAAATAATTGTCTGTGTATGTAAAGCTCCCAACAATAGTTTAAGATAATGCAAGACATTAACGTTTGTTTGTTGACGAGCAACACTAATTGTGTAATCTATTTTGCTTGCATAGATTTAAAGGGTGGTTACCAAGATTAACACTCTAGGATTACTTAATAACGTTTTTATATCACTATTATTTGTATGTACAAAACACTATTTACACTTAACACTATAACTATGTGACATAAAAGTGAATTACAGTTGTTTAGTTTGTATTTGTATAAAGGATATGCTATATGCATATGTATAATTGTATAATGTATTGTATAGCGTATAAAGCCTAAAGACGTCTTAACTGATTTAGTTGTTCTGACTTAATGCTTAATGCCTAATGAATCGCCAGCGCCTCGCATCCCTAAGAAAGGTAGTGCGAATTTAAGGCGATGCCCGTGAGATGCTGACATCTATAGACAAAAAAAAACAATAACTAAGTATTATACATGTGTGTTGACTACAGTCAACATTGTTGCAATATATCAATAGAACAATGGTGAGTACAAACACATTCGGTATCCAATAACAATCATTTAATTCTATAGTTTATTTAAGTAAGCTATAAACAGTCTCACCCATAGAAAATACTTTAATTCCCCTGTCAAATACCTTAAAATGAAATTGGCTGGTTCTATTAGTGTTATTATTTTTAAATCTTTGTACACTAAGAACACCAGAAACGTCAACACTTTTACCAGTATTTAAAGGGAGAACTTCAACACTCACATCACTAACGTAATTCATATAGTTTGAAATTACTGTATCTTTACTACAACATACATGTGAATTGATTATTAACTTCACTCTATCAGACACAAGATTGACACAATAGTTGAGAAAAGACAAGATGTTTCTTAGGTAAATGCCCACATCTAATAAATGACTTACATCATCTATTACTATATAAATTACACCTTCAAAGTTTGTCGATAAAGTGTCAAGACTTTCATTGATGACACTGTACAGATGCTGACTTAGGTAATCCACTTTTTCTGAAAATGTAGATTCCCCTATATGTTCAAACAAAGAGTCGATCGGCTTCACAATTTTTATCCTGTTAGCATTGGCTGGACTTGATATGTCGTATCCTAATTTTTTTGAAACAGTCTGGTAATGTTCAATATCGTTATGAAGTGTTATAAAACAAATCCTATTTTGTTCTTGAAGAATCTGTTTTAGAAGATGGGCAAGAATAAAGTTTGTGTCTGCGGTGCTATTTTCTTTAATGTTTATAATCCTCTCCGTATCATCGATGCTTAACGCACCTAAAAGCTGGTTAAAGATGCGAGGATTCGGCACCATATTGGGGAAATTAATAGTCCCAATACCTGAAAAAAAAAATTTATTAGTAAATGAGGATATGACTTTAATTTATTTGAGTAAATTATTGTCGGCAGGTACAAACCACAAGGTAATTTTTATCGAATTTATAAGAATAAAAAATTTAAAACCATAAGCAAGTAAGATTTTATAATTCGTTAACCTTCCTCATAAACATGTTTGGTCAATATGGGAGGGCTTTCACCACTGGAAAGTACAATCAAACCAGGTTGTTAATTGTTGCTGTCCTTACTTGGTGAAACTGTTCCATACTAAATACAGGCGTAGAGACTTTTTCTCTAGCAGGCATTTGCTTATTTTCTTCTCGGATGTCGTAAAACGGCGAAACCAATTACATAGAAAAAAATAAGCAATTGTGAACCAGAGAAAGTTTCTATATATGTATTAAAACCAGGACAACTGTAACTCACAAAGCGCTAATGTACGACTACCAGAATTATCAATTTTGACGTTTCAACTTTTCTTTAATCAGAAGCTTGTAATTTCTTTGTCTTTTAACCTATAGATCTGAATTGGTACAAAGGATACTCTTTATGACAAAAACCAACGTACCAAATTTGGTTACCATAGCTTTTTAATTTTCGGAGATCTCATTTTTTTTCGAAAGAAAACCCAAAATTTTCCCGGAAAACCTTGTCCGATTTTCCTGGCTAATGAACTTGTCCAAGCCATTTACAAAAGGAATGTACTCGCCAAATTTGACCAAAATCGGCCCAATATTTTTTTAGTTATCGGTGTGATAGATACATACCTATATATATATATATATATATATATATATATATATATATATATATATATATATATATATATACATATACATATACATACATACATATATATATATATATATATATATATATATATATATATATATATATATATATATATATATATATATATATATATATATATATATATATATATATATATATATATATGAATCTGACCACCACGGATATCGATTTTAGGGGTCCTACTTTGCGCTCATTTGAAAATCTTTTTTTAAAACTCACTAAAAACTTTGTTAAACATATGATAAAAGCTGAAGAAAATAATAAAAAGTTTGTGATGGAAAGTAAATACAAATATGTGTATGAGGAACAGCATGCATTTTACAATATTCTTAGGTTATTAAATCTGTCAGTTTGAAGTTTGATCTGATATTTGTCAACTATACACGACCAATGTAACCATGGATTATCCAATATATTACATCTCAGCTTCTTGTCTATTATTTTTTTACAAAAGAAAGGTAACTGCAAAATTATAAACGTGGCAGGTAATTTGTTAATTGCTTGGATGATTTCATCTTAGCCAACTATATTGATCAATTTTTTTAAAAGTTTTTTTCAAAACAAATTTGTATCTTCGAAGTCTATTACGTTATTTTCATAACACTTTGTACCCATATTGCTTTTATAGAGGTTTTACTATGTATCAAAATTGAAGATTCTAATATAATGAGTACTTGAGTTATTAAGATTTTAAATATTTTTTATGAAAATTCTCTACCATAACGCACTTGCTGCATCATGATTTTTTTCAAGACATATACGACTTAGCAAACAATTTTTTGATAAAAGCAATTATTTTTAATAAAAATTCGCTACCATAACACACTTGCTGCGTCCAGACTTTTGAAAGTAATAAAATACAGTAGCTTTTCATGTGAGGCTGGTAAAAAAAACGTCTACGTAAATTCATTTTTTACAAACATTTTAGACAAATGAAATGAGGCTACAATTTAAATACAAATTCAAAACTTATCAAACTAAACAATGTCACACAATATTTTGTTCTCTAGATCCCGTGTTCGTTTCAGATAATCAATTTTCGTTTAAAAATAAGTTACTGTGACATTTAACTTTTTACAACCGGCCGCCTATCCAGAAATTATCGACTGTCTTGTTAACGACGCTCCATACCCAAACAAGCAAAAAAGGCATATTTTAAATAAATTTGAGGCAATTATCTTTAGCAAACGAAAAAAGTAGCTATTTAAACAGACGGGCTGAAACACATTCGTTGCAACTTCTTCTTCAAAAAACTGCCCCTGCTACAGAATCTTTGTTTGAAAATCACCGATTTTGATATTTATTTGTGGCAAAATAAACTGTTATTTCTTGCCTTGATAAGACCAATCAAGTCTCTGACTATTTTAGACAAATTAATTCATTATCGTTTTGAATTGTTTATAAAAACAGTCCAGACACAGTAAGTGGGTTATGGTGGCGAATTTATTTCCAAAGCTAAAAACTTAATAATTTAATATTATAGAAACTTCAATTTTGGTATGCATATGTTTCTATTAAGGACACGTGTGCCAAATTTTAACCAAAAAGCTTTATTATTTTCGAGTATAATTTTTCTTTCGGGGAAAAACATGATTTCCTTTCGCGAACAACTGGCCTCATTGGACTGGTTAACCAACTCGTCCACGAGATTCACAAAATTAGGTTAGGTTAGGTTCGTTTGTAGTGAGTGGGTCATGACAGTCCCCCCACTGTGACCGTAATGTCTATTGTGGCTCGCGCCTAATTGTCTTATATTTCAACCAACAAGTCCAGCCTCTCACAGAGTTCGATAATTTTTGTGGGTGAAAGTTGATCCAGATCTTCTAGTGTAAGTTGGGTCTTGGCAAAAAGCAGGTATATTGTCCTGTCCGCAGCTGAACTGGAACATAGCACGTGTTTTGCTGTTTCGTCACTCCAGCCGGAACTAGGTTTCTTGTATGTGCCTAATTCTTATTATTATTAATATAAGCGGCAGTGTGAGTTCTCAGTTGTTGTCTCTTTAACCCTAGACGTTTTTTTAGTCCGTAACTCCGTACCCGTCATTTATGAAGGCCTTAGAGTGCGCCAATCCTGGCAGATTTTGCCATTGTTGGACTGCCGTTCCATATGTCCAGGCCTTTAAAGCGCGTTTTGCTGTGCATGAGGATATACCTAGCGCAGGTCCTGATCCGAAACAGGCCTCCCCGTTCCTGGCAAGAGCGTCGGTCGCTACATTGCCATCAAGGTCGGAGTGCTCCGGTATTCAGACAAGTGACACCTCATTGTAGCTGCCCAGTTTGTTGATGGCAGTCTTGCAGCTCCATGCCGTTTTTCAATTACGACAGTGGGAACCAAATGCCTTTATATAGCAGCTTGGCTATTTGAAAATATTTTTATCGATTAGTGCGCGCAAATACTGCAATTACAAATGCTGTTAAGTTGTTTGTTTTAGTCTGTACGTTATCTACATAGCCTCTCTCTCCAGCCAAATGTAAAGAGGTGGAATGTTTAGAACTTCCACGTAAACTGATGGAGCAGCACTCAACGCACTCGTTATCATCAGACATGCTTGTCTCTGTAGCTGAGCCAGTTTGGCCCTCGCGGTACCACGAAGTGCCTTAAGCCACCAAACGTAACATGTTATTTTGCACAGCAATCCTTAGATAATCAACATACTGTATTAAGAAAGGCTAATTATATTTTTAGAGAAAAAACAAACTAAAAAATTTCTGGGCGCAGCAAGTACGTTATAGTAGCGAATTTTCATAAAAATGTTTTTAATAGCAAATATCTTTTTTTATATAAAATCTGGCCTCACATTTGGTTACCAGTAGAACCTATATAGTAGAAACAATGTAGCCTATTCCATCAAAATAACTTTATTGTGTGAAAAAGTACAAAAATGTTCATGAGACTTCGCTATCTACTGGTAAAAACGCTGTATCATAATTTTTGATATGTGCCAAAAATGTGAAAGGTTGCAAAACAATTGAAATAATTTAAAAACGATGAACGCTATCAAATTTTTTTCTTACAAACATGCATTAAAATTCGATAAAAAATGCAAAAAGGCAATAATATAAGACGTGTTCGATTAAGACAATTAAAATTTGTATCACCAACGACAGGCCACCCTTTGATTGTCAAAATAATTTTATACGATGCAACTCAAGATATCTTATGGTTAACATATACAATTTTTCTCGTATCTTGTATAATAGCGGACATATTGAGCTTTACCGTAGAAATGCGTCACCCTGTATATATGTAAATAGATAAAAACAGAAACTAACCCCGGAATTGGTGCTTGGGGGCCTAGTTTGCGCTCATTTGAAGAAAGCTTTCCAAAATTCAAAAGTTGCGGTCTCCTCATTAGCGAATCTTTTCTGTGAAAATTGGCTAAAAATTATAGACTAATAAATCATAAACTCTATAACTAAAACTAATTCCAAAGTATCAGAGAAAGGGTCTATTTAAAATTAATTTTATGCAAATATTTTAGTAAAATGAAGCACAATGGCGGTTGAAGCTGAAGCTTAGGGTTTATAAAACACACTTTTTACATTTTCTCTACATAACCCGTATTCGTTTCAGGTTCTTTGCCTAAAAGTTGCCAATTTTGACGTTTCAAATCGCGACCTTTACATTTTTAGAAGAAAAGCTATAAAATTTTCAAATATTTTTTTCTGGTATTTCTTGATTTTTTTGCGCCAAAAAACTTAATCCTGATCTGTAACATACAATAGATTGTGTTTTCCACAGAAAATATTTTAGTTTTTTGCGTTTCTCTGGTCATCACTGACAGCCCAAAATTCTTCAAATGCTTATATCTTTTTTTCTTTTACTTTTAGAGATTTGTTTTGGTAGTTAACATACTTTTTATAATATAAACCTATGTACCAACTTTGGTTGCCGTCACTTTGTTATTTCCAAAGATACAAACATTTTCAGAAAGAAAACCCAAAAATTTCTAAGAAAATCTGCCCCGATTTTCCTGGCTAACGAACTATCCAAGCCAGTTGTAAAGGGAATGCAGCCACAAAATTTGTTTAAAATCGGCCCGTTATATATATATATATATATATATATATATATATATATATATATATATATATATATATATATATATATATATATAACAGGATTTTTAACACGGCATTTCTGTATACTATACTACTATACAAGGAGAGAGGTTAAGGGCAAAGCCGCAAAGAGACAACCGCATACACGTGTTTCAAGCTTATTAGCTATCATCAGTACGGTATAGCCAGGTGATGATGGGAACACTCTGGCCGAAGAAGCAAAAATACACGGAGTCACAACAGGCAACCAGTGCACATTTGCAGCATCATTCGGAAGACCCTCAATTTGAGGGCAACAACCAAAATCGCCACGGAGGCAAAGAAATCACCTGCGTGAGCATCCGGAGCCCAGCTAATAAGCTTGAAACACGTGTATGCGGTTGTCTCCTTGCGGCTTTGCCCTTAACCTCTCTCCTTGTATAGTATACAGAAATGCCGTATAAAAAATCCTGTTATAAATAGTATGACTCCTGGGCTCCGGATGCTCACACAGGTGATTTCTTTGCCTCCGTGGCGATTTTGGTTGTTGCCCTCAAATTGAGGGTCTTCCGAATGATGCTGCAAATGTGCACTGGTTGCCTGTTGTGACTTCGTGTATTTTTGCTTCTTCATCCAGAGTGTTACCATCATCAGCTGGCTATACAGTACTGATGATAGCTAATAAGCTTGAAACACGTGTATGCGGAGGTCTCCTTGCGGCTTTGCCCTTAACCTCTCTCCTTGTATAGTATATATATATATATATATATACAGGGTGAGCCATGGTGGATGGAGTATTAAAAGTATATGGAGAATGAATCAACCGATTGCTCTGAAATTTTGGTTACGGATGTAATGGCGTATGGTCTCTCGACCTAAAATATTTTTGAAAATGCAGTGTTGCCACATATACGTAAAACTGGCAACATCTTCGTAATTTTAAATGGAACACCCTATATATTTTTGCTTTTTTTGAATTGTCGTCTCTTTTTGAGTAACTTTTGTTGATATTTTCCTATACCTATCTCAAGTCGTTTTCGAGATAATAATTATTTTCTGAATTTATTACCAAAAATTTAACTTTCATTAAATCGTGTTTTCTCCTACCGGCGAAGCGATTTAAAGATAATTTTTTAGCTACGGTTAGGCAAGGTCTAGGGGCATCTCCTCCATTAATCAAATCTTTAGAATATCATACAGGGTGAGTTAGAGAACGTTTTCTATAAGTGACTCGGAGAAATGCACGAAAGTCATTTTTTTAAAATAGAACGCCCTGTATATTTTCAAATTTTTTGGATCGTCTTCTCTTTTTGAGTAACTTTTGTTAATATTTCCCTATACCTATCTCAAGGCGTTTTCGATTTATGGTCACTTTTCTCTAACCTATCCAAGATTATTGGTCTTTTTGTATATCATAATGGGTGGGCCATGAAATTTCTATTTTGTCAATTTGACATGACAACAGACATGCTGTTTATCTAAATAAATTTGACTTTAGTTATATTTACATTCAATTTGAATAGCTATAGCACAAATATGGCAGAAAATAATTATACAAACACAGTTTTAATGGATTTGCTTATTATTCATGGACAGTGCAATAAGATTATCAGCAGAACTTGTAGAACATTTAATGATAAATATCCGAATTTGCCGCAGATGAATAACAGAAAGTTTCTACGAATTCATAGGAATTTTATAAAATCTGGTGCGTCGTTAAGACATGCAAGAAATCTACCCAAACCTGTGACATCTGACGAGGTAAATGAAATCAATGTGCTAGCGTATTTTCATGCGAATCCCCAGTATTCCATACGTTGTGCTGAACAGGATTTAGGATTGCCATATTCATCCATTCGAAGAATACTAGTAAATCATAAAATGCATAATTATAAATTTACAAGAGTTCAATTTCTCACGCCTCAGGATTATCTACAGAGAATAGAGTTGTGTGAAATGTTAGTTGTGCGTATGCAAGAGGACCCCAATTTTTTAAAGAAAATGATATGGACTGATGAATCCAAATTTTCTAGGGAGGGGATTTGTAACACACGAAATCGTCACTATTGGGCCACAGACAACCCCCACGTTACTAGAGAGGCTGGTTTTCAAGTCAAATATAGTTTAAATGTTTTTTGTATGTTATTGGATGACAAAATAAAATATTACATATATGACAAAAAATTGAATTCCAGAAAATATTTAGATATAATTAGAACAATTGTGGAAGGCTTCCTTGATAATCTGTCAATTGAAACATATAGAACTTGTTGGTATCAACTCGACGGGGCTCCTGCACATTGTACATCCGAAATTAGTATGGAGTTGGACCGGCTTTTCGATGACCGTTGGATCAGACGTTTGGGACTGTGTAATTGGCCTGCGAGGTCCCCTGACCTTACCTTGTTAGATTTTTATCTTTGGGGTATTCTTAAAGATCGAGTTTATAAAACTCCAGTCCACAACAGGGCAGAATTAGAACGTCGAGTGATTCAAGAGATTGAAAACTTGGACCCCGCTGAAATAAGAGCTGCTACAACAAACGCTGTGCATCATCGTATACAAAAGTGTCTGGAAGTTAACGGTCAACATTTCGAACAATTATTATAGTTTTAAGATTTTTATACATATTTATTACTGTCATTGGTATTATTTGTTATTGCTACTTGGCCTTTTTTACTATTATCGCTGATTAGGTATTAGTTTTTCCAAATACTGATAGTGTTATTGTTCTCATAACGACGAACCAAAATTTATAAAATTCCTATGAATTCGTAGAAACTTTCTGTTATTCATCTGCGGCAAATTCGGATATTTCTCATTAAATCTTCTACAAGTTCTGCTGATAATCTTATTGCACTGTTCATGAATAAAAAACAAATCCATTAAAACTGTGTTTGTATAATTATTTTATGTCATGTTTGTGTGTGTGTGTGTGACAAAACAGCTTTGGTATGGCTTCAGACGAATCTATTAGCCACAGGTAATGTTATTTACAAGAGAAGAAAAGAAGAATCTTTATATAGTTATTTTTGCACTGTAAATGAATTTAATTATAATATCATATATATTTTTATCTTGCGTGCTTAATAATGTTGTTATATTTAGTGGTAATTTTTGCTGAGCATTGAGTAGAGAGATGATAAAATTAGTTCTTATTGTTTGGTGGTTTTGGCAGTTAAAGAATATGTGATTCAGATCTGCAACAGGGGATGTCATGTTTGTGCTATAGCTATTCAAATTGAATGTAAATATCACTAACGTCAAATTTATTTAGATAAACAGCATGTCTGTTGTCATGACAAAGTGACAAAATAGAAATTTCATGGCCCACCCATTATGATATACAAAAAGACCAATAATCTTGGATAGGTTAGAGAAAAGTGACCATAAATCGAAAACGCCTTGAGATAGGTATAGGGAAATATTAACAAAAGTTACTCAAAAAGAGAAGACGATCCAAAAAGTGTGAAAATATACAGGGCGTTCTATTTAAAAAAAATGACTTTCGTGCATTTCTCCGAGTCACTTATAGAAAGCGTTCTCTAACTCACCCTGTATGATATTCTAAAGATTTGATTAATGGAGGAGATGCCCCTAGACCTTGCCTAACCGTAGCTAAAAAATTATCTTTAAATCGCTTTGTCGGTAGGAGAAAACACGATTTAATGAAAGTCAAATTTTTGGTAATAAATTCAGAAAATAATTATTATCTCGAAAACGACTTGAGATAGGTATAGGAAAATATCAACAAAAGTTACTCAAAAAGAGATGACAATTCAAAAAATGCAAAAATATATAGGGTGTTCCATTTAAAATTACGAAGATGTTGCCAGTTTTACGTATATGTGGCAACACTGCATTTTCAAAAATATTTTAGGTCGAGAGATCATACTCCGTTACATCCGTAAACAAAATTTCAAAGCAATCGGTTGATTCGTTCTCTATATACTTTTAATACTCCATCCACCGTGGCTCACCCTGTATATATATATATATATATATATATATATATATATATATATATATATATATATATATATATATATAGTCACAACGAACACTCTGGAATGACATTTCTGGAATAGACCAGAGGTGACAGGTGTAGAATAGTTTAGAATAGTGTGGAACGTCAAGAATCTCTATAGACAAGTATAAATAGACGAGCGGTGCACATAATAAGTTAGTTCAGTATTGAATAAGGTGGTGTGAAAGTGATCATAGAGTATAAAGCGAGTTAACAGTAAGTGTTGGTATATAGGAAGCGATTATAGAAGGCGATAGTGGAATATAGCTCTATGGGCATTTAATAATAGAGAAGAGATATATTTTAGTTGATACTGGTGTTGGAAAATAGTTGGTAATAATAAATTAGTAGTTTGGAAAGGTGTGTTTTGTTAATCAACAAATCCAGAACCCCGTAGAACGTAACAACTGGTGTCAGAAGTGGGATTTTCAAGCTGCTAGCAGAAATATTTTCCAGAATATTCGTTGAACGTGAACATTTCTAGAATCTCTGGAAAATCAGTGTCAGCTGTAAGTCATAACTGGGTGTGTTCTTGAAACAGAATAAACTGTTTACCAGCTTTAAGTACCTATATGCCTAAGACACGTAGCGCATCAGCCAAAATGGACGCCCAGCTATTGGAACTGATTAAATAAATGAAAGAAGAAGTCAGAAAAAGAGATGAAGAAATGGGAAAAGGAGATGAAGAAGCCAAAGAAATGAGAAAGAGACGAAGAGACAAGAGAGGAAATGAAAAAGAGATAAAGAAACTAAAGAAGCCAGAAAAAGAGACGAAGAAGCTAAAGAAATGAGAAAAAGAGACGAACAGATAAGACAGGAACTGAGAAAAAGAGACGAAGAATCCAAAGAAATGAAAAAAAGAGATGACGAAACAAAGAAAATTCTGCAAGAACAAGCCAGCAGAATTGAGAATATTACTTCGTGTGTGGACGAACGTATGAAGCAGGTAAAAAACGACATCTTCCAACAAGTAGAATGTCGAGTAAGGGGTATCAGCGACGATGTACATGACAAGCTGACGAGTATACATGAAGAAGTTCAGCAGCAAATGCAAACACTAGAAAAGAAGTATGATACCCTATAGTCAAGGAAAATATCAGACACGAAGATAGCCACGTAAGAATTAAGGTTCCCACATTTGATGGCTCAGTCCCATGGGGTATTTATCTACGTCAGTTCGAAGCCGCTGCTACAGCAAATGGTTGGGGCCAGAGAGAGAGAAAGCAACTTCTCTAAGTGTGGCTCTCAGAGGAGATGCCCTAGATGTGCTTCAAGGTATTCCCAGGGAAGAACCGCTAAGTTTTGACAGCATTAAACATCAATTAGAGATGAGGTTTGGCGACCAGCATTTACAGCAGCTGTATCGATTGCAGTTGAAAAATCGTTGTCAGAAATCGGGCGAAAGTCTCTAACATCTCCACGCCGACGTTGTCAGACTGACACGATTAGCCTACCCCATAGCTCCGATGGAGTTTTTAAACCAGCTGTCGGTGCAAACCTTCATTGACGCCATCAGAGATACCGACACGCAGCAGACGCTGAGGATGGCAAGACACAAAAACTTGAACGATGCTTTGGCACATACCTTGGAGTTTGAAGTGGTAAAGCAAGCGTCGGAAAACCATGTGAAAGTTCGCAGTCGCCAAGTCAAAGAAGAAAATAAAACAGATGCATCCAAGATCATGCAGCTACTAGAGAAAATAACAGAACAAATAAGGCCGACGTCTCATGGACACCCAATAAGAGCCCACCGTGCAAATGCCTTGCACTGCTGGAACAAAAATGTGACAAAAATAAATATCCAAATATTTCGAATATTCGTCCTGTATGTAACGATTTTGTATATGATATTTAGTATGCGCATTTAGAACATTATCAGTCATGATTGTAAACATTTCTAACCAACAGTTTTTTATAATATTGTCAATATCTGTTTCCTTCTAACACGCCTATCATAGAGATCCAGGCTTTTATCAGTGTGTTCAAGAGAGATCTCTCTTAGGCCTAGGGTTGAACACACTGAGATCTTGGAGACGATCTCCGGCGAGATTTGGGGAGTAGGCAGATTGAGGCCCCGTAATCGAGCTACAACAACCCACCTTTGACGACTGCTCTAAGGAGTAGGCAGATTGAGGCCTTAAGAGTTCATGTCCTCACATATTTCCTTTACCTCTTGAAAATTACTCCAAAACGGGAGCCAAAACGTCGAGTTTTAATAAATTATGGACGCGGTTCAACCCGAGAACCAAGTATGACTCACATTAAAGACTGCGGGAATCTTTACGAACATATATATATATATATATATATATATATATATATATATATATATATATATATATATATATATATATATATATATATATATATATATATATATATATATATAACACCCATAATTTAAAAAATAACAGGCCGACTTTGATCCAATTTGGAGAGCGCATGCCTTCTGGAACTGGATTGGGTACGTTTGTTAGCCAGGAAAATCGGATCAGTTTGTCCGGGAAAATTATTGGTTTTCATTCGCAAAATTTTTGTATCTCCGGAAGCAGCAAAGCTATGGCAACCAAATTTGGTAGGCAGGTTTATATTATAAAAGGTAAACTATGTAACAAGATTTAGATCCTTACGTTAAAAGAAAAAATAGTTATAAGCATTTAAAGAAAACAAAATATATCACTGGTGATCAGAGAAACGCACAAAACCAAAATATTTTGTATGGATAACAAAATCTATCGTATATTACAGACAAAGATTAAGTTTTCTTGGTCCAAAAGGGTCAAGAAATACCAGAAAAATTACTTTGGAAATGTATAGTTTTTCTTCTTAAAACATTGGTCGCGATTTGAACCGTCAAAGTTGACAATCTTTAGACAAAGAACCTGAATCAAATGCAGGTTATTTAGCATAAATATCTGTTTTTTCCTAATTAAAAAATTGTTTAGCAAATTTTCGTAAAAAAGAAATAATTTTCGTGTAACATTACTAAAGCCAATTTTTGTAAAAAATATCGAATTTTCGTGAAAGAAGGTGCTTGAAAGGTTCTTTGGCGAGGAAAATCCGACCACTTTTAACATCTTAAGTTTATTTTCGGAAAACTTTTGTACTTTTATTAACAATAGTTATTTTGATGAAATCTGATATTGTTTCTACTTTATGGGTTACACTGTTAACCTAATTTGATGCCTTTCATTAAAAAACTTGAAATTATAAACATTTTATGCAAATTTGCTACCATAACTCACTTGCTGCGTCCAGACGATTATAATTCAACTGGGAACAGTCTGAGAGAGCATTCTGAACTATATTAACAAAATGATCTTTTTTTTAGTGAATTTCTATTTTAAAAAATCACTAATAGAAAGGTTGGAGACTTTGCAAAAAAAAATTTTTATGGGCGCGAACTAGGACCCCTAGAACCCATATCGGGGTATATATATATATATATATATATATATATATATATATATATATATATATATATATATATATATATATATATATATATATATATATATATATATATATATATATATATATATATATATATATATATATATATATATATATATATATATATATATATATATATATATATATATATATATATATATATATATATATATATATATATCTCAAAAACTAATTAACCTATTTTGATGAAACTCGGCAAGTACCTTTCTTAGCCAGGAAAATCCGACAATGTTTTCCGGGAAAATTTTGGGTTTTCTTTTGAAAAAAATGTTTTTCTCCGAAAATTACAAAGTTATTTTAATAAAATTTTATGGATGTATTGCCTTGCGAAAGACCTTCCTACGCACCAAAATTCAACTCTCTTAAGTTTATAAAAAAATTGAGTTATTCAAATTTTTAGTTTTTTTTAGAAAAAAAATTTTTCTTCGAAAATTACAGTTATTTTAATGAAATTTGGTGAATACATTGCCTTAGGAAAGACCTTACTACATACCAAAATTGAACTTTCTAAGTTTATAGAAAATTGAGTTATTCAAATTTGAAGCATTTAATAAAAATTCACTACCATAACGCACTTGCTGCGTCCCGAACTTTTTTTAATGTAGCTAGTTTCATCAGCAAAAACGATGTCCACTGTTGTCTATGCAACATAAACGACCATATTTTAGACAGTTGTCGGCTTACCTGTCTAATTGCGTATCCATAGTTTGAAGCCATATAATTAAGAAGAATATTTTAAACTAGAGTATCCAACTTTATGTAGGTACATAGGAGCCTTGGTGGTCCAGGGTTAAGAATGTGTGCTTCTGAACCGAAGGGTATTGGGTTCGATTCCCACGGTTTCCTTTTCATGTTCTCAGTACAAACTGTAATAAATTAACATCAACCGAGGTTCTGACGTTGTATTTGAGCAAGTTGAATGTCTGCACATTCTGCCCTTCGGAGGGACCGTAAAGCCGTCGGTCCCCTGCCCCAGTGATGTTGGCCATGTTAAAGATTGCTACTATCCTGACAGAAAGGCAGAGGTTCAGCAAAATTTCCAGGATAGTGGGGTGAAACTGCTCTGTGGCGTCTGTGATTGGCCATAGTCGTGGAAAGAAACCGACATTAAACTACAAAAAAATGTAGGTGCATATATATATATATATATATATATATATATATATATATATATATATATATATATATATATATATATATATATATATATATATATATTTAATATATAATATTTTAATTTAATTTTACATCTAATTCCTATGTTAAGATCATTTCGTGTTTTTGTTTGTAACTGTTGTATTGTAAGTGAACAGATTAAAATAAAACTTAAGTACATGGGTATAGGAATTGATGTATCAGTCACAAATTTTCCAAAAACTTCGTAACTCAAAAACAAAAATTTTTATACAAGTCATGTAGTATCAGTAACAGTTTCTGTCACTGTGTGTTGGGGGTCTGTTGTCTTTTTAATGTAACCTTGCCTACAAAAGCTGCAAACCTTCTGGATGTGCTGACGTAATTTATATGATATAGTGATTATATTGGTAATTATTATATTATGTTGGCTGTTGACACAGTTTTAATAACACTGCACCAAATAGGAAAAAGTTGAATCATAATAATCCTAATTCAAATATGTATTTCATTCCTCAAAAACATTTCCAGTATTGCGTTTATTTTATTTAATCGCCTTTATTTAAATTAAGAGCAAAAAATCAAGTTTGGCATGGAGAATCAGTAGCATTGCCAGCCAGTGATGCATTTAATACCACTATTGTGTAATTCTTGCACATTAACACTTCCAGATTTGTATGAATTTTTTTTTACTCAGGAACAACAGTGTATAAAATCACACAACATCACCCATCTGTTATTTAACTAAGTACAATTACTTCCTAGGAGCATGAAATTGATACAATTTCATTGTTATTATTATTAGTGATAAGTAATTCTCCTTCGTATATTTTAATCTTGTTATTTTATAAATTAATTCACTGGTATATACAATTATCTATGCCCAAAGGCCCTCTTTGAGACATTTTTTTAATGAAAAAACATGAATTTCATAAATTGTACAACTCAAAACTTAGAATTACAAGATAACATAAATATAAAATGTGTTAAATGAACATTATGTGAGGACTTACTGTATGTGCAGTCTGTGCATGCAAAAGATGGTAGCGATACAGTGGGGTAAATAGGTTGGTGAGACGAGATGGGCAATTGTCAGCTGGTTGCCCAGTTGATAAACTTCAGGATAAAATATCTAATGTTGTTTACACTCTCAAACATCAAATGACTGCATCGTCCGTCCTTGTCTAGGCGACATAATTCACCCCATTTTAGACAGATGTTGGTTTCCCGGTTTCCCTGTCTATTGTGTATCAGTGGTGTAGTCACCAATTACAAAAGTAGTATATATGTAATATTTACATTATATTTGTGAATGTCTCTAGCATCTGATAAAGTTGTTAGTTAAGTTTGTAATAGTAAGCAGTTAAACGATATACAAGAGAGTTTTCTAAACAAATAATATATGGCTTCCTTTGGCAATGTTTTCATTTGTAGAAAGTTATATATTGAGAGCACATAATAGCAGTCTCTATAAACTAAGTCCAATTAATTGTTTAATTCAAATATTTTTGTAAGAGAGATTTAAGTAAGTTAATATTTATATTATACAGTTAATGGAGATAGATGTGTAGAGTGTAGAAATGTGGATAAGAATAAGGAGAGGTGTTTTTAGAAACCTGGATATGAAGCAAAATTTAAAGTAGCAGTTACAAACATTTTGATAAATTATATTAAAAAGTGGATAAACCTAAACTGTGTTAATTTTTACTAATACAAGCTTAATACGTCTTTGTACAACATACTGTATGATTACAATATGTCAATTATACTCTACCTCTACCTACTACTGTACTATACTAGGTAACTCAATTTTTAATTGTGATGTAAAGATAATTTGGCAACACTAAAAGCCTGTTTTATTGCAACAAATGATATTAAGTAACTTACAGAATTACGGAACTCTCTTGATACAGTAATACATTTAAATTTAAATCTCGTAACTAGTTGAATAAAGAAAATCAATTAAATCGAGCATGACCAAGGCAAGTTTGTGAGACAGCAAATTTGTTAGGTTACCTTACTCTTAACCTTCAAGCAGATGTATACTCGCGCATTTATTGTAGAAATGGATTAAAAATGTGTAATGGTTGCTTATATAAAATGTAACACCCTACAGTATATTCGTACATACATTGCATATTGCAGTCGCTAATCGCTAGTCAAATCAAATAAATGGTAAAATATGTTAGCATTAGGACAGTGACATACCATTCATGTTCCTTATAACTTAGGGAAAAATAGAAAATATAGCATTAACAATTGACTTACTAAATACTGGTAAGTTTTCCAATTAATTATCTTTGGTACTTATGTGTTCTGATCAACTTATTACCACCCAACTAATCTAATAATTAGTAACTTAACGTTGTGCTTAACATTGGGAACCGTCGACCGGGATCGGGACTGTCACCGTTCCACTGTGTCCTCGTCTCACACTTGCTCACAGAGCCACAATCCGAAATCCCGATCCAAAAGTCTCAAACTCGAACCAAACTTTACCAAACCACGTTGCCGGTTGCCAATACGCCTCTTCACTTCGACTTACGACTTCGTACTTTGACTTTTCTTCCTTGTCGTTGTCAATTAGTCAATGCCCTTGTTGCTTGTTAGTTTTTTATTGATAGAATAGGTATTAATAGTTAATTTCCTTTTAAAAGATGTCGCTGTTTTCTATTAGTCAAAATAGCCTATATGTGTAATATGTCCTTTATTACAATAAAATTATAGTGCCACTAGTCTTGTCATGGCGGTAAATTTGTTACGTTTGAAATAGAAATGTGTAAAGTAGTACAATCTACAATTTTATTTTAAAATGTCATTCCAAGGTTATCAATATAAACCGCTATTGGAATCACGTTATTTCAATGTGTATTACAAATTTCATATGTTCCAAATTCGTTAAGTGGGTACTATTTATTGTTAAAATCTTTATACATTTCAGATAAAAACCGGCAATGTCCGATTCTCAGAAACGACTATCAAAGTGGTATTTCGGTGGATTGGCTTCAGCAGGAGCGGCTTGTTGCACGCACCCTTTAGACTTAATTAAAGTAGCTCTGCAAACCCAGCAGGAAGGAAAAATTTCTATAGTAACGTTTACTATTAAGACCGTTAAACAGCAAGGTAAGTGAATTTGTATGTTTATATGCATTACATACACAGGTTTACTGTAAAAAAAATCCCGGCGCCAAAAGTGCTTTTTGGTACATAGCTAATTTTCATTGGAAAAAATTCTTATTTTGCTAATAACACTTATAATTTACTATTCAGTTCAAAGCACCTAATTTGTTACATAGCATACCTACCTTTTACGGAGGAAATTTGCACACCAAAGTTCATCAGAATAACTTACCATTATTGTTACGACGGTATAATGTGCAAATCTGAGACATAGGTAAATACCTACTTGTCACGTTATTTTGAATGTCAAGAGTATACCTATACATTATAATGCGTTGATTTCAATGTCACCTCTAGAGGCTTTGCAAAATTCTGACAACCAAAATAATGCGACACGTATATATTTAGCACTCATAATCATAACGATGTTAAAATAATCTTTAAAAGCACTAGAACCATAATATACATCAAACGGCAATCTTCAAGCGTTTCCAATATGCCATTTAAATTATTTGTTTAAATAACAACTTTCATATTTATAGTAGCCTGTATTTTTGATTTGAATGGTAACTGCTTATTTTCTCTGATTAACTTTGGTACGTGAAAAATATGACCGCTGCTCCGCAACTCGCAAAGCCATTTTGAAAATAACTTTCTGACAAAGTATTTTCTTTTTTCGTTGGGTGTAAGCATATTGTTGTGAATATAAATCTGGCAACGTTGCTAAAAAAATTGGCACCGAACTCTCTTCGCAGTTGTTGCAGAACTAGGGTCTTATTTTGCGCACTTGTCACAGTTAATTAACGGTAAATTTGGCACAATCACCATTCAAATAAAAAATACCCTACCTACTACTATAAAATGACATTTTAATACTCAGAACGTAAAACAGATCATTAGATAACATTTAAGAAACTCCCCAGACCCTACTAACATATTAGTGAATTTTCTTAGAAAAATTCACTAATGCGGAGATCCCGACTTATTTCTTCAAATCAGCGCGAACTAGGAACCCTAGAACCCATATCCGGGGTCAGTTTCAACTTTTATATGTATGTATATATATATATATATATATATATATATATATATATATATATATATATATATATATATATATATATATATATATATATATATATATATATAAGGTGTTTCAAAGCATGTGGAACCCACGCTGTGGGGTGATTGGAGATCTCAAAATAATCAAAAAAGGTCCTAAAATATATATGTCCGAAACCATGTTGTTTCCGAGATACAGGTATTGAAGGTTTGAAAAAATTTTGTTTTATTATTTTTCATATTTTGTGATAAAATTGAGATAGACAAACCAAATTTGATACACAACGTCCATTCATGGGTTGACATATTAGATGAAAATTTGAAGCCTCATAAGCAACCAGTGGCGGAGGTATATGAGTTATTTATAATTCAGTTACATAAAAAATGTTAGTACTGCCCTGCGCAGAAATCTTTTGTTAGAAATTTTGAATAGAACATTTAAAATTCTACAAAAAATATGCCTTGTCTATTCTTTCCATATTCGTCTTGGTTTGTCAGTAAAAAGGGGTTAGAAACAAGTTGAAAAAAAATGTTAGTATCGCCCTGTAGAAATTTTTCGAAATATGTGGAACATACGCCACAAAGTAATTGGAGACCTCAGAATAATCACAAAAGGTTCTATAAACATAAGTGCAAAATCCTGATGTTTTCAGGATACAGTATGTAGAGAAAACACGATATTACGAATTATACCTATGGATTATAATGTTATGAAACACCATATATATATATATATATATATATATATATATATATATATATATATATATATATATATATATATATATATATATATATATATATATATAGGGTAAATCACAACGCAATGGACCCAGAATATGTGCATGTAGAGGACCTCAGAATATGCCGATTTTTTTATATACAATCTTTCTCTGACGCCCACGGTTGGTGAGATATTGACATCGGAAGATTCTTTAATAATTACAAGAAACAGCTGTATTGCAGCAGTGCCCTAACATAGAACGACCAAATTTTGTAGATGGTTTTCTTTTTAGTGAATTTTTATTTAAAAATATCACTAATAGAGAGGTATCGATGGTGAGACTTTGCAAAAAATTCTTTCAAATGAGCGCGAATCAGGACCCCTAGAACCCATATCCGGGGTCAGTTTGAATTTTTATATGTTTATATATATATATATATATATATATATATATATATATATATATATATATATATATATATATATATATATATATATATATATATATATATATATATATATATATATATATATATATATATATATATATATATATATATAATATATGTGTGTGTGTATCCGTCTGATAACTCAAAAAATAATTAACCGATTTCGATGAAACTCGGCAAGTGCCTTTCTTTTATTAATGGCTTGGATGAGTTCGTTGGCCAGGAAAATCGGACGGGGTTTTCCGGGAAAATTTTGAGTTTTCTTTCAAAAAAAATTTTTTTTTCCGAAAATTTCGATAAAATTTGGTCTACATATTGCTTTGGGAAATACCTAACTATGTGCCAAAATTCGGCTTTCTAGGGTCACAGAAAATTGAGCTATTCAAATTTGAAACATTTATGTTTAAATCATAGTTCAATTATGTGGTTGCTGTTGGTTAGTCAATGCTTCTCTTATTGTCATTGACTCATGAAATTCATTTTTAAGTTTCAGAGAAATGTCAATAATACTGAATTCACTGATTGTTAATCATTGGAAATATTTATGATTATATATAACCCAATTGTAATTTATTATCATTTATCACCTCTGTAGTATAATTATTTTTTTCCTTTCAACTCGCAGCGTTTTTAGTCAATTGTTGTTATTAATAGTCAATAGTTTCTTTCCGAATACACACGGCTTTCATTGACTTCTGCTTCTGCCGCTGTTACAGTCTTTTTAGAGGTAGAGTTGTAACCACTCATACAGCCAGTGTTTTTTAACCACGTGGCTGGGGGACTGACCGAATTCATTCCCAGTTGCTGTTGATTTACTCATATTCTCTTAATATGTTTGAAGATGTGGTGTCTACTTCATTCCAAGTCACTATTAACCGACTATTTATGAAATCAAATAAGTAAATTAAATCGATTGTCATAAAATATGTAGTGTATTAAGACTAAAAATAAAACATATATAACTGTGCACATTTTGATTATATTTTAGGGTGCTTGAGAGAGGTATTGTCACAGCATAATATCTTATTAAAGTTCATTTGTAAATAGGTTTAATTTTTATATGTTTATATTTATATATATATATATATATATATATATATATATATATATATATATATATATATATATATATATATATATATATATATATATATATATATATATATATATATATATGATAACTCAAAAAAAAATTAACCGATTTCGATGAAACTTGGCAAGTGCCTTTCTTTTATTAATGGCTTGGATGAGTTCGTTATCCAGAAAAATCAGACGGGGTTTTCCGGAAAAATTTTGAGTTTTCTTTCGAAAAAAATTTTTTCTCCGAAAGTAACAAAGCTGTTTTAATGAAATTTACTATATATGTTGCCTCAACCTTACTACGTACCAAAATTCAACTTTCTAAGTTTAGAGAAAATTGAGTTATTCAAATTTTAAATTTTCTTTTGAAAAAAATTTTTTTCTCCGAAAATTACAAAGTTATTTTAATGAAATTTTGTGGATATCTTGCCTTAGGAAAGACCTTACTACGTATTAAAATTAAACTCTCTAAGTTTATAGAAAATTGAGTTATTAAAATTTGAAGCATTTAATAAAAAATCACTACCATAACGCACTTGCTGCGTCCCGAGTTTTTTTTTACAAAATCCTTATCTGACAAAAATTTGACGTAGAGATAAACTCAAAAAGGGGTGAATTAGGGGTGGATAACCCTTTTAATGATTTGATTTTTTAAAACCCTAACCGAATTAAAGGTTAAAGTCCATCAATCTTATAGCAAATTAAATTTTCTATCTTTTTTTCTTCTTGTCAACTTTTCAACAAACGCCCAGTTTTTTCAGATTTTTATAGCTGAGATCAAAGCAAAAATATGTCCCTTGAAGATTTTATTAAACATTAAAGTCTCTCTTGGGCGCTCTGCAAGTCATCTGTTGCTAGGTTACAGTGGTTGTCAAATCTGAAATTAGTTGAGTTTAAAAGAATTTGTGTATTTGTCACCAGTTCAGACTGCGGAAGATTTGTGGAGTCGCATAATAAGTGGACCATTCTTAAAAGTGACATCCTATTACTTAACAGAGTCGACTTTAATTTTCGACAATGAAGGGTGAAGTTGTGTGTGAGAGAAATGGAAGTCATTTCGAACAATATCCTTAGTGTTTTCTTATGTTTTTTTTATTTATTGGTTTTTAATAGCATCTGCTAAATTTCAGATATGTTAGTGTTTAATAAAGACTTCCAGGGACATAATTTTGTTTTGATCTCAACTCTAAACATCTCAATTTTCTCAAAAACGGGTTGTTTGTCGAAAAATTGAGAAGAGAAGAAAAAATAGAAAATTTAATTTGACCTTAATAACTTTAACTTTTCATTAGGTTAGGGTTTAAAAAATCACTTCATTAAAAGGGTGACCCACCCCTAATCCACCCCCTTTTGAGTTTATATATACTTCAAATTTTTGTCAATGATGTTGATAAAAGAAAACCATCTACCAAATTTGGTAGTTCTATGTTAGGGCACTGCTGCAATACAGCTGTTTTTTGCAATTATTAAAGAATCTTCCGAGGTCAATATCTCACCGACCATGGGCGCCAGAGAAAACTTATTTATGAAAAATCGGCATGTTTTGAGGTCCTTTACACGCGCACGTTCTGTGTCGATTGCGTTGTGAATCACCCCGTATGTATATATATATATATATATATATATATATATATATATATATATATATATATATATATATATATATATATATATATATATATATATATATATATATATATATATATATATATATATACGTATCGCACCGATAACTCAAAAAATAATGGGCCGATTTTGATAAAATTTGGTGAATACCTTCCTTTTGCAAGTGGCTTGGATAAGTTTGTTATCCAGGAAAATCGGCTCAGGTTTTCCCGAAGAATTTGGTGTTTTCTTTCGAAAAAAAATTATATCTCCGGAAATAACAAAGTAAGGGCAACCAAATTTGGTTTGCAAATTTATATCATTATAGGTACATCACATACCCAAATTTAGCTCTGTGGGTTGAAATTCAACAAAATTATAGGCATTTAAAGAAAAATTAATTGGGGTTTTCCTCAAAACGTCAAAGTCGCGATTTAAAACGTCAAAATTGGCAACATTTAGGCAAAGAACCTGAAACTTATACGAGGTATGGAAAGAAAATGTCTCAAGAAGAATGTTTTACAAGGCTGAAGTCTTAGCTTCAACCGTCATTGTCCTTCATTTCACTAAAATATTTCCAGAACATTAATTTCAAATAAACCCTTTCTCTGATGCTGTGGCAGTAGTCTTAGCTATAGAGTTTATTGTTTAATGGTATATAATTTTTGTCGAATCTTCGTAAACAAATCAATAAAGTTCAATATATCCGTTATTATACAAGATACGAAAAAAAATTATATGCATTAATTATAGTGTTTTAAGCTACATCTGAAAAAATATTTCTACAATCACAGGTGGCCCATAAGTCGTTGGTGATACAAATTTTCTTTTTTTTTTATCGAATACGCCTTATGTTATTGCATTTTTGCATTTTACATCGGAATATAATGCATGTGTGTAAGAAAATAAATTCGGGCCGCAGGAAGTGCCTTGTGGCAGCCAATTTTTATTAAATGCTTCAAATAAGAATAGCTCAATTTGCTATTAACGTATAAGGTTGAACAAGAAACCAGTTTATCGGGAACACTTTAAGTTTACTTTCGGAAATTTTTGTACATTTTCAAACAATAAAGTTATCTTGATGAAACATGGCACATTGTTTCTACTATATAAGTTATACTGGTAACCAAATTTGATGCCTGCTTTATTTTAAAAAAACACATATTTGCTATTAAAAACATTTTTATGAAAATTCACTACCATAACGCACTTGCTGCGTCCAGACTTTTTGTAAATGGCTTACGTATCCAAGTTTGTTAGCCACGAAAATGGAACCAGGAAAAATTTTGAGTTTTCTTTCGGAAACAATTTTTATTTAAAAAATAGAAAATCTATGGTAACTAAATTTGGTATGTAAGTTAGCGATTTTAAAAGGAAACGATATACCAGAATTTATATTTCTATGTTACAAGAAAAGAAAGTTATAAAACATATTTGGTGCCAGACTATTTCTATAAAAATTCACTACCATAACGCACTTGCTGCGTCCAGAGTTTTTCTGAGATTCTACCAGGAATGTTTTTAAAGAATATTTTAAATCCCCTAAACATTCTCAGAACTACACAAATATATTTATGGTACATTCTATGAACTTTGATAACTGGCCAGATTCTTACATATTTAATAAGGGTCTTAAACATTATGTGGAATGTGCTGAGAAGCTCTCAATATGTTCTGCAAATGTTTCGCGATCAATTCAATGAATCTTCTGAAAATGTTTTCTTAATTATACATCGGAAAGCGGAAGAAAGCTCCTCACTGAGGCTATATATATATATATATATATATATATATATATATATATATATATATATATATATATATATATATATATATATATATATATATATATATATATATATATATATATTATGGCATTTTTAAAAAGTCACGTCGATGCTGATTAAACTGATACCATATTGTTTTGGGTTATTTTCAACCGTTCTTCCAGTACAGGGAGTTAAATGTAAAAAGAGTGGTCTACTTCAGACGTTTGTATCTATCAACATATTTGAGATATTAATATCGGGTTTTGTCATAATAATTGTTTTTTAGTGTAGATTGCGTTTCTTAACGATAATAATAACTATTTATTTTTTATAATACAGGCTATTTTATCTTTCGCGAAATTCAAACAAAATATTATTCAAATGCAACAGCCTGTATATTTTGCTTTAATGAATGCAGAAGTTTATAAACTTTCTTATGATTGTGTTAAATTAACTATGAAAGGAGGTACAGCTGTTCAAAGTTTGAAAACATCAAGAAATCTAACATTAGGTGCAACATTTTATCAAAATTTATAAAACATGTTCAAAAATGTTTCCGCCTTCCCGAATGCAAACTCGAAGTTACAAAGTTTTCTTTGACTCTGTTCAACATCGGCGGGTTAATACTTCTAAAAGCCGTTAATATACGATTTATCATGTCTTCCGCAATTGGAAATTCTTGATATACTATCTGCTTTGTATATTCCCAGAGGAAAAGTCTAATGGGGTGAGATCGGGCGTACTTGCTGCCCATTAAATTGGGTAAATCATCCTCTAGAAATCTGCCGTAGCGTTCTCCGTTAAATCGGTCTTCAAAAAAGGATGGCTCGATAACTATAACGTCTATAATTCCTCCCCACACATCCAATGACCATTGATGCTGAAAATTCACTTGAAGTACCCAAAGTCGATTTTTTCGACCGTAATAATGCATATTATGTTTGTTAACTACGCCGATATTATTAAAAGTTGTTTGGTCACTAAGCAGAACAATATTATCAAAGTTGGCATTTCTTCAATCATATTGGAGCAAATATTGATTCTGTATTCTTTATCTTGGCCAGTAAGTTATTGACGAAGACATAAATGATAGGAATGAAATGTGTGTCTTTCAATTATCATATTAACTGTGGATTTGCTTATACCCTGAATACATTCAATTTGTCTTGTAGGGGAAACTAGCCTAAAATGACATACCCTAAATAATTTGCCCTATAATTTCGAAATGCATGAAAATAAAAGTACGAGAAAATTAGAATTTTATTCGTTGATATAAAATATACCTTAACCAGTAAAAAGATGTACCAAAAATGAGACACTCAAGGAAACATAAAATATCACAGAAATTTTCTTCCCATGTCATTTTAACCCGAATACTGCGGTAAAATGACATACACTATTATGAAAGGCAAAGTTCACACACAAACATTTTCTTCGACTTCGGTACTCCTGCACACTCAGTATGATACCACTTCTGACATGACTGGTACCTAATCCAATTCTCACCAGGCTTAGAAATACTATATAACCCATTACAGTAAATGCATACCGCTTCATCGTCCTCATTTTCAAGTTTCTTAAATTCATCCTCACTTTTAGAATCACCTTTGAAAACTTTCCTTTTTACAGTTTTTAACTGCCTCTTACTCTTCTTTTTTCAGCTGCAATTTTACTATCATATTTTTCTTTAATTTCTGTTAGTACTGGCGTACTTGTCAAGACTGTGGAAGTAGTAGCCTGTGACTTCTTATGACGTTTTCTGGTTTCTGTCGCTTTTGTTAGAGGAGATACGATGTCTAATGGAACATTCAGTGTGGTATTTCCGGCATGATTTTCTAATAAACTAGTCGGTGTATTAGATCTTGCTTGCTCCAATTCTTTCTTTGTGGACATAGGAGGACTAGAAGTAGCTTTAGAAGGACCTGGGATGTTAGTTTGATGGGTGTTAGTTTGATGAGAATGATCGTCTACTTGTTCCACTCTAGCTGGGGCCATGTTACTTTGTTCGGGACAATCCGGTACCAAACTTGCTATAAACATATGGTCAGGAAATATATCAGAATTGAAAGGAAATATTCCGGTTTTTAGAAATCCAGCGGTAGGTATAGCAGTGGTTGCAAATTTGTCATATGCTTCAGAAAACAGTTTTCCTATTTGAAACGGAGTAAGAACTCTTTCAGGGTTATTTTTTAACCACCTAGATACTACCTGGTTGTAGTAGGTTGAAAGGGGGCCAAAAAATGTTACATCTAAATGCTGTATTCGATGCGTATTATGTGGTGACAGGCAAAGCAAAATAATTTCATTACTTTTAGCATACCTTAAGGCAGGAAAATATTTGTGGCTAGCGTGACCATCCAAGATTAAGAGAACTTTTTTTTCAGTAGAAGAGTGTGAATGCTTTTTGATGTGCTTAAGCCACATTTCAAAGAGTTCCCATGTCATCCATCCAGACTCCTGACATAGAAACAGGGAGCCGGGTGGAGCGTCGTCAATAAGTTCCTGCTTGTGTCTCTTCCTAGCAAAAATTAGTGCTGATGGAATAAATGTGCCAATAGCATTCATACAGCACACCACTGTGCACTGAGTCCCCCGTTCAGCACTGGTTAAGGAACCCACCTGCTTTTTCCCTTAGTGGCAAAAATCTTTGGTGATTTCTGTACTGTTGATAATGCAAATTCGTCCATATTATAACGAGTGACAACTTTCAAAGCGGAACATAGGCGAATAACATGGGAAATCAAATATTTGTAAAATTAAAAGTGTGAGCAGCCATGACATGCCAAATTCGAATAATTTTGTTACTGTCAAATCAGACATTTCTGATTATCAATACACATTTTCCTGAAAAGCTTGACAATGAATAATAATAATAATAATAATAGCTATAGTAATGGGGAACAAGTGTTTATTGTAAAACATATTGCAGTGCTGGCAGTTTTCGAAAAGTTTGAGATTTGTCCTCAGTTAAGTACGATTATCTGATAATCGGGCATAATGCTGATTGCACATTTTAAAAAAATTACGAAAATCCTCGTTTACCATGATGTTGTTTTAACATAAGACACTTTGAAGAAAAAGCAATTATAACAGTAGTGCCTGCAGTTCTGGAACAATACAAAAATTAACTATTAACAAAAAATAAGTAACAATAATTTAAGTGAAACAATTACAACAAATATTCAAATAGTCCCCCATTTTGATATAAACAATATCCCAACCTATTATAAAATGCATTTCGAACTTGTGCGAGTTGTTGGTTATTAACGAGTGCACATTCAGCAAAGATAGCCTCCCTCAAAGAATTAATATTTGGGTGACGAGTTTTATACATTTTGTTTTTAAGGTGACCTCACAAGAAGTCACAAGGTGCCAAATCGGGAGATCTGGCCGGCCAATAATATTACCACCGCGACCAATCCAGTGATTAGGAAAAAAAGTATCTAAACAGGTTCTTACGTCTACACCAAAATGAGCTGGACACCCATCCTGCTGAAACCAGACTTCCCGAATTTCATTTGCAACTTCGTCTAATGCAGGACATACCTTATTTACCAAGAGTGCCAAATAATTTTCTGAATTTAAATTGCCAATTAATTCAAATGGTCCAATGATATGATTATTAAACATGCCTGCCCAAATATTAATTTTCTAAAGGTATTGGAATCTCGTCGAAAGTTGTAACCTTGGGTTTTGTTGCGCCCAGTATCTTGTATTCTGTACGTTAGGTTCATTATTTAGCGTAAACGTGCACTCGTCAGTAAAGCAAATCGATGAAAGAAAATGGCGATCCCGATTGGCGCTCTCTTCATCTATTGCCAACAACTCTTGATGGCACTGCGGCTTGTACGGGTGGTAGTTGTGTTTTTTATGGATTTTTCGCACACGCCCCCGAGAAACACCACATTCTTCTGCCGCAACTCTAGTATTTGTAGTTGGATTGACATTGAATAACGCTAGCACCCTTTCCTCTAGTTCTGCATTAACTTGTCTTCTAACGCCTGTTTCATTATTGAAGTAATACAAATTCAGCTGTAAGCTTACCACCCCTATTTTCTACTGCTACACTTGCAGTTTCTTCAAATTTTCTTAAAATACGTTGGATTATGCTCACGGATGGAATGGGTCGATCATCATACTTAACTGAGAACAAATCTCGAACTCTTCGCAAACTGCCAGCACTGTAATATGTTTTTACAATAAACACTAGTTCCTCATTACTATAGCTATTATTATTATTCCTTTTAAAGCTTTTCAGGAAAATATGTATTGGTAATCAAAAATGTTTGATTTGACAATAACAAATTTATTCGACTTTATCATGTCAAAAATGTTTGATTTGACAGTACCAATTGTATTCGAATTTAGCATGCCATGGCTGTTCATTTTGAAAATATTTAAATTATCATCTCATGATAAAAAGAGCATTTAATTAGTAGGTATTTGGTATCAACAGGCTCAGAAAATTAATTCTCTTTTGATAGACACCACTACCGTTCTTGTAGATAAAACAGGTGAGTGGCAAACTGTAAATATGTGATTTCCCATGTTATTCGCCTATGTTCCGCTTTGAAAGTTGTCACTCGGTATATATTACTTGGTTCAAAATTATATTCCTAGTAAAGTTGTTTTAGGGTTGTAAAAAACTTTGCTATTTGGGGCTTGTTGAATCCTTGGGCACGCGCTGCTGATGTTGGTTCAAGGATACGCAGACTAATTTCTGGATGTCACAATCTGAAACCTTGAAGCCAGTCAAGACCAGCTTTCTTTTGAGAAACGATGGCGAAGCCTATTTGCCTCGGCAAACTGGTATGCTAGCTGTCTCAGATCATTTGTTGTAAGGCCACACAGCATGTTTTCCAACCTTTGAATATATAGAACCAATTCAATTTCCATTTCTTGCGGAAAGGTACACGCAAACCGACCTAGACCTTTATTGACACCCTTAATATTCTTATTTGTATCTTGTGCTCGCCGGCGCAAAGTTGCCTGAGGTACGTTAAATTGTTTTGCCGCAGCAAGTCAGCCCATCTGTCCGCTTCTGACAGCCGTAAATTTCCCGACCCATTGACTTTTGACTCCAGGACTGCCTGTCGGACTTTCTAAGGTACTTTCCAACCATTCTATAAAACAAGGACGATTTATTAACAACAATATGTTTATAATTCGACTTGGTACATTTATAAGTAGACGAGACGACTCTCTTTCATTACACCCGGGTAAAATGAAATATCTGTGTCGTTTTATCCATACACAAGGTCTGCCAATTTATGAACCTCACAACATAACCTAACCAAACTGTGAAAGAATCAATAATAGACAGTTATTATGTTAGTATTTATAATAAATATAGGATATCGGTTACCTGTGCCAATATCTGGAACAATTTTACACAAAACTGTGGATTATGCTACCTATTTAATTTCACGAGAACAATGTATTTTCTCAGCAAGAAACGAATATGACTCTGAAAATCGGTCTAAAATTCTTATCTGCGAATTCTGTTCAATCGCTAACAAAACCTGGAATTTTGCATCTTCATTCGTTGTATAACGGTTTTCATAAAATCTTACTTTGTATTTGAGCTTACAATTTTCCTCAAAGTGTGTTCTTACGTTCTCAAACGCCTCTGGTCTTGGATGTCGGGCTAAAGATTAATTTTTCCTGTAAATTCTGGACGCTAGTAGACAGTTTCTATCGCAGCCTCTCCCAAAACGTACACCATGTTTACTAATTCTGCATCAGTAAAATTTATTTTTGAGCCTAACGTTAAGTAAATAAACAGGGAATAATAAAGAACCAACAATAAACAGCGATTAATAAACAAACAGCGATAAACACAAAAATAATACAAAAATTAACTAACAAAATTAGTACTTGCCAAACGTCAACGGCACGATGTGTCAAACGCGACCCGACTTGACCCTCACCTGACCTGACCAGAAAAACTTAGCTGAAAACCGAAGAAAGCACAGAAAACACATATACGTATGACGAGAAAAGGAAAACGCACGTTAGTTTCAAGTTGCGTGACCAGCGACGAACGAATAATGCCAATAACTCGGCAACGACAAATTTTGACAACTTAATGACAAATTTCCACAACGTAAAAATAATACTAAAGTGCGTGTAAAATAGTAAACTGCATCTATCAGCAGTCGATTTATCTGAAACTAGTTTGCCGCTCATATTCAGCCTGACCTTATATGTTTATAAGTTCACTGATGTAAAAGTTACTTTGTTCTATTTTTGTAAGTAACTAAACCCAATCATCTAAATGGTTGTTTCCTGTGCATATTTTTTTAGTTTAGGTAAGCTCTGACTTATTACATGTAAGCAGAGTTAAGTTGACGATCCTGATTTAAGTCAGTAAATATTTAAAATGTGTTACCTTATAAGCATTACATTACATTGCCCATCGTGTTAACACTAAAAGCAAAAATCAAAGTAAATCAATAGATCTCTGAAAATGTTATATTAGTGAATTTTCTTAATGAAAATTCATTAATCGAGGGGTATCGATGTTGAGACTTTCGGAAGATTTCTTCAAATGACCGCGAATTAGGGCCCCTGGAACCCATTTCCATGGTCAGTTAAAAAGTTTATATATATATATATATATATATATATATATATATATATATATATATATATATATATATATATATATATATATATATATATATATATATATATATCAAAGTGTGTTCTTACGTTCTCAAACGCCTCTGGTCTTGGATGTCGGGCTAAAGATTAATTTTTCCTGTAAATTCTGGACGCTAGTAGACAGTTTCTATCGCAGCCTCTCCCAAAACGTACACCATGTTTACTAATTCTGCATCAGTAAAATTTATTTTTGAGCCTAACGTTAAGTAAATAAACAGGGAATAATAAAGAACCAACAATAAACAGCGATTAATAAACAAACAGCGATAAACACAAAAATAATACAAAAATTAACTAACAAAATTAGTACTTGCCAAACGTCAACGGCACGATGTGTCAAACGCGACCCGACTTGACCCTCACCTGACCTGACCAGAAAAACTTAGCTGAAAACCGAAGAAAGCACAGAAAACACATATACGTATGACGAGAAAAGGAAAACGCACGTTAGTTTCAACTTGCGTGACCAGCGACGAACGAATAATGCCAATAACTCGGCAACGACAAATTTTGACAACTTAATGACAAATTTCCACAACGTAAAAATAATACTAAAGCGCGTGTAAAATAGTAAACTGCATCTATCAGCAGTCGATTTATCTGAAACTAGTTTGCCGCTCATATTCAGCCTGACCTTATATGTTTATAAGTTCACTGATGTAAAAGTTACTTTGTTCTATTTTTGTAAGTAACTAAACCCAATCATCTAAATGGTTGTTTCCTGTGCATATTTTTTTAGTTTAGGTAAGCTCTGACTTATTACATGTAAGCAGAGTTAAGTTGACGATCCTGATTTAAGTCAGTAAATATTTAAAATGTGTTACCTTATAAGCATTACATTACATTGCCCATCGTGTTAACACTAAAAGCAAAAATCAAAGTAAATCAATAGATCTCTGAAAATGTTATATTAGTGAATTTTCTTAATGAAAATTCATTAATCGAGGGGTATCGATGTTGAGACTTTCGGAAGATTTCTTCAAATGACCGCGAATTAGGGCCCCTGGAACCCATTTCCATGGTCAGTTAAAAAGTTTATATATATATATATATATATATATATATATATATATATATATATATATATATATATCAAAGTGTGTTCTTACGTTCTCAAACGCCTCTGGTCTTGGATGTCGGGCTAAAGATTAATTTTTCCTGTAAATTCTGGACGCTAGTAGACAGTTTCTATCGCAGCCTCTCCCAAAACGTACACCATGTTTACTAATTCTGCATCAGTAAAATTTATTTTTGAGCCTAACGTTAAGTAAATAAACAGGGAATAATAAAGAACCAACAATATATATATATATATATATATATATATATATATATATATATATATATATATATATATATATATATATATATATATATATATATATATATATATATATATATATATATGTATGTATGTATCCAACCGATCTCAAAATATACTTCACTGATTTGGACCAAATTTCGGAATTATCCTTATTTTGTTAATGGCTTGGATGAGTTCATTCATCAGATCTTAGCGCCCAATTTTTCTTAACAAATAATTAAAATATATTTTTTAAAAATCAATATCTCTCAAATTCTTTAAATGATTGAAACGAAAATCTACAGTTTAAAATAATATAGACAGACGTGGTTGTGTACCAATTTTAAAGTCTAACTAAAGAAAAATTAAGTTATTCAATATTAAAATTAAAATAATCCTCGACATCACCGCAGATTCTATAATGCAATATCTACAATGTTGGACAAAGACAGATGCCGTTACCTGTACTGTTATGCTATTTAAATAAATGGTGGATAAAAATCTAAAATATGAGCGGAAAATGCTAAAAACCAATTACTCGGACTTTGAAAATTCGCGTTTTTCGTATTTTGCAGCAATACCTCCTTTAAACTCTGTCTACCCCTTACAACACCCATATTCGCCCAGGTCCACTAACTTTCTTAGGGGTTGCTCCCAATAATTTTTTCTTGTGCTTTATGCTTTGAAGGTGGTTGTATGCATGCACAAGGGGAAGGATAACCCCCCGTGTTTTTGGTGAGGGGACAGAAACCCTCTTCCTCCTGGGGGGTTCTTCTTCCCCTTCTGCATGCATACAATCACCCTCATTGCACGAACCACGGGATTTTTTTTATGCTTAGCTTTCTGGTGTATTTTTTTGTTGAGTATATTTCCTGTTTATCAATTGTTTTGTGTGAGTTTTGTATTGAAATGACTATATATATTTATATTAGAGATCTTGTTTTTGCTTGCCCTTCTTTTCCCTATTTTTTACTGTTCCTAGTTAAATAAAGTGATGCTTTATAATTTTTAATATAAGGCCAAATCACTATAATATATTATTCTTGTGAAAATTCACTACCATAACACACTTATTGCGCCCCGAACTTTTTTGTATACGCTTCTTACTAATAAACAATTTACCTAAACTACGGCGTCTTAGTAAGCTGTATTATAAGTAGAACCAAGCAAAAAGTAAACGAAAATAGACCTCTTACATTTAAAATATTATTTAAGGGATTTTGGCATTGTACAATGGGTTATCAGCATCTATATGTAGACAACTATCTTATTCCACAACAAGATTTGGAATATATGAAGTTACTAAGCAATCTATAAATGGAGAACCTGGTTTTGGAACTAAAGTGGTTATAGCTGGATTAGCTGGAGCAGCTGGTGGCTTCATTGGTACTCCTGCTGATATGGTTAATGTGAGAATGCAAAATGATATAAAGATCCCAAAAGAAAAAAGGAGGAAGTATGTATTTTTTTAACCACAATTTACAATATTTTCTATTAAGTTTAGTATTTTAATGTAAACTACATGCAACTAACTAGATATTTAATTTGCTGTCTATTTGCTCTATTATGATAAATTGGGGACAGCAGATTTTTGCCAAACTTGCGACCTTGCCACTCGCTGACCTTTTATAATAAATTAACATAGGTACATGAGAACGACGATGTTGAGACACCTCCGACTGGCGATTAGTCGAAGTCTTGCAATGATTGTAAGAATAGGATAAAATATTAGTTTGTTTTGTCCTTTTAGGATAAAGTGCATGTTTTGCAATTATTTTCTTTTCATTATGTTTTTGGTTAATTTTTTTTTTAACGTCGGTCTATTTCCGCGACTATGGCCGCAATCACCGACGCCAAGGAGCAGTTTTACCTCATTATCCTGAAAATTTTGCCGAACCCCTGCGTTTCTGTAAGGAGGGTGGGGATCTTTCACATGCCCAACATCGCATGGACACGGGACCGACGGCTTTACGCTCCCTCCGAGGGACGGAACGTGCAGACATTTAACTTGCTCAAATAGAATGCCACAACCTCGCTTGATGTTAATATTACAGTATGTACTGAAAAAGTAAAAGGAGAACCCTGCGATCGAACCCAGTACCCCCCGGTTCAGAGGCACACGTTCTTCCCACTGAACCGCCGAGACGGTTTTTAATTAATCTAGTAAAGTACCTAAATATGAAGGGAAAACCCTGCGTGTAATTGGTAAATCAAGTTCTCTTCGTATGGCCCTCAAGCTAACAATAAAACGCAGGAGCCTGCAGCGCCAATTAAAGAAAATTCATTCAGTGGCGTTTTCCTTGATTTTGTCGTAACAGACGTAGTTTCAATATGATGATGAGCTACAAATATTAAATAATCAACTGCTGCATACGCTTTTTACACGGATGTCGTATAATTCGATAAAACAATTAACGGTTAATGACGATTTCGCCAGAATGATTAGTAGGTATGCGAAGTTATCACAGAAACTTATTCGTATATTTTTTATTATATATATATATATATATATATATATATATATATATATATATATATATATATATATATATATATATATATATATATATATATATATATATATATATATATATATTGATAATAGAAAGTTAATTTAAGCTAGTGTTGTTTTAGTCCCACTATTAGGTATTTAAATTGAAATATATAAGTTAGTTTTAATTATAGGATATATATTATTATTGTTTTTAGTTTTTGATTAGATCTTATCTGTAAAGTACTCTCTGAAATGTATCGTAAAAAATGTGTGTATTAAATATGTGTCTTTGACTTGCACCCCGGTGTATCCAATGTCTTTTATTGCTGCATGTGACATAAACAAATTGATAGCATGGATATATTTACTCTTAAAACAGGGAGCTTCTTTAAGCTAGTGGGTTCAAGTCCTTTCAATTTATTATAATTCCAAATATATCTATCTAAAAATTTCAATAATATTGCTCTTTACTTTATGTTTGCAAATGTGTTATTCTTTTTACAGTTTGAAGATGTTACCCCTTTTTAATAATATTTGTTTCCCCAGATATTTATATGTATAAATCAAAAATAAAGCAAGGATTTCAACTTAATACAAAACTAGAATCTTTATTAAATTTAACTGAAACAAATGACAAATGCCTAATACTATTGAATCTTTATACTACCCCCTTTTAATGAATCTGATCAGTATATATCTAATTAAATTTATGACTTTAAGAAATAACTTTGTTCTTAAGTCAACGAAATTATTTGTTCTATATATAACGGCTCTTATGCTATCTACAAAGATCCAGATGGTAAAACTAACTTATACTATGTACTCTTCGATGGTGTCTTTTGGAAATGAGGTGCGTATTGATGTCTGCTGTTAACAGACGGCTGGACAAGCACCTTATAATTTTTAAATGGTTGCTTTCAAATATGTGGTGGCACTTACGCTTTTTGTCACAATTTTAATGCCTCAAATTATAATTTTCTGTGGCAGTACTTGGACTACATGAAAAACGTAAATATTTGAATGGTTTAAACTCACTGTTTTGTTACCGGTGGTTTCTTCCTGACGTGGTTTCGGCTGCTACAAACTGACCTATTAACCTGTTATTGATGTTGGTCGAACCTTTACTTCATTTCCCGCGCTGTTTTACTTTTTATTACTTGTTCTTTAACTTTCTCCTAAAATTTCAGCTGCTTCCAAAAAATTTGATAAAAATCTCCCTTGTTTATTAATTTTCTCCTTGTCATCCGCGTAACTAAGTAAAAACCGCTTTCTGCCCTCTTCCAAATATTTTCATCATAGCAAATTTTTTGTTTGTTTGTATCCCCATTTCCTGGGTTACCTTGTTACACCTTGTTACATCTTTCAATGCACTATAAACACTATTTTTGACAGCATTCCTTAACCTATTACAATTTTATTGTCAGTTTTGACATTTGTGGTAACTGAACAGCTGACTTATATTTAGGTTACATGAAATTTTGACAAACTTAATCCTAATAAATATTAACACCATAAATTTCGTAATTCTACTAAACATGAAGAGCTTAAACTATTTAAACAATTTCTACTAAATAATTTAGACTTGCCTTTACCTTCTTTTAACACATATATCTGTCATTATTTTGGGAATCAATTCTGAGCTTTCAAATTCTATATTAGGTCTTACGATATGCCTGTAAAATTTAGTTTTTCCCTTGCCACGTTGCTTATATGCTGCATTAGCATTGCATACACCAAAAGTAAGCAAAATATATTTGTCTCAGGCTATGTATGGGTGGTTTTAAGAGGATGTTGTTGTGTGTATATTTACTTTCCCATTATAGAAACCATATCAAAATATATATATATATATATATATATATATATATATATATATATATATATATATATATATATATATATATATATATATATTTATTTTGTGTCGATAAATACATATTTGCTTCAAAAAACTTAACGTTATTTATGTTATGTTTCACAGGCGACTTCAAGTCTGATTGCCTCTCCACTATTATCCGTGATAATAATTAACAAATCTTAAAATTAGATCTACGTACCGAAAACATGCTAAAATAATTTATCCGTCCAATGAACACATAAAGACAGTATTCAATGTTTGTATTAAGCATAACCTTTTGCTTTAGGTGGTTCCATTAATCTATGCAAATACATTTTTGATAAGTAAATAGGCAGCTCTATATGCACATAAGAAAATAGTACTGAACACAAAAGTTAGTCAAATAAATATTGTTGTTTATATACAAGATCAAGTCTTCGGTCTTTTTGGGAAATAAAATAGTGTTCATCTATCTAAAACTTTTTCTTCAAATTGTCGGCATTAAGTTTTTATTTACATGCCCCATTGCTAGAGAATAGAGTGTTTTTTGTCAATGGTGTTGCTTTTTTTAACGTCGGTCTATTTCCGCGAGATAACAATAGCCAACTCATACAATGTATATAAGAAGTACAGATCCCGATTCAACACCCAAGGTCGCTGACGAATGGGTTAATTAAAAGCAGCGCAATAAGAAGAATAGACTATTCATAAATGGGTAAACAACTAGACCTTCAATTCAGCAACCAGCCACCTGCTAGGATCACCTTCAAGACTGCAACTTAGGTGGAAACCGCCTCTCGGTCCACGCCCCACCAGAGACTATATATGGAAGTTACCAGACCACAGACGAACATTCCTACATTGTTATTGCTTGAGTCTCTTTTAAATTGTCATAATTTATATTTATCATTTTTTTATTATTATTCATAAGTATTTTATGTAACTATAATCAATAAATTCTTTTAAAAAGTCAAGTGTGTTAACAAGAAAGTTAACTGGCGCAGTCGCAACGGATAGTGCTGAAGAACCAAGAGTATATTGATTCTTTGCGTTTCAACGCTTAACAGCCAAAGAACCGATCAAGAGAGACGTCATGAAGACAGCAGCAATAGCATCGATTCTGTAAGTTGTTTGCTTCCTTTATTTCCTATATATATATATATATATATATATATATATATATATATATATATATATATATATATATATATATATATATATATATATATATACTGTATTTCCTCATATATTGATAATATTATATGTCTGATAGCGATATTGATAATTTAGAACATTTGGAATATAGATTAAGAAATATTAGTATTGGCGAAATTGATATTGTAGAACAACCCGATATAAATAATTCTAGAAACAATTTAAATATGGCAAATCAATTCCAAGAGTTTTACCTTAAAGCAATCCCCGAATTTAACGGACAACCTGAAAATGTAGGGAACTTCTTAAAAGCTTGTGATCTAGTAATGAACCAATTCTATGATGCAGATAATCCAAATTTATATCTAAACCATTTTCTATTAAATTATATTCAAACGAAACTAATTGCACAAGCCAGGTTAATTATTAACACTAAAATTATAAACACATGGGTAGACTTAAGACGGGCAATTGTTGAGAACTTCACCGACCAGCGAGATGAAATTAGCTTACTAGGCGAATTATTAACACTGAAACAGAGACATAACGAGGATGCCTTAGCGTTCAGTAATCGTTGCAGACACATTGAACAATTACTCATCTCTAATTTAATATCTAATGAACGTAACGAGGGAATTTTAGGATTAAAACAAAACATCTACAGACAACAGACACTGAAAGCGTTTATCGGTGGATTAAAAAACCCCCTCGGTATGGTGGTCAGATCCACTCGACCGGACAGCATAGAACAAGCTTTAAAATTTATATTTTCCGAGGAAAATTATGAATATAGGGACAGATTAATACAACGGTCAAATTTCAACAATAATAACAATAACAGGCACGACAAACAACAAAAACCAGTTTTCCAAAGAAATACCCCAAATTTTAACAATATTCAATTTCAAAAACCCTTCCAACAACAAAATTATCGTGCACCTTTTAACTATAATTCAAACAGACCCCAAATGTCTAGCCCACAATTTCAGGGCAACCCTTCAAATCAATATTCAATGAGAAGACCGACGTACAACCCTAATGACAATACTAGAAGATATCCACAGGCTATGGATGTCGGCAGCAACAACACGAGACATACTAATTTCAGCCGACAACAACCCTCACAAAATAGACGAAACAATTTTCCTTCCAACAATTTTCAAAAAAGACAAAATTTCATACCAGAAGAAATAAACTATAACGAAACGAATAATTCTTTTCCTTTCAATGAACTAGAAAGAAGACAACATTTCTTACCAGAAGAATTAAATTATGACGCAACATATAATGAACAATCACCCTCCGAATTATACGATGCACAGCATCAAAATTTTCCGATAGCAGGGAGCTCAAAAACAGAACCGTAATAGATATTAATAATTTTAACACAATATCCCAATTACCCTACGTAATAATAAAAGAACTACCCGGAAAAATACTGCTCGACTCCGGTAGTACGAAGAGCCTTTTAAACCCGTCCATAGCATATAACAACTTTTATAATAAGATTTACAATCACCCGTTTTTAATTAAAAGTGCTCATGGTTATTCCAGCCATAATAATCGAGCCAGAATAATTTTAAACTCACTAACGGACAGTGAGCAAGAGTTTTGCCTATTTGAATTTAACAAAAATTTCGTAGCTCTTATTGGAATTGACTTTTTGATAAAAAATCAAGCGAACATTGATTTTAAAAACCAGAGACTCAATTTAAAAAATCGAAGCATTAAGATAAACTTCCCTCATACAAGGGATCATGAAGATAAGATGGGTAGTAATAGTAGTAGCAATAACAATCGGATAAGTAGGCTCATCAAAGCAAATGATGAAATGAATCACCTTAACGTAAGTAATACAATAGACAGAAGCATTATTGCACTTGAACTCGAACTAGGAAAGCGTAATCAGCCATTAAATGATGACGATAGAAGGTTACAACAAGTAACAAATGACCTAGGAGAAACGTTCACCCACACCAAAGGTAAACGGGATCAAGTTTCATTAAACACATATGAATATCGTCGAAATAAAAATGTGAGTGATACGAGGACGATACAAAAAGATATAACGGATCAAATTGAAAATAAAGCGAATATGATATCAAATAATTCTTACTATCACCAGAATTATAATAATAATTATACGGGGAGTGTACAAAAAAATATTACAAATCAAATTAGGATAAATCACTTAAATAACCAGGAGAAAGAAATTTTAATTGATTTATGTACAGAATTTCAAGATATTTTTGCAAAAGAAAATGAACCACTGACGCATACAAACGTCATTAAACACAAAATTAGACTAAAAGACGATATACCAATAAACGCCAAACTATATAGATACCCATATATTCACAAACCAGAAGTAGACAAACAAATTAACGAAATGCTAAATCAAAGGATAATTAGGAACAGTCATAGCGCTTATAATAGTCCAATATGGGTGATCCCAAAAAAAGCAGATGCCAGCGGCAAACAAAAATGGCGGATCGTCGTGGATTACCGCAAGTTAAATGAGAAGACTATACCTGATAGACACCCTATACCAAAAATCGAAGAGATACTGGATAAACTCGGGCGTGCACAATATTTTTCGACCATAGACTTAATTTCGGGCTACCACCAGATTGAAATGGACCCAAATGACATTGAAAAAACGGCGTTTAGCACTGATACAGGCCATTATGAGTACCTCAGGATGCCATTCGGGCTTTCAGGGGCGCCTGCTACATTTACCCGACTGATGCAACACGTCTTAAACGGTTTAATAGGAAAAACATGCTTAGTATACATGGATGACGTGATAGTGTTCTCGACATCATTACAAGAACATATCGAAAAATTAAGATTAGTATTCGAACGATTTAGACAAAGTAATCTGAAAATACAACTAGACAAAAGCGACTTTCTGCAAAAAGAAGCGGAATTCCTCGGGCATATAGTGACGCCAGAAGGCATCAAGCCTAATCCAAAGAAACTAGACGCCATAAGAAAATTCCCAATACCCAAGACACCAAAAGAAATTAAATCATTCCTAGGACTTATAGGCTACTACAGGAAATTTATAGAAAACTTTGCGCATGTCACAAAACCACTAACTAAATGTTTAAAGAAAAACGTAACAATCGACATTAACGACGGAGAATACATAAATGCCTTTAATACATGTAAAGACATATTGATGAATTCACCAGTATTAATACCTCCAGATTTTTCAAAGGAGTTCATTTTAACGACAGATGCATCAAACGTGGCAATCGCAGGGATTTTAAGCCAAGGAGATCCGAAATCAGACCAACCAATAGCTTACGCAAGCCGAACGTTAAATGAAACAGAATCTAGATACAGCACAATAGAAAAGGAACTACTAGCCATAGTTTGGGCCACAAACTACTTTAGACCCTATCTATACGGCAGGAAATTCACAATATATACAGACCATAAACCATTAAAATGGCTATTTTCCCTGAAACAACCCAACTCAAAATTATTAAGGTGGAGACTCAAACTAGAAGAGTACGATTTCAAAATAGAATATAAAAAAGGTAAATTAAATAATGCAGCGGACGCACTTTCGAGAGTAGAGATAAACCCCTTAGATGTAGATAACCAATCAATGATAAACAATGTAGACGAAAATGACGACGTTATAACCATAAGCGACGGAGAAACAAGAAATTCCAACGCAGATTCTTATTCCGCGCCGGGCATGCCAATCTTAGAAGAAGAAATAATCAACAGTAAAACAAACCAGATATTCTTTAAAAATGCTGATACCCCGGAGATTTTATCACTCAGAAAGGACAAAAGGAATTTTATTCACGCCACATTCAATTTAAACGAGCCAAATCAAATAGAACAATTTATCAAAGAATATTGCCTACCACAGAGAAAATATTACTGTCTATTTGTAAATGAACGAGATTATGAAATGGTAAGTTCGGCAATTAATCAAAAATTTAATAACGTAGACTCACCTAAATTTTATAGATGTTTAGAAACTAGAGAAGAAATAAATAGCGAAGAAGAACTCCAAGAGAAAATAGTTCTATTTCACGAGGGAAAGAGTAATCATCGAGGCGCTGATGAGACCTATTTACGAATGAAACGCAAATACTATTTTCCGAATTTAAAGCGAAAAATAGAAGAGTTTATAAAAAGTTGCGAGTTATGTAAAACATGTAAATACAACAGAAATCCGGCGCAAATTTCACTAGAACACACACCCACACCATCTAGGCCTTTAGAAATCTTACACCTAGACACTTTCCAAATTGAAACGTCTCAATTTCTAACAGTATTCGACCCCTTTAGTAAATTCGGGCAAGCATTTCCGATAAAAAGTAAAAATGCAACAGAAATCTCCAAGAACTTAATTAAATACTTTTCCCAATACGGAAGCTGTAAAACAATAATTTCGGACGCAGGGACTGAATTCTCAAATATATTAATAAAAGAGCTATTAAAAGCTTACCAAATTGACTTACATGTGACAACACCGCAAAATCCGATGTCAAACGGACCGATAGAAAGATTTCACAGTACGATAATTGAGCACTATAGATTATTTAAAACAAAATTTAAAGAAATGAAACCAATTGACTTAATGCCTTATTGTATTTTCGCATATAACTCCTCCATACACTCGCAAACCTTAAAACCACCTTTTGAGCTAATATTCGGATATACACCTGAATTATTTAATTATGACCCAGAAGTAATTATCACCCAAGAATATAACACGAGACATAAAGACTTAATGAAAATTATATACGAAGTCATTCAAGACCGAATCGAAAACTCAAAATACAAAACGTTACAACGGACGAATAAAAATACTAACCAACCTTTTAAAGAAGGAGACATAGTATACAAAAAGATTCCTCCAGGATTTCACAAAAAACACAAAAACCCTTTTACTGGACCTTATTCAATAATTTCCCTGATTGAACATAATAAAGCCATAATACTAAATCACAAAACTGACGAACAGACAATCACCCATTTACGCAATCTTCGCCTTGCAGGTTCATTCTCTTCACCAGAGTAAAACCACAATTAGAAGACCTAACAGACAATCCAGGCATACTGCCACGCAAACTGGGACAAGCCTTTTCAGAAAACGATAAATGGAGAATGATTCATATACATGACCTAAGACAACTATACGACGACTTTAACAGACTAAAAACTTACTTTGACAACATAATAAGCGTAATGAATGCAGAATACCAGTTAGAATATAAAAATTTTATTTTAACAATCAATTTCACCATCAGCAATATTGATGACACATTTTGTCGAATATTTCCAAGAACGATTAGGAACAAAAGAGGTATAATAAACGGACTAGGATCGATATTCAAATCAATAACTGGGAACTTAGATGCAGATGACGGCGACAGAATATATAAAGCTCTTGAAATTTTGAGGAAAGATCAAAATCAAGTACATCAACTTTTTAGTTCACAGACATCCCTAATGATAGATGCTATAACAGAGTTCAATAAAACAATAGACAACCTCAACCATAACCAAGAAGCCATAGTAGCGAGAATAAACGATTTGGAATATACAATAGATAGTCTAAAAAGTGACCAACTAACAAATTTTCATAGAGTAAAACATTTGGAATTACTCACTCAAATCAGTTATTTGTTAAATAATGTACTAAACATGATATTAACAACAGAAAATGCAATTACTTTTTCAAAATTGAACACGTATCATACGTCAATACTGAAACCGAAATTTATATCAAAAGAATTAGAGAATATTGAAAACCATATCTCAAAATCAAGATTAATAACAAAATCCGACATTTCACTTTATGAAAAAATATTTAACATAAAAACCGTTCAAATTGATTTTAAAATTATATTCCAAATAGATATACCCTTAGTAGACAAATCAGATTATATTTATTATCAATTGTATGCATTACCAGTCCCGAAAAATCCATATACCTTCAGAATGATTGTCCCTAGAACCAAGTACCTAATCCTTAGCAGCAAACACTACGCTTACAGAAACGAAAAGTGTAGGAATCTAAAAGACCAGACATACTTTTGTGAAAATGACAACCCGACAGCACTTAACGAAAACAACCCATGCGAAATTAAACTGATCAACTTCCAGAAACCGATAAACAATTGCAAGCAAGAACTTGTCAAAATAACAAAAACAACAGTCTCTAAATATGGCAATACCCAATACATAATAGTGGCACCCGAAGAAACGAAAATCAAACTTAGCTGCGAAGAAAATGAAGAAACCAAAATAATCAGCGGAACAAAACTGGCGACTTTGAAACCCAAATGCCAACTTATCATCAATAACGAAAGATTTAGTTCAGTACAAATGGCATCGGAAACACAACAATCATTCAATCTCCCAAACATCGAATTGGTAACAAATAAAGCACCCATATTCCCAGACAAATTACCAGAACTAAAATTAGAAAATGTCCAACTGCACGACTTGAACAATATCAAATCCCAGTTACAATCCATCAATGGCAAAATTCCAGGGACCATCGATTTGCCCATATACCACCCTAGTGTATGGACAATTATACTATACCTTGTGATAATAATAACAATAATCACAATAACTGCAAGATACTTCTGGCAAAAATCAAAAACGAAAACTGCTGACTCCAAACCAATTACTGGATTCCCGATGACTATTCGGAACGAACCATAGGCTTCGTTCTCTAAAGGATGGAGGAGATAACAATAGCCAACTCATACAATGTATATAAGAAGTACAGATCCCGATTCAACACCCAAGGTCGCTGACGAATGGGTTAATTAAAAGCAGCGCAATAAGAAGAATAGACTATTCATAAATGGGTAAACAACTAGACCTTCAATTCAGCAACCAGCCACCTGCTAGGATCACCTTCAAGACTGCAACTTAGGTGGAAACCGCCTCTCGGTCCACGCCCCACCAGAGACTATATATGGAAGTTACCAGACCACAGACGAACATTCCTACATTGTTATTGCTTGAGTCTCTTTTAAATTGTCATAATTTATATTTATCATTTTTTTATTATTATTCATAAGTATTTTATGTAACTATAATCAATAAATTCTTTTAAAAAGTCAAGTGTGTTAACAAGAAAGTTAACTCGCGACTGTGGCCAATTATCGACGCCAGGGAACAGTTTCAGGTCACTATCCTGGAATTTTTTAGAACCCCAGCTTTTCTTTAAGGAGGGTAGGGATCTTTAACGTGTCAAACATCGAATGGACACGAGACCGACGGCTTTACGCCCCCTCCGAAGGTCGGAACGTGCGGACATTCAACTTGCTCAAATACAATGCCACAGCCTCGGTTGATGTTAATTGTACGGTATGTACCGAAAAAGTAAAAGGGAAACCCGGGAATCGAACTCGGTACCCCTCGGTTCACAGGTACACGTCCTTTCCACTGAAGCACCGAGGCTCTTGCTATTGCTTAAAAGTGTATTTCTTCTTTTAAGAGCTGAAAAACATTATTTTGATTTAACAGTAAACATCAAATTTGTGATAAAAAGTTTCAATAAGTTGTTTGACTGGTCGCTTTACCTGTTTAAACCATTTTAGGACAGCCATTAATGCATATTTAGGTCACCTACAGTTTTTGACAACTGTTCTTGAGTAAATAGTTTCCAATTCCGTCCTTACTTCCTCTTATTAAAACAATCGTATAAACAAACAACAAATTTTAAAATCGACTATTTTTAATAATTAAGAAAATTATTTGCATTCACCGCATAACTGATATCTGAACCAATAAAAAATACTATATTGATCTATAAAGCACGGCGTGGCAAAACAAACAGAAATTAATTAAAATTTTAGAAATCCAATTTGTAGCTCATGCTTTGGAGAAGAACGTGATCAAAGCGGATTATAAGGTGACAAATACATAATACATATTTGCCTTGATTTAATTATCTCCTAGACGTAACACTTTCCACCACATAGTTTACTTACAGTATGTCTATATACCTATACAATAGAACATCCTCAAAGCACCTTTTGATGCAAATTCGAAAGACAATCAGAGATAAAGTATGCATTTTCGCTATGACACTTTTTATGACACTATTGGACAATATTGTATAAAGCATCACAAAGAAGAAATCTTAGGACATAAAAGTAACTTTAGAGAAGATTTTCTCAATTATTTATGCAAAAATAACGAATTACTAGATGAATCAGTGTGGCCGTTTTTGACTCCAATCACGTTTCAAAATATCCTGCCATTTGAAACTTTGACACTAACAACGTATACAAAATTCACCACACCATAAAAAAATAATCTACGTCATTCACTTTTGCCTCACAACACCACTGAAGACAAACAAATACGCCTTTTTAGGAGTAATTTTGTTAAAATCATATATGAGGACACCACAAAAAATAAATTTAAAATGACTGGCAAAAACCTCCAGATATCATTCAGTTATAAACCTCAAATAAACAAACAAGTGACTTTTTTTCTAAAACTAACTCAAAGCTGCATTCTAACTGATTCCTGTACAACAGTTTTTTTTATGTGAAATGTATTGTATTACATATCTGTAGCAGTACCGAAACTTATATGTTCAGGATAAGTTTTACTATGTTTATTTCCAATTTCAACATTTATCGTTTATTTTTCTCATCTCATCAGCTAAACTTCTGATCCATGATTTTTTTCGTACTCTATATTTTTAACTTTTATATTGATCAACTAAATTGTCTTAAAAATATCTTTAAAATATACCTGTAATTAAACACTTTTGTTTTCTGGTTCAAATAAATTAGATTTTTATATCCTGCTACAGACCATGATTTATTAATTCCATCACAATAAAATAGAATGTATGAGAAGCAAAACACAGTGTTTCATTTACCCCATACATAACTCCCTCATATTTTGTTTAACGACCCTTAGAAAAAATCCTTGCTAAGGTACTCGTCTCTACCCTATCTGGCTGGTTAAAATTTAAGTCTTTCCTCATTTTTCATTGTTTTTTCCAATAGAAGCGTTTTGAAATTGTATCTATTTATAATATTATAGTATTCTCAGTCTTATAGTTGGTGTTTTGGTAGGTTAGAAGTTATTATTTTTTTAGCTAGGGCAAGCACTGTTTTTGGTGATCAGTGTTTTTTTGAGCCCAGTGCCGGGGAACAGACGGAAATAAATTCCACTGGATATAATAAATACTGTCCAGCCCCAGGACAACCTAGTTTTCGCAATCGGAAAAGCTTTTGTAACCTCACCCTCATTGATCACCGCGCCATACACCTATGCTTGTTCGGCCTTACAGCAAGCTATGAAATGTATCATGCTAGAAGTGGTTTCTCTATATTATTATTGTTTGTTTAATAAAGTAGTGTTAAGGGATGTATAGAGAAAACACATTGTAAAGTTGGATTAGTCGTTAAAAATCTCTTCGGTTTTAAATTAATGGAGGTAAGTAAAGATATGACTACAAAATAATTGTATATAAAGCAAAACGGCCAACAACTTAAACAAGTGAAAATATTCACGTACTTTGAGAATATTGTTACGGATGATAATAAAGGTATCAAGGAATTGAGAAGGCGGATCGCGACGGCTAAATAAGCATTCAAAGGAAAATATTCTTCATTAATAAACGTTTTAATTTGTACATGAGGTAGAGTTTCAAATCATGCGAATAGCGTGTTGTAATGTTTCCGACGGGCGGCAATCGCGGACGGGCCCTAAGGAGGAAAAAATGGTATCTGACGGAAAGTTCGATTTTATGTAAGCAGGACATTAAGAAAATGAAGACATGGAAAAAGTGACAACAACAAAACGTAAACTGCCAGAAAGACGAATAAAATTGTGCTAGAAGTAAGATAGGAGACATATGCATACCGAATAAGACATGGAGAGGAAGAAAACAAAATATTATGCGACACAATATTTGAAGAACATACATACTTCAGAAATTAAATTAAAAATTTAAATTACAGTAGGAAGTCAAATACTTCTTCCCTGGATATATTTGTACTTATTAAAGTGATGCTATTATACCTTCACTGCACAGTATGAAGTGCTGGTTCCTATTAATCATTCTACGTTGATATTATATTATTACATGTAATTGGTAGTTAAAAGAACTGTTTAAAAATAAAAGTATAGGTATCTATATAATATGTATATCTGTTTACACTGCTTAATGGCTCTAGCCGATAAAAAAACAAAGAAAAGATGAACAAATGTTAATGTTCAGTTGTTGCAACCTATGATTATTTTTCGGCAATATAAGAGGTGATTCATAAAACGTTACCAACCAAGAATGTGGTATATTCATTACCTAATAAAATAAAAACCACTAATTTGCACAAAAAAAAATCAGCTGAAAGTCTACAAGTACGTATGATCAAATTCACTATTATGTATGTTTAACACTTCTCGTGATTCGTTACGTAGTCCTTCCCTAATTACAATCGTTTCAGTTTGTATATTGATATTTTGAGTGATTTCCAGAGGAACAGCATCACCCTTATTCAATAAACTAATGACATTGTCCATATCTTTCGAAATTTTTATTGTCTTCTTCTGATATGGAACTGTTACTGCTCAACCCTAACACAACGTCTGCTTTTTATAATTTTTTCATTAGCATGAACTTCATTAGCAGTGGAACCTTTACACATATCCAGTAGATCACCTACTTCGGATGCGCCTTCATGTTCTATGGGCGTTACGCTACTGCTACTGCACCCAATATATATTTGAGCACATACATGGATATGCTTGCATATATGCAAGTTTATTAAGCTGCCAGTACAGGAGCGTTTGAAAGAATGAATACAAATTTTGCAAATTTTACACCCTTAGACATGGCTGTAAGCATGCACTTTGAATAAAACAAACATGTAATTTCTTCTAATTATCAGAACACAAAGAGACAAGCCATTCTAAGTTCAAATATTATATATGTTCAATAACTCACCGTTCACCTAATAGAGCACAATCTTTTCAGTTTCAGTATCTATTGAATGGTTTTCATTGGGGTGAACTTGTAAGTCTCTATAGTTGAGTAATGTTTCTATGCAATTATCTTGAGGGCAGAGTAACCTTGATGTACTACCAGAAATCTTCGAATAATTGTAATGATTTTTAGTGAATTTTCTTTAAAAAAATCGTGATCAAATTTGGTGAGTACCTTCCTTTTGCAAGTGACTTGGATAAGTTCGTTAGCCAGGAAAATCGGACCAGGTTTTCCCGGAAAATTTTGTGTTTTCTTTCTAAAAAAATAACAAAGTAAGCGTAACCAAATTTGGTACGCGTGTTTGTATTCTAAAGGGTGAACCCTGTACCAAAATTTAGGTCTCTAGGTTTAAAGACAAAAAAGGTATGAGCACTTAAAGAACACATTTTGGAGTTTTCCTCAAAACGTCAAAGTCGCGATTTGAAACGTGAAAATTGGCAATGTTTAGGCAATGAACGTAAAACAAATACGGATTGTGAAAAGGAAATGTTGCAAGAAGAGCGTTCTGCGAACCCTTTAGTTTAAGCTTCAACCGTCATTGCCCTTCATTTTACTAAAATCTTTACAGAAAATTCATTTCAAATAGACCCTTTCTCTGATGCTTTGGTTGTCGGTTTAGTTAAGTTGATGCTTTCGCTGTAGGTTTAGTTAAGTGTATGGTTTAACGGTCTATATTTTTTAGCTAATTTTCGTAGAACAAATTCGTTAATGCATTTTTGCATTTCTTTTTCGAAATATGATGCATATTTGTAAGAAAAAAATTTGGACGCAGTTAGTGCGTTTTGGTAGCGAATTTTCATTAAATCCTTCTAATTTCAATAATTCAATATGCTATTAACGTAAGGTTTGTTGGCTAGGAAACCAACATTTAAGTTTCTTTTCGGAAAATTTTTGTACATTTTCAAACAATAAGTAATTTTGATAAAACTTAATACATTGTTTCTACTACATAGGCCATACCGATAATCAGATTGATGCCTGCTCGCACTTGCTATTAAAAACATTTTTATGAAAATTCACTTCCATAACGCACTTGCTGCGTCCAGACTTTTGCTTTTTTGTAAGTTGATCATGTGCCTCTTTAGCGCATATTTGCTAGAGAATAACTTGGCGCATATGGTGCAATCATATTTGCTTTCCCGTAATTCTCTGCGAAGTTATGCTCACACATGAAGTTTTCGCATATAAGCATACAAAATTTTCTTCTCTGTAAATACACTCATGCATTCTATACACTTTATGATGTAACTCATTTTAAAGAGAACCGAACGATTAATAATATGACTAGCTATATAGGTATATATTATTTATCAAGAACAAAATACTATATACGAAGATTATTACACACAACAAAATTGTGGAATTTTTCATCGTCTGATGACGCTAACTTTGTTAGTGAACCGATCGTCAGGTCTTTAAAAAGATGTGTTGTGGTGATTTGGGTTCTCCAAGTGTACTTATCAGTGCGCATCACATATTTCAATCTACACTTAGTTGATAAATACGCTTCTTTGAGTAAGCAGTAAGCAGTAGTAGTAGTAGCAGTGGTGGGGAGGCCAACGCCAAGCAAGTAGGCCACAATGGGCCCTTTTTGCCAACCCCAGCAACCCAGCAACCATGCTCTACTCTTCCTCGGTTCCGTCGCCAAACCGCCTCGACCTCGAGATGAAGGCCATGACGGTCTTCAATTGGACGGTACTTACCTGATTCCTCTGCAGAGTCCTTGATCCGAGCAATTCTGCTCGAAGACTCCCAAAAGCCTCGCATTCACACAGGTAGTGGTAGGACGTTTCTTCATCCTCGCCACATTCCTGGCAAATGGGATCCCTCTCTACGCCTATCAATGTGAGGTGTCTTCTAAGGGCGCAGTGGCCTGTCAGCACCCCGAGGATGCGGCGAAGCGTAGGTCGACTCCTTCCGAGTAGCCAGACAGCTTTATCTCTGTCCGGCCCCTCCACGAAGTCCCTCGCCTGCCTGCAGCCACCAACCGACCCCCAGTGCCTCTCCATTGCTTCCTCGGTCCACTTGTCTAAGACGACAGAGACTGTCTTCCTACTTATGCCTATCGGAGGCTCCGGGCCACAGAACGGCCGCCGGGAACCGAGTTTTGCGAGATTATTCGCCACCTCATTCCCCGCCACGCCACAGTGTCCCGGAACCCACACCAGTTGCACCTCCTTCGTCCTGGCTAGCCCTCTGAGGGCGTCAGCGCACTCCTGAACCAGGGGTGACCTGATTCTGGCCGCGCAGACTGCCCGGAGGACCGCCTGGCCATCCGAGCAAATGCACACACATTTCTCGGGACTCATCTTCACATCCTGTCTATTGGCCACAGACAGGATAGCATACGCATCTGTTTCGAATGCCGTGGTGTATGCGCCAAGAGCATAGCTCTCGCGCACCCCCAGGCCCTCGATGTATATTCCTGCCCCGGAGGATTGCTGGTCCTCCAGCCGCGATCCGTCGGTAAAACAGACCAGGTTTGCCGGCTGGAATGCAACCTCATTTTCCCTCCACTGATCCCTACTGGGGATCCTGAGGGTGTATGGCCTAGTCAACCTAATATCGTCCTCGGCATCCCTCACCTTTATGGCGGAAATCGGAATTTCCTTTTCCACCTCCTTGGCGACTCTTGCATTCCCTATTAGTGCTCCCTCTCCGCACCAGTTACCTGAGTCCCGGATTCTAAGATGCGACGTCATAGCCTCCCTTCTGATACAGATGGGAAGCGGTGGCAGCATCAACAGGACCTCTAGCGCGGCTGAGGGTGTCGTCCTCATAACGCCTGTGATACCCAGGATAGCCAGCCTTTGGAGTTTGGCCAGCTTCCTGCTGGTTGTTTGGTTCACACCACACCACCAGACCAACGCCCCATATAGGATTCTCGGCCTGACGATCGCAGTGTAGATCCAATGAAGGATCCGGGGATTAACTCCCCAGGTCCTCCCTATCACACAACGCAGCTGCCAGAGGGTCGCTACTCCCTTCCTCACAACTCGTTCTATTTGCGACCCCCATGTTAGTTTCGGGTCCAGGATCACCCCCAGATATTTGACCTCCCGCACTAAAGCTAAAGGTTTTCCAAACATCACGGGCGCCCTGAACCCCTCTACCTTCCTCTTCTTGGTAAATAGGATCATCTCCGTCTTCGCCGGGTTTACGGAGAGTCCCTGCTCACCACACCACCTTTCGATTATGCTACAGGCAGCTTGCATGCACTCACAGACGACGCCGAGGAATTTGCCGGTGACTAAGACCAGCCCATCATCAGCGTACGCCTGGGCGTAGAAGCCATTCTCAGAGAGCCGCTCCAAGAGGCCGTCCATGACAAGACACCATAGATGAGGCGAAAGGCAGCTGCCCTGAGGACAGCCGCCCGTCACCCCAACGTCCAGCCCTCGGCCCCTCAAGGTCAGCGACACTCTCCTGTCCTCCAGCATGCTCGCCACCCAGCTTATTAGGGACCTCGGCGTTCCCCTCTCCTGTAGGGCGTTACAGACCGTATCCGTCCTTGCCTTATCAAAGGCCCCCTCCACATCGAAGAACACAGCTAATGTGCTCTCCCCGTATTGTAGGGCCCTTTCCACCTTCCGCGTCACAGCGTGGAACGCCGTCTCCGTCGATTTCCCCCACTGGTACGCGTGCTGACCTTTGTGGAAGGGATGATCCTTGAGGATCCCTCCCAACATAAACCTATCTACTAACTTTTCCAATGCCTTAAGGAGGAATGATGTTAGGCTGATTAACCTGTACGCCTTGGCCAGCGTGTAGTCCTCCCTTCCCGGTTTGGGAATGAAGACCCCCCTAACCCGGCGCCAGGCCTTTGGGACGTAGCCCCACGCCAGGCTGGCCCGAAAAACCTCCCTTATGTTGGGAAGCAGTATATCCAGACCCCTCTGGAGCAGGGCTGGAAAAATCCCATCGCAGCCTGCGGATTTGAATGGAGCGAACTCGCTCACCGCCCAGGTTATAGAGCCATCTGTGACCACCTCATCCGCCAGCTGCCAGTCCGCATTCGGGACTGTCCACCGGCCCGGTTCGGCAGCCTCCTTGACGGCTCCACCGCCCTCAAGGTGAACTTCGGCAAGATGACGCAGGGTCTCCTCACCGGTGCTTGTCCAGTTCCCGTCCTGTTTCCTTAAAGATCCTACATTGCTACCTAACTCTTGTTTGAGTACTCTTACCAGTCTGGCTGCGTCAGGCAGGGAATTGACTTCCCCGCAGTACGCGCGCCAACCAGCTCGCTTACTCCGGCGTAATTCCTTCTTAAACTCCCTTCCGGCAGTCCTAAACTCGTCCCAGGCCGCTTCACCCGATTCTCGGACAGCTCGGTTTAAGGCCCTCCGAGTCCGCCCGCGTAGTACGGCGAGATCCTTGTTCCACCATCTAACTTTGATGGACGGTTCCCCCCTAAGTGGTGACGCGGCCTCGTAGGCTGCCATTATTTTCCCTTCTAGGGCCTCGACCTCGCTATCTAATGCCTCTATAGAGAGTCTACTCCCCTCTGGGCTCCTTGGCGACCCACCGAGGCCTATTAGATAGGCATCCCAGTCGGCCTTCCTTGGATTTCTCCTGGGGGGAGGACTCTCACGGTCCACATCCAATTCAAAGCTGATCATACGATGGTCAGACATTGATATGTGTTCCGTCACCCTCCAGTTAGATATATCCTCCGTTATTCCTCTGCTCGCTAACGTAATGTCGATCACCTCCTGTCGGATACGATTGACAAACGTTGGAGCTGTACCTCTATTTAATACCTCTAGGTTCGTTGTAGCCAAGTACTCTAATAGAGCCTCACCGCGTGGGTTGGTATCCGTGCTGCACCACAATCTGTGGTGAGAATTGGCATCGCAGCCTATTATCAGTTGTAGCCCATGCTCCCTCGCGTAATCGACGATACGCACCAATTCCTCCGACGGAGGCAGCCCCCGCCGATCGTAGGGAACATAAAGGCTGCACATCAGAACCTTAAGCCTAATATTACTCACCTTATACTCCAGGACAGCTGCTGTGACGTCCCTGGACCCGAGCTGCGGCAGCAACATCACGTCCAGATCCCTCGACGCCAGTATGCATGTCCTTGGTTGTTCTTCCTGTGCTTCACCACCGATGAGGATGTTGAAGCCAATTCCTCCAAGCCCTCTAACTTGCTTCCTAAACACATAAGGCTCTTGAATCAACACTACGCCGCCTGAACCGCCTGCGAGGAGCTTTGCAGTAAGCAGTCCTATTATGTTATATTTTGCGCACTTCAACAGTACCTGAAGTTCCACCTGATATTCAGTTGTGTATCTGTCTAAATGACAGAAAATTCCCGCCTCAGTACCTGTCTCGCTTTTTCAACAACAATAGCATTTAATTAAGCTATTTACAATTACATATATGTACATATAATGCTTACATATTATAATACTTTTACTAGTACCTACCTACATTAACATGTTGCGTAAGCATAATATTAACCTAGTGTTTTTACCGGTCTGTGTACCAAAACAGGCTCTCAGGCGAAAATTGTAGCTAGTTGCCTGTTGTATTCCTTCAACCTCTTATAACTTATAACAACATCAAAAGAAGTTTCCAGGCACAGCCGGCGAGTGATATAGTGCCTGCAGTAGATTATAGAAGTTGTATGCTACTAAGCATGTAGGTATGTCGGGACAACTAACTAATACCTGTAATCATTCTTTCTATTTGTTATAATGAGAAATACTCGCATTTATTCCAGATATGGAAAAGACTTTAGACTTACAACAAATGTTTAACTTTTAAAACCCACTAAAATTACAAGAGTTTGAAGGCATTATCAATAGGTACTGTTGCATAAGATAAACAGATTTTTGTCAGAATGCTCATAAAAACCACCATTAGCGAAAGACATATGGGTATACCGATTTCGCCCTGATTGGAGTTCCTCGATTAGTGTGTTATACTAATGACAAAACGCATTTAAAGCAAATTGGCTAGTGCAGCCTGCCTTTCAGAAGATTGTGAGGTGTATCGCGGTACCGACCTCTTTCGAGACTATGAACCATGTTCTCGCAACAGCCCTAATAAACGCAAAATGTGATACATAAAGATTGTGTAGAACTAACCACGATGTTCTGAAAAGCAGGCTATATCTAGCTAAGTTGCTTCAGATGCGTTTTTTTTTCTTCACATAAGCATAAGCGTCCAAAGCTTATACTTACCCGCTAATGTCCCCGCGGCAAAAACAGAATGGAAACATTCATACCCAAAAGTCATTGTGTGTATTCTTTCCTACGGAGGTATGGACTAAGGTCCGGTACTCCCAGGAATTGAGTTTTAGTGAGTAGGTGTACTAATGAGTACGAGTCTCACAGTACCTCGATATCCCACGGCACTACGGTGGCGTGAATGAGGTCTGCATGAGGCATCTCTCCCTCCTGTATCAAAAAAAAAATGCGTTTTCATTGCCATTAACACACGGACGAGCTCTAGTAAGATGATGGTTCGAATGGGTCTTGCCTTTCATTTGTGTGTACATTGATTCCTGCACGAGTAATCGTTGGATACTTATACAATATACAGAGTCTTTATGTGTGACATTTAGCGTTTATTTAGAGCTGTTCCTTTCCACGAACTATATTAACGTAGAAATTCTCATTTACAGGTAATCTATACAATGTTGATCCATATAAATATGCGTCGAGGTAGTGATATCAATCTGATTTTGTATGGTAAATAATAAGTGGCCATAGATTAATTCATGATAACGCTACCCCTCCATTATACAGGTGTTACATCATTGGATGTCAATTATGAAGGGGGTTATTTTGTGCATAATTTAAAGAAAATATTTTATACACATAGAGGTCTGTTTTCGCTTAATTTTTGAAATACACGGCATTGAAAATAGAAAAAATAAAATTACTATAAGTTGGAAAGTAGCTTAGATGTTTTTTATAAAACTTGATATGTGTAAATTTGAGGTAGAAACACATTTTCTGAGGACACCGAATTTTCAAATTTAATCAGACGCACCCTCATTAATATGACCTTGAACATTTTCAATGAAACAGGTACCTATAATAGTATCCACTGCTTTATTTAAAAACAAAAATTATTTTCTAAATAGTGTTTCATTTTGTAATAAAAAAGGTCTCTACTTTTTTTCGTATCTTAAATTGTTTTTCAGTAAAATATAAATAAGAATTATCCTTAATTTCTTAAACTCAAAGCCGTATGATAAAATTCTTCTCTAGGCTCTGGCTGCAAATATATTTTTACACTCTAAAGTAGGTAGGTACCTACTTTATAAATTTTGTATTGAAACAAGAAAAATATTTTATAACTAGCTGAGAAACCTAAAGTCTGGACGCAGCAAGTGCGTTATGGTAGTGAATGTTCATAGAAATGATCTGTCACCAAACATTTTTCTTGCAACGTAGAGATATAAATTGTGGTACATAGTTTACTCTTTACATTCTAAACCTACCTACCAAATTTGGTAACCATAGCTTTTTTATTTTTTGAGATAAAAAAACTCAACATTTTCCTGGAAAACCTGGTCCGATTTTCCTGGCTAACGAACTTATCGAAGCCACTTACTAGAGGAAGGCACATTTCAAATTTGATAAAAATCGGCCTATTATTTTTTGAGTTATCGGTGTGATACATACAAAGATATATATATATATATATATATATATATATATATATATATATATATATATATATATATATATATATATATATATATACATATATATAAACATATAAACATTAAAGCTGACCTCGGATATGTGTTCTAGGGGTCCTAGATCGCGCTCATTTACAACAAAAAAATTAAATTCAAAAGTCGGGATCTCCCCATTAGAAAATCACTAATAAGCATTGTTAATTAAAGAACGGCGTTATTATTTTTCTTCTTCCGTTTTAAGACGTCCCGACAAGAAAATGTACAATAAATCAGGAGACCTATGAGGCCGTGGTCGTGGTCCATTGCAATCTACCCATCGGTCAGGTCAGGTCATTAAAGTTTGGCACTTCTTCAAGAAATTTAGGCAAATCCTCTTCTAAAAACCAGCTATAATTATGGCGATTTAGTCTGATCGGTAGACAAGAGGTTTATTATCTAAGTGATTTCCAACTATTCCAACCCAAACATTTACTGAAAACTATTCTCGATAGTGGATTCCACAAATTCTATTTCTGGAGTTTTTGTAGCTTAAATATCACCTTTTAATTGATTGTTTGGCTTAAAAGTACCTGTGTCAGACAACATTCTATGTACGTTTGAAAATGTTCGCCTATCTGGTGTGACTATTTGGCACCGCTTTTTGATACAATCAAAACTTTCAGTGTGCTGCCATCACCAAAACCATACATGTAATGAATGTCTTCCAACTCCGAATTAATAAACTTCACCATACTTCTTCAGTAACAACGTAAAGATATCTTAATAAAATTAAGTAGATACAAGTTTAATTTACATACTTGAACTGCTAAAATAAATAAAATTAAAAGACTATTTATTTGATAGCCACAGTCTTCTAAATAATTTTAATATCCGGCATTTCAGGATACGAAAACAAGTCAAGAGACCTTTTTTTTTTTCAGAATGTTGTGCGGTGCGGAAAATAGGTTTTCTGTTGGAAAAAGCAGCACCGTATTATGTTTTTCATAAAAAATGTAATTTATGTCTGTAAATCGCTTTTTGATCGCAGCTTTAAAAGCCTTAAAACGACTAATCGCCCGCGTATAAAAAATGATTATTTACTAATCAAAATGACTGATCTACCGGTTTTTGCATATTCACAACCGTGGTTTTCGCATTAAGCAGTGACCGATCAATCGGTTAACCGATTTCCATTTCCACCTTTAAATTATACCACTAATTTCATATGTCATCGACTCGTTCTCATAAAATAATATCAATGTAAATAAAGCTTATCTCTCTTACTTGAGATCTTATGGGCTTAAAGCTTTGAAAAAAGGTTGATCATTCTACTTGGGACACCATGTTTGCAGACAGTGCAAAAGTTTTCTAGGCATAAAATATTGTTCAATATCTGGCGTAACACAACAATAGTTTGAAAATTGTTTTTGATTTGTTTAAATTTACCACTATTTTATTTTATTAATTATAGTAGTCCAAGTTTGGTCCTCATTTGTTTGAACCAGTTAATCAAATATCATTATATTATACCTATTTATTAACTTCTGTAAAATTAACTCACCATCATTTTGATGAGTTTGTTTTATGTAAGCTCATTTATTATTATGGCTATACATAATATAGGATGTTTACAAATTTCAGTTATAAACATGCCATTGATGGTCTGTGGAAAGTCTATCGAAAAGAAGGAATTAAACGACTGTTTTCTGGTGCATCCACTGCTACTTCTAGGGCAGTTTTGATGACAATTGGTCAATTATCATTTTATGATCAAGTAAAAATAATGCTACTACGTACTGAATATTTTCATGACAATCTAACAACACATTTTCTATCAAGTTTGACTGCAGTAAGTATTTATATTCTTTAATAGTTATAATTTTCAACAGGTGCCTGTTATCTATTGAAAAATAAATTTAAATGAATCTTCCCAAAAGTAAATTTAAGGTAAAATATTTTTCGAACTTATTTCTGTATTAATCCTTCAATAACGAATAGTAATGAATTTCAACCTACTTGTAACTACAACAATAACTATAATTGAATCAGCAACGGGGCTAAAACTAAAACAATTATACCTACCCTTAATAACCATCCACAGATTCAGTTTTGCTTGAAGGTAATCAATTTGCCATTAAAGCTTATAGGGACCAACAAGATGGTGCCGTGCGAGAAGCGGCGCTCCTGTTGAAAATATATTTATACTACGTAGACAGGTCTGTCTCAGGTCTACGGTTGAACACACTGAGAGTTAAGAGACGATCTCCAGCGAGATTTGGGGAGTAAGCATATTGGGGCCCCGTAATCGAGCTACAACAACCCAACGTATATCCTTATCCACCGCTCTACAGAATAGGCAGATTGGGGCCTTAGAGTTCATTTCGTTGCATGTTTCGTTCACCTCTTGAAAATAACTCCAAAACAGGAGCCGAAACATTGAGTTTTAGTACATTCTGGGCTCAACCCGAGAACCTAGTACATCTCATATATATTGTGACGCCGCCGCGCTTCCTTTTATACCAGATGACAAATGCTCAAATAATTCCTAACCTATCAACAAATCAAATTTGTCATTGGCATAAGCTAAGTTACCGGGAAGTTAGAGGGCCGCCAGCTTTTATACAGTGGAGATGGGCGTGGGTTAAAATAAGATCTTAATTAGGGGCGCCACTTGATTGTTTAACCTCTACTCCCGGATATTCTAACAAGATGTTCACAAAATATGCTTCCTTGCCCAGATCCAACACAACCAAGAATTCTTGGATCACACTGGCAACTATAGCCAACCACAATCGAGCACAGGAAGCTACAAGGGAAATGTAATTACGATAACACAAGCTAAAATTCGGAACGGTATGGTCTCATAGACCCACAAATAAAGATAACGGTAAGGATCTAATCTATCAACAGTCCTGAAAAGAAAACACAAACACACAAAACCAAAACACCTAAAATATGATAAAATACGGGCTTTTATTAAGCTTCTTTGGCATACAAGAATTTATTAAAAGTTGTTTTAAAATTCTGATCTAAAGTAATAAATAAAAATAAATATATATAAAGTCTCTATAATATCACAGAATGGCTTACTACCAAATACTCAAGATCTTTACTGAATATTTATGAAGGTACTACAGATATAGTTGTTCTACGGAAAATTCCACTTTTCGTGCACGCAAAGCTCACAAATTATTTTCCCCAATTATTACTTAATTACATGATAAGTACGGTAAGTGGCTTGATTGAAGATCAAGTCCCAAAAAGTAATCAAAAAGCTTGACTACCGCTAACAATATATGACAACTAATGGTACTATCAAAAGTGAAGCAATTATATTAATAATGGTCTTATAAAAATCTGTACCACATTTAGTGAAGTTAAAATAAAATAAATTCGGTTTGATTTTATTAAATTTAACACAGATGAATATTAAAAATGTACCTTATCAAGAATGTCTCTTATCACTTTATACGTTATCACAAAACGGAAAATTCTTACTTGAATTCCTGGACTTCTAGGCCATCTAATTGCCATCAATTTCCAAGCCAAACCAAGGCCTCTCGGGATACGGGACTGCAACCACGGGAATAATGCAACCACGGAAATAATGCAACCACGGAAAGCAATGCGACGACGAAAGGGAAGACCTTCTCACTGAGATCTTAATTCAATTCTCCATTTAATTCAGTATCCATATACTTTGTTCGGTACATAAAAATTCGCTCAGCCATGCGAGACTTTTCCACTCCAAATTTACGGGACGTGAATTTACCAAAGATATCGCCCAATACAATAATGCCAGCCGGTACAAGGAGAATCTCTCCGGTAACAGGAATTCTTCCAGCCGGTACAAGGAAATCCAGCCGGTACAAGGAATGCTCCAGCCGATACAAGGTGAATCTAGCCGGTACTTGAACCCTCCAGAGAGGGAAACGAAATTCCACAACGGGATACGATAAATGTGGTCCTTAAATCCCCTAAACGGGTCTCTCCACAGCCTTCGGCACTAAATCCGTACATTACGACATCACCAGAAAGACTGTAGATTAAATTCTGAGAGCAACAAAACCCACAAGGGAGGATACTTAATATCCAAAACTTGCTCCTCAGACGGAACCACGTGTTAACTCCACAAATTACCAACGAAATCTCTCTCTCGAAACTTTCAGCGCATTCATATCTCCGACTCGAAAACACAGGTGCTGCCACATCCTTCGCTCTCTCTCGCATCACATACGTCTCCAGCCATCTATCCTCTTCAACATGCGGACCCTTTCCGAACTACGGCCACGGCAACGCAAGCGTGTAAGCCGGCCCGATATACCAGGGGTAATACAAATATAAATAATTTACGAAAGATCTAAATTCGATTCATTATACGAGGGATATCCAGAAGAATTAACCACAGTTGTCGCCAATAATTCTTTTTACAACGCAGGGGAGGAACCACAAATACGTCCAAATTAGCTTAGATGTTTAGCTATCCAATTTATACCGTTACAAAAACCCCCTCCTACTTTAAAAGATTTTACCCAAAATCTTTCAATCCAATCATCAACTGGCGGATGGGCCTTTACTTTTCCTTCCATAGCTGTAAGTGGTCAGGAATGAGACGAGCGAAATCCGATATTATGCGATACGAGACAGCTAACTAAATGCCGGTACCAAAATAAACGAAGTGTGCTCCATTAGCAAACGGTAGGATGGTAACGATAATGTTCTCCACAAAAAAAGAAATAAACGATACAGCGGTAACGGTAATATTTCCCAAAACCACCAAACGGTAACGGTAATAAATAAACGATAAAACGGTAACGATAATATTTAATAAAACAAACGGTAGAGCGGTAGCGGTAATACTTCCCAACACTACCAAACGGTAACGGTAATAAATAAACGATAGAGCGGTAACGGTAATTCTTAAAAATCATTTCTAAAATACACAATCAAACACCTAAAAACCAAACACATACAACACTCAATAATCAAACACCAATGGACTGCTGAAAAAAAAAATTCGAAAAAGTTGTGCCAAAATTTATTTCCCCACAAACTCGAGCCAAAACTTTCAGAAAACTCGAGGGCTAAAATCCCGAAAACTCAAGGGTCGAAACTTCCAGAAAACTCGAGAGTCGAAATCCAGACAACTCGAGCGCCCCCAAAGTTGGGCGCCAAAATTTATGTGACGCCGCCGCGCTTCCTTTTATACCAGATGACAAATGCTCAAATAATTCCTAACCTATCAACAAATCAAATTTGTCATTGGCATAAGCTAAGTTACCGGGAAGTTAGAGGGCCGCCAGCTTTTATACAGTGGAGATGGGCGTGGGTTAAAATAAGATCTTAATTAGGGGCGCCACTTGATTGTTTAACCTCTACTCCCGGATATTCTAACAAGATGTTCACAAAATATGCTTCCTTGCCCAGATCCAACACAACCAAGAATTGTTGGATCACACTGGCAACTATAGCCAACCACAATCGAGCACAGGAAGCTACAAGGGAAATGTAATTACGATAACACAAGCTAAAATTCGGAACGGTATGGTCTCATAGACCCACAAATAAAGATAACGGTATAGATCTAATCTATCAACAGTCCTGAAAAGAAAACACAAACACACAAAACCAAAACACCTAAAATATGATAAAATACGGGCTTTTATTAAGCTTCTTTGGCATACAAGAATTTATTAAAAGTTGTTTTAAAATTCTGATCTAAAGTAATAAATAAAAATAAATATATATAAAGTCTCTATAATATCACAGAACGGCTTACTACCAAATACTCAAGATCTTTACTGAATATTTATGAAGGTACTACAGATATAGTTGCTCTACGGAAAATTCCACTTTTCGTGCACGCAAAGCTCACAAATTATTTTCCCCAATTATTACTTAATTACATGATAAGTACGGTAAGTGGCTTGATTGAAGATCAAGTCCCAAAAAGTAATCAAAACGCTTGACTACCGCTAACAATATATGACAACTAATGGTACTATCAAAAGTGAAGCAATTATATTAATAATGGTCTTATAAAAATCTGTACCACATTTAGTGAAGTTAAAATAAAATAAATTCGGTTTGATTTTATTAAATTTAACACAGATGAATATTAAAAATGTACCTTATCAAGAATGTCTCTTATCACTTTATACGTTATCACAAAACGGAAAATTCTTACTTCAATTCCTGGACTTCTAGGCCATCTAATTGCCATCAATTTCCAAGCCAAACCAAGGCCTCTCGGGATACGGGACTGCAACCACGGGAATAATGCAACCACGGAAATAATGCAACCACGGAAAGCAATGCGACGACGAAAGGGAAGACCTTCTCACTGAGATCTTAATTCAATTCTCCATTTAATTCAGTATCCATATACTTTGTTCGGTACATAAAAATTCGCTCAGCCATGCGAGACTTTTCCACTCCAAATTTACGGGACGTGAATTTACCAAAGATATCGCCCAATACAATAATGCCAGCCGGTACAAGGAGAATCTCTCCGGTAACAGGAATTCTTCCAGTCGGTACAAGGAAATCCAGCCGGTACAAGGAATGCTCCAGCCGATACAAGGTGAATCTAGCCGGTACTTGAACCCTCCAGAGAGGGAAACGAAATTCCACAACGGGATACGATAAATGTGGTCCTTAAATCCCCTAAACGGGTCTCTCCACAGCCTTCGGCACTAAATCCGTACATTACGACATCACCAGAAAGACTGTAGATTAAATTCTGAGAGCAACAAAACCCACAAGGGAGGATACTTAATATCCAAAACTTGCTCCTCAGACGGAACCACGTGTTAACTCCACAAATTACCAACGAAATCTCTCTCTCGAAACTTTCAGCGCATTCATATCTCCGACTAGAAAACACAGGTGCTGCCACATCCTTCGCTCTCTCTCGCATCACATACGTCTCCAGCCATCTATCCTCTTCAACATGCGGACCCTTTCCGAACTACGGCCACGGCAACGCAAGCGTGTAAGCCGGCCCGATATACCAGGGGTAATACAAATATAAATAATTTACGAAAGATCTAAATTCGATTCATTATACGAGGGATATCCAGAAGAATTAACCACAGTTGTCGCCAATAATTCTTTTTACAACGCAGGGGAGGAACACAAATACGTCCAAATTAGCTTAGATGTTTAGCTATCCAATTTATACCGTTACAAAAACCCCCTCCTACTTTAAAAGATTTTACCCAAAATCTTTCAATCCAATCATCAACTGGCGGATGGGCCTTTACTTTTCCTTCCATAGCTGTAAGTGGTCAGGAATGAGACGAGCGAAATCCGATATTATGCGATACGAGACAGCTAACTAAATGCCGGTACCAAAATAAACGAAGTGTGCTCCATTAGCAAACGGTAGGATGGTAACGATAATGTTCTCCACAAAAAAAGAAATAAACGATACAGCGGTAACGGTAATATTTCCCAAAACCACCAAACGGTAACGGTAATAAATAAACGATAAAACGGTAACGATAATATTTAATAAAACAAACGGTAGAGCGGTAGCGGTAATACTTCCCAACACTACCAAACGGTAACGGTAATAAATAAACGATAGAGCGGTAACGGTAATTCTTAAAAATCATTTCTAAAATACACAATCAAACACCTAAAATCCAAACACATACAACACTCAATAATCAAACACCAATGGACTGCTGAAAAAAAAAATTCGAAAAAGTTGTGCCAAAATTTATTTCCCCACAAACTCGAGCCAAAACTTTCAGAAAACTCGAGGGCTAAAATCCCGAAAACTCAAGGGTCGAAACTTTCAGAAAACTCGAGAGTCGAAATCCAGACAACTCGAGCGCCCCCAAAGTTGGGCGCCAAAATTTATGTGACGCCGCCGCGCTTCCTTTTATACCAGATGACAAATGCTCAAATAATTCCTAACCTATCAACAAATCAAATTTGTCATTGGCATAAGCTAAGTTACCGGGAAGTTAGAGGGCCGCCAGCTTTTATACAGTGGAGATGGGCGTGGGTTAAAATAAGATCTTAATTAGGGGCGCCACTTGATTGTTTAACCTCTACTCCCGGATATTCTAACAAGATGTTCACAAAATATGCTTCCTTGCCCAGATCCAACACAACCAAGAATTCTTGGATCACACTGGCAACTATAGCCAACCACAATCGAGCACAGGAAGCTACAAGGGAAATGTAATTACGATAACACAAGCTAAAATTCGGAACGGTATGGTCTCATAGACCCACAAATAAAGATAACGGTATAGATCTAATCTATCAACAGTCCTGAAAAGAAAACACAAACACACAAAACCAAAACACCTAAAATATGATAAAATACGGGCTTTTATTAAGCTTCTTTGGCATACAAGAATTTATTAAAAGTTGTTTTAAAATTCTGATCTAAAGTAATAAATAAAAATAAATATATATAAAGTCTCTATAATATCACAGAACGGCTTACTACCAAATACTCAAGATCTTTACTGAATATTTATGAAGGTACTACAGATATAGTTGCTCTACGGAAAATTCCACTTTTCGTGCACGCAAAGCTCACAAATTATTTTCCCCAATTATTACTTAATTACATGATAAGTACGGTAAGTGGCTTGATTGAAGATCAAGTCCCAAAAAGTAATCAAAACGCTTGACTACCGCTAACAATATATGACAACTAATGGTACTATCAAAAGTGAAGCAATTATATTAATAATGGTCTTATAAAAATCTGTACCACATTTATTGAAGTTAAAATAAAATAAATTCGGTTTGATTTTATTAAATTTAACACAGATGAATATTAAAAATGTACCTTATCAAGAATGTCTCTTATCACTTTATACGTTATCACAAAACGGAAAATTCTTACTTGAATTCCTGGACTTCTAGGCCATCTAATTGCCATCAATTTCCAAGCCAAACCAAGGCCTCTCGGGATACGGGACTGCAACCACGGGAATAATGCAACCACGGAAATAATGCAACCACGGAAAGCAATGCGACGACGAAAGGGAAGACCTTCTCACTGAGATCTTGATTCAATTCTCCATTTAATTCAGTATCCATATACTTTGTTCGGTACATAAAAATTCGCTCAGCCATGCGAGACTTTTCCACTCCAAATTTACGGGACGTGAATTTACCAAAGATATCGCCCAATACAATAATGCCAGCCGGTACAAGGAGAATCTCTCCGGTAACAGGAATTCTTCCAGCCGGTACAAGGAAATCCAGCCGGTACAAGGAATGCTCCAGCCGATACAAGGTGAATCTAGCCGGTACTTGAACCCTCCAGAGAGGGAAACGAAATTCCACAACGGGATACGATAAATGTGGTCCTTAAATCCCCTAAACGGGTCTCTCCACAGCCTTCGGCACTAAATCCGTACATTACGACATCACCAGAAAGACTGTAGATTAAATTCTGAGAGCAACAAAACCCACAAGGGAGGATACTTAATATCCAAAACTTGCTCCTCAGACGGAACCACGTGTTAACTCCACAAATTACCAACGAAATCTCTCTCTCGAAACTTTCAGCGCATTCATATCTCCGACTCGAAAACACAGGTGCTGCCACATCCTTCGCTCTCTCTCGCATCACATACGTCTCCAGCCATCTATCCTCTTCAACATGCGGACCCTTTCCGAACTACGGCCACGGCAACGCAAGCGTGTAAGCCGGCCCGATATACCAGGGGTAATACAAATATAAATAATTTACGAAAGATCTAAATTCGATTCATTATACGAGGGATATCCAGAAGAATTAACCACAGTTGTCGCCAATAATTCTTTTTACAACGCAGGGGAGGAACCACAAATACGTCCAAATTAGCTTAGATGTTTAGCTATCCAATTTATACCGTTACAAAAACCCCCTCCTACTTTAAAAGATTTTACCCAAAATCTTTCAATCCAATCATCAACTGGCGGATGGGCCTTTACTTTTCCTTCCATAGCTGTAAGTGGTCAGGAATGAGACGAGCGAAATCCGATATTATGCGATACGAGACAGCTAACTAAATGCCGGTACCAAAATAAACGAAGTGTGCTCCATTAGCAAACGGTAGGATGGTAACGATAATGTTCTCCACAAAAAAAGAAATAAACGATACAGCGGTAACGGTAATATTTCCCAAAACCACCAAACGGTAACGGTAATAAATAAACGATAAAACGGTAACGATAATATTTAATAAAACAAACGGTAGAGCGGTAGCGGTAATACTTCCCAACACTACCAAACGGTAACGGTAATAAATAAACGATAGAGCGGTAACGGTAATTCTTAAAAATCATTTCTAAAATACACAATCAAACACCTAAAATCCAAACACATACAACACTCAATAATCAAACACCAATGGACTGCTGAAAAAAAAAAATCGAAAAAGTTGTGCCAAAATTTATTTCCCCACAAACTCGAGCCAAAACTTTCAGAAAACTCGAGGGCTAAAATCCCGAAAACTCAAGGGTCGAAACTTCCAGAAAACTCGAGAGTCGAAATCCAGACAACTCGAGCGCCCCCAAAGTTGGGCGCCAAAATTTATGTGACGCCGCCGCGCTTCCTTTTATACCAGATGACAAATGCTCAAATAATTCCTAACCTATCAACAAATCAAATTTGTCATTGGCATAAGCTAAGTTACCGGGAAGTTAGAGGGCCGCCAGCTTTTATACAGTGGAGATGGGCGTGGGTTAAAATAAGATCTTAATTAGGGGCGCCACTTGATTGTTTAACCTCTACTCCCGGATATTCTAACAAGATGTTCACAAAATATGCTTCCTTGCCCAGATCCAACACAACCAAGAATTCTTGGATCACACTGGCAACTATAGCCAACCACAATCGAGCACAGGAAGCTACAAGGGAAATGTAATTACGATAACACAAGCTAAAATTCGGAACGGTATGGTCTCATAGACCCACAAATAAAGATAACGGTATAGATCTAATCTATCAACAGTCCTGAAAAGAAAACACAAACACACAAAACCAAAACACCTAAAATATGATAAAATACGGGCTTTTATTAAGCTTCTTTGGCATACAAGAATTTATTAAAAGTTGTTTTAAAATTCTGATCTAAAGTAATAAATAAAAATAAATATATATAAAGTCTCTATAATATCACAGAACGGCTTACTACCAAATACTCAAGATCTTTACTGAATATTTATGAAGGTACTACAGATATAGTTGCTCTACGGAAAATTCCACTTTTCGTGCACGCAAAGCTCACAAATTATTTTCCCCAATTATTACTTAATTACATGATAAGTACGGTAAGTGGCTTGATTGAAGATCAAGTCCCAAAAAGTAATCAAAACGCTTGACTACCGCTAACAATATATGACAACTAATGGTACTATCAAAAGTGAAGCAATTATATTAATAATGGTCTTATAAAAATCTGTACCACATTTAGTGAAGTTAAAATAAAATAAATTCGGTTTGATTTTATTAAATTTAACACAGATGAATATTAAAAATGTACCTTATCAAGAATGTCTCTTATCACTTTATACGTTATCACAAAACGGAAAATTCTTACTTGAATTCCTGGACTTCTAGGCCATCTAATTGCCATCAATTTCCAAGCCAAACCAAGGCCTCTCGGGATACGGGACTGCAACCACGGGAATAATGCAACCACGGAAATAATGCAACCACGGAAAGCAATGCGACGACGAAAGGGAAGACCTTCTCACTGAGATCTTAATTCAATTCTCCATTTAATTCAGTATCCATATACTTTGTTCGGTACATAAAAATTCGCTCAGCCATGCGAGACTTTTCCACTCCAAATTTACGGGACGTGAATTTACCAAAGATATCGCCCAATACAATAATGCCAGCCGGTACAAGGAGAATCTCTCCGGTAACAGGAATTCTTCCAGCCGGTACAAGGAAATCCAGCCGGTACAAGGAATGCTCCAGCCGATACAAGGTGAATCTAGCCGGTACTTGAACCCTCCAGAGAGGGAAACGAAATTCCACAACGGGATACGATAAATGTGGTCCTTAAATCCCCTAAACGGGTCTCTCCACAGCCTTCGGCACTAAATCCGTACATTACGACATCACCAGAAAGACTGTAGATTAAATTCTGAGAGCAACAAAACCCACAAGGGAGGATACTTAATATCCAAAACTTGCTCCTCAGACGGAACCACGTGTTAACTCCACAAATTACCAACGAAATCTCTCTCTCGAAACTTTCAGCGCATTCATATCTCCGACTCGAAAACACAGGTGCTGCCACATCCTTCGCTCTCTCTCGCATCACATACGTCTCCAGCCATCTATCCTCTTCAACATGCGGACCCTTTCCGAACTACGGCCACGGCAACGCAAGCGTGTAAGCCGGCCCGATATACCAGGGGTAATACAAATATAAATAATTTACGAAAGATCTAAATTCGATTCATTGTACGAGGGATATCCAGAAGAATTAACCACAGTTGTCGCCAATAATTCTTTTTACAACGCAGGGGAGGAACCACAAATACGTCCAAATTAGCTTAGATGTTTAGCTATCCAATTTATACCGTTACAAAATATATATATATATATATATATATATATATATATATATATATATATATATATATATATATATATATATATGTATATATATATGTATATATATATATATATATATATATATATATATATATATATATATATATATATATATATATATATATATATATATATATATATATATATATATATATATATATATATATATATATTGTAACGAAACTGCTGTTTTAGTCTAAATATATATGTTGAAACTACCTATTATTTTCCGAAGAGATATCTAATTAAGATTGCTTACATATTGAAATATACAAATTCCGAATTAAGGTTATATGTAAATATAAATTTAATTTAACTTTATATTATTGTCTGATGATATATCTAATTAAGATTGTTTTCATGCCGAATTTTATACATATCGAATTAATTTTAATTTATAAGGTTATAGACCGAATTGTTTTCCGAGCGCTATCTTAGTTTTTGATCTACACGTCTCACTGTAATAAACGTGAGACACGGGACACAGCTGCCACTACCTAACAGGCCCGGTAGTAGTGGAAGCGATAAACTTTGAAGCTGATTGAAGCCCTCTATAGAAGCACGCTTCCACTCTGCACGGGAAGTCAGTTAGTGAGTAGTGGTAAGTTAGTAAGTGTTGTGGTTTATTCTAAATCAAACACACGTTTAACAATAATTAGCAAATAGTATATTTTATGTCTCCAGCTGTGTATTATATAATTATACATCGAGTAACCTCAAACTTAACTCTTACCTTAGGCGACAATGTGCATATCTCATTTGTGACTTTGACAGATATTGTATTAAGGCCTTTACACCCTAATTATTAAGGTGCTGTGCACACACAACACGCTTTTCCTTTTTTTTAATCATATAGGGCATAATCCGACAAATGAGCAGGAGGCTTTATGACACGAGTCTTACTTGTTCTGTTGCTTGGGAAGTCTCTGATTGTGAGTTTAAATCTGTGGACTTAAATGACTCATAACTATCACCATCACTATCACGATCCTTGTGCCCTGTATTACTCTTACACACATCTAAGTCTATATGATTGTAGCATTATCGTTTACAGTCTTTGAAATGCTTAAATCTACAAAATCATCATTTACACGAGTAAAGTTTTCACAGTAATTTTGATCACACTCTTTTGGCAAGTATCCCAGATCATAATTTATTATGGGTTCACAACTATTAGGATTTTCATACAATAAATTGTAATCATTAATATCTACAGGCTTTTGTTCAACAGTTTTCTATTTCTTCGGAAAATGTTACCTTTTGTATCTTTGACTAAATGTGATCTATCATTATATTTGTCTATTATTTTACCTTTATTCCAGATGTCATTTTTATGAAAGAGAACTTTATCTTCTTTACTAAGTATAAGCAACTCTTTTGCCTGCTTATCATATGTATTTATTTAAGGGTTTTGGGTCTAGGCAAAGTCGTTAGGTTTTTCAACGATCGTAACAGAAAGAACCCATTCAGTTGGATAATCAACTTTAGCAATTATGTTTTCATACTCCATGCCATCACGTGTCTCTTTGTTGAAACTCTCCGTTGTGCCTGTATAATGGATACTGCATCTGCTTTTAATTTAATATTTACAAAACCGGATATACATCCAAATCCTTCGGAAACATCTTGACATCTGAAATGTAATTATTTACCTGACTTGGACAGTAATTTACAATCAGAAAACAACTTTGTTTCTAAAGATCTAGAAATCGTAGAAATCAAATTAAATTTAATGCAGTCATTAAGTCCCAGAACAGGTTCAGACCCAAATCTACAACTAAAAACTTTACAACAGCATTATGATTCTTAAATAGACACTTCAACATTTTGAGCGATCGTTTCCATGAGATTATTGTGACATCACAACGGATTAATTCCTTCACGTTTAATTTTAAATCTTTGAAATTCCTCAGCGGTAAGACACTCTACTCTGCGCCTGTGTCTAGTTTAAACTTGGTTTTAATTCTATGTGCTGACCGACTGCATCGAGCCACGCGCATATTGCGGCGCAAGATGGCAGACGGTGAACAATTTAGTTTTCTTTCAGCCATTGCAGAGCGAGTCACGGAGAAGAAGCAGCCACCGTCCTGGTCTCGCGTCTTTGTTTTGTGAGCTTTGTGTGATTTAGTAGCGAATCCAGCAGGCCGGCCGTAGGAAAGTAGTAAGCAGCCTTTTGTCAGGTGCACCATCTTAGGGGAGTTAGCAGCTGTGGCCAGTGGAGAACGCCGTCCTCAACGGACCGCTCATTTCCGATCCTTTTAGGTGGGTTGCCGTTTATATAGCAGTACGATGGAACAGGGCAGGTATGAAAAGGGTTTTCCACGGATCGGCGTCTCTCTCTGTCGGCGGACACCTTTGCGCGCTTGGTGGCCTTCGCCAGAGGTGATGTTAAAAGTCCAGGTGTGGAAAAGGTTGTGAATGTTGTTGTGTTTATTAGTGGTTTTATTTCAGGGAGGCGACACCAGCGGAGCTTTGCATAAATAAGTCCATCTTTCGGAATAACGGCTGGAGAACGTTACTGCCCACCTCCGTCGGTGTCAGCGGGGTGACCTGGGGAACCGGGGCTTGCATTCCAAAGCTGCGGTCTTCTCGAGAGCGCGAGGGCACTAGCGAAACGGCTGACTGCGAGCTGATCTGGATCCCGTGGCGGCCTAGTCACGACCAGGTCAAAGTGGTGTCCCGTGGAGCAGCCCCCGCGGTCTCGGTGACAGGCTGCAGTGAGGGTACTTCGGTCTGCGGTAGATTTCCACCAGTGGTGGTAATCCAAACAATCCGGCGATACTCGGTCTCCTGGTCGCCCTGGGGGCATTGTTTGGGGTGGGGCGCTTAGTGATTTTCCGTCTCTACAGGCAAGGTTTGTCCAGAGTTATGTATGCCTTCTGTATGGGGTAATTTCTCCCGAGAATATCTGTGTACACTATGTGACTGTCAGACCGCGAATATGAAATAATCTTCAGGACCGTAGTCTGCAGGAACCTTGTCTCGCGGAAACAACCGTTTCACTCCCTGGAGTTCACTGGATGCTTTGGGGGAGCTGGGGTTGCGTTCCTGAGCTGGAGTCTTCCCGAGAGCGCGAGGGCGCTATTAAAGCGGCTGACTGCAAGTTGATCTGAACCCCGTGGCGGCCTAGTCAGGATCGGGTCATCCAAAGCAGTCTTCCGTAGAGCAGCTCTCGTAGTTCTGGTGCTGAACGCCAGCTGGGATATTTCGGGCTGCAGTAGGTCTCCGCTCGCACTGGCGATCGAAACAGTCTGACGATACCCGGTGTCCCGGCCGTCCTAGCGGCATTGTTTGAGGGTTTTGCAGTATCCCGACTTCGCAGGTAGAACTTTATTTATTTTCTTTGAGAAATACAAAAAGGGTTGCGTTCCTGAGCTGGAGTCTTTCCGGGAGCATAAAAGCACTAGCAAAGCGGCTGACTGCAAGTTGATCTGAACCCCGTGACGGCCTAGTCAGGATCAGGTCATTCAAAGCGGTCTCCCATAGAGCAGCCCTCGTGGTCCTGGTGCTGGACACCATCTGGGATATTTCGGGCTGTAGTAGGTCTCCACGCTCACTGGCGATCGAATCAGCCCGGCGATACCCGGTGTCCCGACCGTCCTAGCGGCCTTGTTTGAGGGTTTTGCCGTTTCCCCGCTTCGTAGGAGAGACTTTCTTTATTTTTGTTGATGGGAAGCTCCCCCTTCCCTTGGGAGGTACTTCCCTTAGGTTGTGAAGGTGCTGTATGACTGCAACGTATGCCCGAGGGTCCATAATTAATTAGTGATAGTAGAAATTATAACAAGCCGTTAGCTTATCTTGATATTGCACCTAGTGTTGGCTTTTAGATCGCATATTGCATGCCTGCTTAAATCGACCGCCTGCCCGCTTAAATTGACCGCCTGCCCGCTTAAATCGACCGCCTGCCCGATACCTTGCTTTGGCAATGCCGTGACGCTTCTACTCGCTTACCGGCTTAGAACTCACAACCCCACTTTATGACACCGCCCGTATAGCTCGCGAATTTGCTCCAGTCAGATTCGTTATGACTGTTTCTGCCTCTGGCCTCTAATAAATTATGTTGTTATCCAATAAGTTAGTTTAAGCGTGGGATATCACGCGAGAACCCCTGTGTAAATATTGCATTGTATATATTTTCTAAATAATTTACCCCCAACGCTTTTGTAAATAGATTGTTTGTATTATACGGTGTTTCATTCAACGATTCCTAACAAATCTACCCCAACATAATACGTAACATTCTGATCTCTAATAATTATAAGGAGTCCTGGGGGACTTCGCCTGAGCACTTAGTTGAACCCTGTCTTCATTGTAGTTTACCCCGGGTCCGAGTAGCTGTAAATAGCGACCGAGTACAGAGATATAGCCCTGAGGGAGCGCAGAAACTTCCTTTAAACTCTTGCTGCTGGCGCGTAAGCAAATCCCGTAGGAAAGCCGTATTGATAAGGTTGTCCCGTTGAAACCTCCCCATACTAGGGAAAACTAACCTTATCCCGAAATTGACCCATCACAATATATATATATATATATATATATATATATATATATATATATATATATATATATATATATATATATATATATATATATATATAAAGGGTTGAAGATGTTTATTTAAGAATGATTAAGAAATGGAACCCATCATATTGAAGATCTAAACAAGAGACTGAAAAAATGTATATAAGTATATCTTGAACACAAAAACTGTAAATACAGCACCTTCCACTTACTTATATAATAATGATCTTACAAAAGCGACTAGCATAAAGGGTTTATATATATATATATATATATATATATATATATATATATATATATATATATATATATATATATATATATATATATATATGTATGTATGTATAATTGTTCTGCTACAGTTCATTCACAACAGTGTTACAAAATATGAATATATTATGGATAATTCATCAAATACAAGAGGTAAACAGATTGAACATTTATGGTGGAGCAATAAACAAAAACTGTTACATAGCCTTTAGTATAGATTAGTAACTCTGGATTAATATTGTATAATCAATTGCCTAGTAAGATTAGAAGACAATAGTGAATAGAAAATAATTTTTGTAATGTAATAACAAATTTTGAATGTTTTTATCAAGGTGCTCTAGATTTCAACTAATCAATCTAGTGCTGAGTGTGGTGTCCGTGCGTGGATGTGTGTGTTTGATATGTTTGTGAATGTATGATTCGTTAATTATGCTCCTGAAATGAGCGCTCCATCCTCTTGAGTGCATGCGCATACTTGTTATGATAAAAGTCTGGACACAACAAGTGCGTTTTGGTAGTAAATTTTCATAAAGATGTTTTTAATAGAAAATATGTGTTTTTTTAGGAATGCGGGCATCAAATTTGGTTACTAGTATAACATATATAGTAGAAACCATGTGCCATATGTTTCATCAAAATAACTTTATTGTTTGAAAATGCACAAAAATTTCCGAAGTAAACTTAAAATGTTCCCGAAAAAACTGGTTTCTTGGCCAACGAACATTATCGGCTAATATCAAATTGAACTATTCCAATTTGAAGCATTTAATGAAAATTCGCTACAATAACTTGCTGCGTCCCGAATTTCTTTTCTTACAAACATGCATTATATTTCGATGGAAAATGCAAAAATGCAATAACATAAGGCGTGTTCGATAAAAAAAAAATTGCATCACCAACGACTTATGGGCCACTCTGTGTTTGTAGAAATAATCTTTGAAGATGTAGCTCAAGACACCCTGTAATTAATGTATACTTTTTTTTTCGTATCTTGTATAATAACGGATATATTGAGCTTTATTGTTTTTTTACGAAAATTCGACAAAAATTATATACCACTAAACGATAAACTCTATAACTAAAAGTACTGCCAAAGCATCAGAGAATGGGTCTATTTGAAATAAATTTTCTGGAAATATTTTCGTAAAATGAAGGACAATGACGGTTGAAGCTAAAACTTCACTAAACCGCGACTTTGATCATTTAAGAAAAACCTCTTTTTTTTTCTTTAAATGCCTATAACTTTTTTGTATTTTAACTTGCATTGTAACTTAAGTTCTGGTAGGTAAGTTACTTTTAATGATATAAACCCGCGTACAAAATTTAGTTTCCCTTACTTTGTTATTTTCGCAGATATAAATTTTTCCGAAAGAAAATACACAATTTTCTGAGAAAACCCGGTCCGATTTTCTTGGCTAAAGAACTTATCCAAGCCACTTTCAAAATAACGGTACTCACCAAATTTGATCAAAATCTGCTGATTATTGTTTGAGTTATCGGCGTGACACACACACACACACACACGCACGCACGCACGCACGCCCCCCCCCCCCCACACACACACACAAATATATATATATATATATATATATATATATATATATATATATATATATATATATATATACATATATATATATATATATATATATATATATATATATATATATATATATATATATATATATATATATATATATATATATATATAAAAACATATAAAAATTGAAACTGGCAATTATTTCAAAGTTCAAAAGTCGGGATCTCCTCATTGGTGATTTAAAATTCACTAAAAAGGTAAAACACTTTGAAATAGGAATTTTATAGTCTTGCCAAATCGAAATTTATAGATCATTCATCACATCATCCATAACGTCAACATATCCTAGTTGTTGATGCACTGACATTAAACAAAATACATTTCTAACAACTAATAAACGACGTAAAAATCTTTAAAATACCGACGGAGCGCAGTGTTAAAGTTTTGACAAGAATTATTTGTACAAAACTAAAACTAGCTAGTAGTGCTTCTTTATAAGGATACATAGTTTTATGTCGTAGAAGTACTTACTTATAGTTTTAGTATATAATTACTCAGTAATTGATTAAATATTTTAGTTTACTTGCGTTATTTTTTTGACTTAATGCCTTTATTTTCAGGGTGCTATAGCAACAACATTAACTCAACCTTTAGATGTTTTAAAAACTAGAGCAATGAATTCACGACCAGGTGATTTTAAAAATATGTGGGATTTAATTCTGTACACTGCCAAGTTAGGACCTCTAGGTTTCTTTAAGGGATATGTTCCAGCATTTGTTAGACTTGCACCTCAAACGATATTAACTTTTGTTTTCCTTGAACAACTGAGGCTGAATTTTGGAATGTTACCTAGAGAACAACACAGATACATAAGAAGCAATTGATTGGTCTAGAAGGAGAGGGTCTGTAAGCCTAAGAAAACAATTTTAGTTTGCTTATTGTTTATATACTGTTAACTACATTCCTAAGTGTTTATTTTTATATATACAAGATTTTAAAAGTGCAAACCTATATAGTATATAAGTAATAAATGTGTCGTTGAATATTAATTAAACTGTTTGATTTTATTATATACTACCCTAATAAATTATATCTAGGCCAGTCAAATAAGGGGTCGGTCTTAGAAATATTTGTTGGCAAGCTAATTATTGTTTTGATCGGTTCCTTTGACGTCAAATAAAAGTATCTCAGGTTTGCACGGTCTCTCGACCCCGCTAGTCAGCAAGTTAAAAAAACCGCGAAATTATGTGACATTTATCAGTTTAGTTTTTGGCCTGTATCTCCCAAACTGTGCGTTTTAGAGAATACTCTAGTATTACAAAAATTAAAGAAAATTAAATTCTGCGTCAAATAAGGACCCTAATTATTCAGTTTGGTCAAGTAGGATGGCTGAAATCGATGGTCGAAAAACGGTGATTTTTACCAACTTTACAACAAAAAAACGCATTATAATGACTTTCAATCGTCCGTCACACGGAAAAGAGCATTCAAAAAAATAAACGTATAAAATTAAAAATGTAGAGCATCAAATTGTGTGTTGAACGAGTACCTTTAATTTTGAATTTGGTCAAGTACATACCGAGAAATTTCAAATTTTCCTAAGCTTGTCGTATGCGCTATAATGAAATTAGGCGGCATAAATATAATTTTCTGAGAATCAGTATTATATATAAAATAAAAAGTATAATATTTATCAGTACACTGCAATTAAATTTTATTCAAAATTACAAGGGCGGGTCAATAAGTCCGTGACTTTTAGAATTTCTCGCCTCTTCACAGGAAGGGCCACACTGCTCCTGTCAAGAAGCATCTGTCAGTTGACTCATGTCAAATTTTGAACAAGCTGCGTCATTTAGTTTGTGTTAGATAGCCATTGAAAGCAGACAAATTCTTGAGTTATAACGAAAATAAAAAAAAGTTAATTTAGTGTGCCCATCAATCATTATTTTTTGCGGAAAAAAACATCACTCAAACCAAGGCTAAGCTTGATAAATACTATGGGGACTCTGCACAATCAATTTCCATGGTAAAAAGTGGTTTATTGAATTTCGTTGTGGCCGCACAAGCACAAATGACGCCAAACGTTCTGGACGCCCAGTTGAGCTCACAACACCCGAAACAATTGAAAACATTCACCATATGGTGTTAACCGATTGGAGATTGAAAGTGCGGGAGATTGTGAAAGCCAAAGACATATCACATGGCTCAGTGGTTTCAAACGCAATCGTGTGACAATTTCGAAGGAGTGTTTGGCGTTGTCCAACCGCAAAAGGGACGAGTTTTTGCGCTTTTTCGTAACCGTGGACGGAACATGGATACGACAGCACATACCAGAGACCAAGCAGCAGTAAAACAATGGGTTTCTCAGTCCGAATCGGTGCCGAAGAAGGCCAAGGTGGGTTTGTAAGTCAATAAAGTCATGGCGACAGTTTTTTTGGGATGCACGCGGTATAATCCACATTGATTACCTTCAAAAGGGAATAACAATCAATGGCGAATATTATACCAACTTATTGGACCGATTCAATGACGATTTGAAGAAAAAACGACCGCATCTGGCCAACAAAAAAGTTATTTTCCACCAAGACAATGCAAGGGTGCACACATGTGTAGTCTCCATGGCGAAATTGCATAAATTGGGCTACGAACTGCTCCCTCATCCGCCCTATTCTCTGGATTTAGCCCCGAGTGACTATTTCTTGTTTCCAAACTTAGAGAAATGGCTCGACGGAAAGAGATTTGACTCCCCCTCACAAACAAACACCTATTTTGAGGACCTCGACAAATCATATTTTTTGCAAGGGATAAAAAAAATTGGAGAAACGTTGTACGAAGTGTATAGAGCTCAAAGGGGACTATGTTGAGAAATAAAATGATTTTTTGTTAACAAACCTGTGTTTCATTAAAAAGTAACATACTTATTGACCCGCCCTTGTAATAACCGTTTTTTGACATGGACAAGAATTTTTTGTGGTTTATGCAACGAGGGTGTATGCACTTGAGAGGGAAAGGAAAATGCCCACGACGAGACCCCCCCCCCACCTCTAACGTTCCACTTGTGACAATGGGCGGGGGTGTGCTTCGTGATGGGCATTTTCCTTCCCCTCTCGCGTGCATACAACCGTCCTCGTTGCATAAACCACAAGAAAAATGTCTTGCTCATACCCCCCAAGGAATTTGCGGGACCTGGGGCAAATAGGGGTTATGTGCTGGATAGGCAGGGTTTCAGGGGGATATGGCTTCAACATGTGCAAAATACAGCCTTTAAGCCGTTTTCTTTGCGTTTTCTACTCATATTTTCTTTTTACTACCTACACCGCCCAGCACCCCTATTCACTCCTGGTCCCGTAATTTCCTTGGGGGGTCTGAACAAGAATTTTTTCTTGTGATTGTGCATCCAGGGGGTCCTAGACATGTATCTGAAAACAATTTTTTGAAAAGCGTTTGGGAGGTAATCTGCAACTTAACCAAGAAATTAATTCTTGCCTTATTTTATCAATTACAATGTCTTTCAAATAAAATTTATCCATTTGGACGCCTAATACACATACTAAATATACGGTGATTAGTACAGCTGAGCATTAATGGCGTTTTCACTTGAAGATTCCGATCATTCTAGTTTATTGCTGCCAGCTGTGGTTGAAAAGTTCAAGTATAGTGAAGGTATGTATCGAAAATACATTGAAGAATAGAAATTTACAAAATTTAAAACTTCATTATTAGTACTAATTACATATAGAGGTGTATCATATAATATATACTACATTGCGCACTAAAGGGTTAAAAAAATCTCAAACGATTTTCAATTACATAAAGATCAAATGCCAAACGTTCAAAGCTGAAAACGTTGAAAAGAAAACCTAGTGCAAACGTTTTTCTTGGACGCACGAGAATGTTTTTATCTGCAATTCTCAAACTGCGAATGTAATGAGGTGTTTCATAGAAAATACCTTTCCAATACTGTTGATTGAACATAAACATAGGAGATTTGTATCCTTTGCCATACGGAGTTTGAGAATTCATTACGTCAAATATTTTATCACATTGCTTTAAGAATTCTACCGTTCTGCCTCACTATTATTAAATGTTAGATGTACATTGACTCTCAAAAAATCAATAGCATCAGCTAAACCACTACTAATGGTATGGGCAGATAAACGAACATTAATTTCCTTTTGTTGAAATTTTATGGGATATCCTGATAGCAAATTCGGAAATTTCAAATCTTCATCATCTTGCAACTCGTGGAGCAATTCAATATATTTAAATGAACTCTCTCCCTTAGGCAATGCATTCCTACATGATTTCAGAATATTGCACGGATCTAATATGCAATAAATGCTATGTCATTTTATGCACATTTGGATACTGGAGAAATATTTTCTTGGGATAAACTGCAACCAAACATTTTAAATGTTTTAATATTTGAAATGCAGCTATCACAAGTGGTGGAACACACAAATCTTCCAGTGTCAAATAGCTTCTCAATAGTCAGTAAAATCAACTGTGTTTGCAAATTTGCTGTCATTTTATTTGCAAAAAAATATATGCAATTGGACATTTAAATTCCAGACTAAAAGAAACTATGTGAAATACAAATGCTTCTGTTACCAAATCTTCACTAGATGATTCAGCTATGCAGCCATTATCAACACACCCATAATGTCGGTCAGTTTTTTTGTCAAAATAAACTTCTTTACGAATAGTCATGAAGTCAAATATTGATGCAACTTTCCTTAAAGGGGTGTTTCTTTTCACTTTGTTCTTTAAGAAATCGAGAATTTCAAACAAAATTCCCACTTCGCAATGTCGAGAAGAGAACCATTTCCATATCGTCACACTATGAGGGAGACAAAGTTTCTGTCACACAAGTTTGTACACCTTTGGCTAATAGACATACAATGTTAAGACAAATTTCTTCATGTCTTCAGTTTACCGTCGTTAAGAAGGATTGACTCGAAAATGTGCCACCTTGTAGAACATACCGATATGTACGAAAAGTGTCGCCATCGGTGGCGTAGCCAGGTAAAACGTTGTCACATCAGCTCTAATAAGCACAACGTGTTATATACATAGAGACTGTGTACAACTAACTAACGATTTAAAAAAGTCGCTAGCCCTGATACTTTCTTCCCTAATTAGGGACCATTTATCTATCTATATAAGGCCAGGTGCATTCCGACTATAATTGGAAACGCATATCGGTTTCACTCTCATTAGAGGTCGTCAGCTCGCTATTCCAAATTACAGCCAAAATACACCCAACAGCAAGCTCGGCGAAAGGTAGCCAGCCTTTAGAACATAGTGAGATGTATGACAAGTGTCGCCATCAGTGGCGTAGCCAGGTAATACGTTGTCGCGGCAGCTCTAATAAACACAACGTGTTATATACATAGAGACTGTGTACAACTAAATAACGATTTAAATAAATCGCTAGCCCCGGTACTTTGTTCTCTAATTAGGGACCATGTATCTATATAAGGCCAGGTGCATTCCGACTATAATTGGAAACGCATACCGATTTCGCTCTCATTAAAGCTCGTCTGTGCGCTCTACCAAATTACAGCTAGAATACACCCAACAGCAAACGCCAGCTACGCCACCGATGGCGACACTTGTACATCTCACTATGTTCTAAAAGGCTGGCTACCTAGCCGAACTTGCTGTTGGGTGTATTCTGTCTGTAATGACGAGCTCTAATGAGAGAGAAATCGGTATGCGTTTCCAACTATAGTCAGAATGCATATATATATATATATATATATATATATATATATATATATATATATATATATATATATATATATATATATATATATCTATATATATATATATATATATATATATATATATATATATATATATATATATATATATGACTAAAAAAATAATGGACCAATCTTGATCAAATTTGGTGAGTACCTTCCTTTTGCAAGTGGCTTAGATAAGTTCGTTAGCCAGTAAAATCGGACCAGGTTTTCCCGGAAAATTTTGTGTTTACTTTAAAAAATATATATCTGCGGAAATAACAAAGTAAGGGCAACCAAATTTGGTACGCGTGTTTGTATTATAAAGAGTGAATCCTGTACCAAAATTCCTAGGTCGCTAGCTCTAAAAACAAAGAATTTATGGGCAGTTAAAGAAATAAATTTTGAGTTTTCCTCAAAACGTCAAACTCGCAATTTGAAACGTCAAAATTGGCAATGTTTAGGCAAAGAACGTGAAACAAATACGGATTGTGAAAAGAAAATGTTGCAAGAAGAGTGTTCTGCAAACCCTTAAGTTTCAGAGTCAACCGTCACTGTTCTCCATTTTACTAAAATACTTACAGAAAATTCATTTCAAATATACCCTTTCTCTGATGCTTTGGCTGTCGGTTTAGGTAAGTTGATGCTTTTTCTGTGTTAGTGCATTTTTGCATTTTTTATCGAAATATGATGAGTTTGTAAGAAAACAATCAGGACGCAGTAAGTGCGTTTTGTTAGCGAATTTTCGGTAATTTTGCATATTAGCCCCCGAAAACTGTTTTCAGAAACCTGCCTAGCACCCCCCCCCCTGGATCCACAAATCCCAAGAAAAATTTCTTGTTCACACCCCCCAGGGAGTTACGGGACCAGGAGAGAGTAGGGATGCTGGGCGGGGTAGGTAGTGAAAAGGAAATATGAGCAGAAAATGCGAATAAAACGGGCTTGAAAGTTGTCTTTTTCACATCTTGAAGCCATATCCCCCGTAAACCCTGCTTACCCCGCACAGCACCCCTATTATCCCAGGTGCCGTAACTTCCTTGGCGGATATAAACAAGACATTTTTCTTGTGGCTTATGCAACGAGGGTGGTTGTATGCACGCGAGGGGGGAAGCAAAATCCCCACGACGAAGCAGCCACTCCACCATCCCCCACCCCTGCCGCAAGTCGAACGAGGGGGGGGGTCTTCTTCATTGTAGGCATTTTCCTTCCCCCTTCGCGTGCATACAACCACCCTCGTTGCATAAACAACAAGAAAAACTTCTTGTTCATACCTCCCAAGGAAGTTACGTGACCTGGGGCGAATAGGGGTGCTGTGCGAGGTAGGCAGGGTTTAATGGGGATAAGGCTTCAAATAGACAGCTTTCACGCAGTTTTCTTTGCATTTTCTGCTCATATTCAATTTTTACTACCTACGCCGCCCAGCATCCCTATTCACTTCCAGTCCTGTCCTTCCTTAGGGGGTGTGAACAAGAAATTTTTCTTGTGGTTTGTGCATCCAGGGGGTCCTAGTAATGTTTCTAAAAACAATTTTTTGAAAAGCGTTCGGGAGCGAATCAGCAAATTTACCGAATTTTCATTAAATCCTTAAAATTTCAATAACTCAATTTGCTATTAACACAAGCTTTGTTGGTTAGGAAACCAACATTTAAGTTTATTTTCGGATTTTTTTTTATATTTTCAAACCATAAGTAATTTTGATAAAATATAGTACATTGTTTTCACTACATAGGCTATAATCAGATTGATGCCTGCTCCCATTTGCTATTAAAAACATTTTCATGGAAATTCACTTACATAATACACTTGCTGCATCCACACTTTTGAAAAAATGTTTATATATTTTCAAACAATAAAGTTATTTCGATGAAATATGGTACATTGTTTCTACTATATAGGCAACCAAGTTTGATGCCTGCTCTCATCAAAGAAAGACATTTGCTATTAAAACATTTTAAAGAAAATTCGCTACCATAACGCACTTTCTGCGTCAAGACTTTTATTAAATGTTAAACTGATTATTTGCAAACTTTAGTTGAATAAATATGTTATTACATCTATCAAAATGTTAATTTTTACTCCGAATTTAAATATACGTGTTTTAGGGTGTAGATGACGAAAATCACAATAAAAATGAGGGCAGAAGCCAACTTTTGGATAATTTGGACATTTTTGTAGGAAAAACGTAAGTTGTACTCACTTTTGCGGCATGTTTTTGTCATATTTTACACAGTTTCGGGGGCCGTTAGTTTTATATTAAGCTAAAGAAGAGTGTATTCCACTATTCTAATTCATTTTCACATAGTTAGTGTACCCCCTTAACTGATTGTCTCTGAAAATTACCCTTCTTATCATCGTATAAGTTGAAATTGACATCTGACATTGTCAATTTCAACTTATAGGATGAAAAGAAGTGTAGTTTTCAGAGACATATAAACAGGTAAGGGGGTGCAATAACTATGTGAAAATAAATTAGCGTAGTGGAATACACCTTTCTTTAGCTTTATATAAAACGACCGACCCCTGAAAATGTATAAAACATGCCGCAAAAGTGAGTACAACTTACGTTTTTCCTAGAAAAATGCCCAGAAAACTCCAAAACTTGGCTTCTGCCGTTATTTTTATTGTGATTTTCGTCATCTACACCCTAAAACACGTCTATTTAAATTCGGAGTAAAAATTAACATTTTGGTAGATGTAATAACATATTTATTCAACTAAAGTTTGTAAATAATCAGTTTAACATTTAATAAAAGTCTGGACGCAGAAAGTGCGTTATGGTAGCGAATTTTCTTTAAAATGTTTTAATAGCAAATGTCTTTCTTTGATGAAAGCAGGCATCAAACTTGATTGCCTATATAGTAGAAACAATGTACCATATTTTATTGTGATTTTCGTTATCTGCACCCTAAAACACGCCCATATACAAAATTTCATAAAAATCGAACACGCGCCCCGAAAGTAAACCTTTACCAAAAAGTGCACATTTTACAACAATATTGCACATTTGTTGGTCATTTGATTCAACAAATATATATTCCCTAGGAACAACACTGGTGTAGCATCACTAACGCTTGCACTAACAAGCTTGTGAACTGTTATAGGAAAGCAGAGTAAACAAACATGAATGAACAAACTAATAAGCACAAGAAGATTTTGTAACCTTAACCTAACCTTACTATTTGTGCCAAATTCATATTAAATACCACAGGAATTATTGTTTATTGATTGTTATTATACTATACTGGGCTCTGTGCTATTGCTATTATTATACGTTTCTTCATTTCTTCTTGTCTCCCTGTGTTCTTTTTGTTATTTTATATTATTCATCATGGATGATGGTCCCCCTTTTTTTTGACCAAGTCTTAGTTATCTGGATAAATGTTTATTATTAGATTACCACTGGGACAAGTTCTTAGGTTGTAGGTAATGTTTGATATGTCCCAAGTTAGAAAATGGAAGAATATAGCGAGGGTGTTGGGCTTTCAACGAGAGAAGCTCTAAATAACCTATCCAAAGATATTGAATTGGTGCTGCATCAATATCAATCTGAAAAGAAACGAAGGTATGTGTACACCATATCTATTCAGTATTTATTGTATTTAGGAAAAAGACACGTAATTCTACTTAACTGATATTTGACGAAAATCCGTTAGGTACTGTTTATGATGTATTATGTCTCTGGTTTCCCTACAATAGTGCCTCTCTGACATTTCATAAAAATCTTTGGTAAACTTGCAGATTAGCTCCTGAACGCTTAAAAAAAAAACTGTTTTCAGAAACATGCCTAGGGCCCTCCCTGGATGCACAAACCACAAGAAAATTTGGTAACTTCACAGATTACCTCCCGAACGCTTTTCAAATATTTTTTTCAGAAACATGCCTAGCCAATATGAGCAGAAAATGCGAAGAAAACTGCTTGAAAGCTGTCTTTTTCAAATCTTGAAGCCATACCCCCCCTAAACCCTGCCTACCCCGCACAGCACTTCTATTTGTGCCAGGTCCCGTAATTCGTTAGGGGGTATGAACAAGAAATTTTTCTTGTGGTTTATGCAACGAGGGTGGTTGTACGCACGGGGGAGGGGAAGAAAAATCCCTATGGCGAACCAACCCCTCCCCCAAGGACAAAAGTGGAACACTAGAGGAAGGAAAACCCATATTACAATATAAGTGGCAAAGTATGTATAGCAAGAAGAGAACATCCCATAGCAAATACAGTGAAACGATCGAGATTTACAAAAAAGAATAACAAATTTACACACCCTTACCTTTTGCCATAGCCACAATAGACCTAAGGTCGTGGTGGAGGGACTGAAATAGCCCACTCACAATAAAATCTAATCTAATCTACCTTTTGCATCTCAAGCAAATGAGGTTGGTCCGGCCATTGTGTAAACAACCTGTGACCTTATAATTTAACAGTCTCCGATGGCAATTTCCTCATCGCAAAAACAACATATGAAACAAATAACATGTCGGCAACTAAGAAAAGGTCACAAATGCACCTTAAGCCACTACGACACCAATGGTCATTAAAAGAACAAAGTAAACAACGCACAATTTGAGAAATATCATTCGTAACACGAATATATATGAAACCTTCTAAACGTGTACCCGTAGTAGCGCCATATTGAAAGCCAAGTTTAAAACTGTCAGTTAATGGCGTCTAGATAAGTCTAGAATGTTCAAGGGATTCACAAAATCAAAGTGAACTTTATGTGAAATGTAATGTTTAGGAGGGGAAGGGGTCTCACGGGACAGGATTGTACTGGGAATTTATAAAAAAGTGTGCAATGTGTAAGGAACTTTAAATGTCAATAACTTAGCAAAAACAAAAGAACAAAAGGTAAAAATAGTGTTACATTGCATGTATGATAGCAGACTTTATCTATCAGCAGTCAATGTTTTTAAAATCGTTCGGGAGTTAATCTACAAATTCATCATCATCTTTAGTACTCCTAAATTGGGTTGAAACATATCGAGTTTTAATACAAAGTGACTCACTTCAAGTGTAAACCATCAGTAATTTGGTCATAATTGCACTTACAATACCTGTTGTATAGCACACTAACATGTAATGACTGTCACTTGACATTGTATACCTATATGTTTATTGTTATTATTTATTACCTTAAATTATACAATATTCAGATACAAAAAGTCTAAACAACTTGTGTATAATAACATGCTTTATCAAGTTTTATTCAGAATTGCTTGACAGCTAGTAGCTACCAAATTCAACAAACTTCAAATTTTGATTTTCCAATTAAAATTACCTTTTGCTTCCATGTCCTTCGGATGTTTCACCCCATGCCTTTATTTACAATTAGTGGTGATCTGCCCATAATACTGTCTTCACTACAATTTCGTTTTGCCCACATTAACTCACATTGACCACGTTAAACCATTACACAAGAGTCTACACGATGGTCCATAGACCTACGCATTCGATTAAAAATTGCAGGAGAATCTTGGATTACCCCCCACGATTTAATATTGCTGTTTCTTAAGTCTTCTAATTTTTGAATATGAGTCTTAAACAGCAAAGTTTTTAAATGGCCCCCAAGTGAAAACATCTAAGGGATTGAGCGGGCCAAAACTGAAGTCCGCCTAGGTCTATCCAGCGATTTTCATATTCTGAAATTGATCACAGTATTACCACTAAATGACAATAACTAACACCTGATTATTGACAATTAGATTATCATTACAAAATGTGAACCAGCTGGCTACTATATAAATGACAGTTCAACTAAAGTTCTATACTATGCAAGTTATGCTATGTAATTGAATTTAATTTTTTTTTCTCCAGAAATCGTTAATTTAGCAAAAACATACACGAGACCTTTTTTGTTAAGAATGAATTAAGCTATTAAAAATGTATTTTAGGCGATGTAGCGGTAAGAAAAAAAGTTATGTGTGAGACAAGTTCTAGGCCTCTTTAATTCTGGTGTCATAATCATGGTGAAGCCTACAAATCAATTCCTTCCTTTTAAAGCCCAAGATTCCCAGGTCCATAAGCTTTGCCTCCCTATACAGCTCCTTAGTTGGATATGTCCTATTTCTTACTATAAGAGATGGCATAATGCACTTGTTGCATCTATATTTTTTGATTACCAATTTATAATAATTATTAGTATACTTGTGTTTTTTAAGATTTTATTTTTGTGGTCACACTTTTATATTATGATTGTTTATTCTATGTTCATATAAAACAATATAAATATATATATATATATATATATATATATATATATATATATATATATATATATATATATAATATATATATATATATATATATATATATATATATATATATATATATATATATATATATATATATATATATTTATTTATTTATTTATTTATTTATTTATTTATTTATTTATTTACATGACTAATATGTATTCTAATTGAGCAATTTATTGGTTTTAGAAAAACGAAATTCTATATTAGTGACACATTACATCATCAAAGTTGCCAGAGTACAGTCAGCTGGATTTCTGTATTATTTCAGTTGTGGGCCTCACTAAGTTTATTTTTAGCATATGCATTTGAAAGCAAAGATACTTCCTATGTGTACCAATCCATTTTGATTTTAATACTGGCTGTAATAAATATAACTTTTGAGTTATATGAAAACAAGTTACGACACAGTGAAATTCCCAACAGAATAAGGGCAGTTTTAGATAAGGTACACAGTATTTATGACAAAGTAGAATGGTCTCCAAGATGTTATCCCAACATATGTTCACCTGTCTCACCTTGTATAACGCTGCAGTTGACTTACAGGGACAATCATTTGGTCAACTTGCCTTGGGCACTGTTAGTTAAAGATGATATAATTTTAATGAGACCTGGTCAGATGGCTCCAGGACACTGTGAATCTTTTGATAAACAGGATGAATATTCTATATTACACACAAAGGAAGTTTTCGCACCTCCAACACAAAATGATTCTGAAACAGTAACAAGCCCTACGATTCGAAAACCAGTAGAATGTAAAAAGTTTCGTTTACTAGAAACACCATATGTCAATAACCTGAAGGTGTATTTAGACAGGGCTGTAGACAGACCGGTGACACAATATAGTCAACAAAGATACTTCATCTTGAGAAGAATTTTTGAATTCGGCTTGTTCCCCCTGCTTCTGTTGGTAGTGTATATCACTTGTGTTACAAAATATTTTCAAATGAAAGCATACTTTAATGATTATAGCGTATATAATTGGTTTTTTGTAACTCCAATTGCTGTTATGTTACCATTAATACCATTAGTCTTTCCTGCAGTTTGGATTTTACTAAACCAGTTCGGTTTAGCACGGTAAGTGAAACTTATTATTTGTTGTTGCCCTTACGTGGTGAAACCGTTCCGTACTAAACACAGATGTAGGCTTCTCTGGCTTCACAAGTGCTTGTGCAGAGAAGAAAACAAGCACTTTTGAAACCAGAGACGAAGTCTAAATCTTTATTTAAGTAAAACTTATTTTATTTGTTATCACCACATTTAATATTGTTACTTAGGCTTTTGACATATAAATTAGATGCTTGTGATCATATGTGTGTAATTTGAAAGTTATTTTTTTTTAATCAATGGAACTTTTTTGACTACTATTGACATTCGTGGGATGGATGATTAAACAGTACGAGATGCAATGGTGATATTTGAATTAGTTCTCAAACAGAACAAATTTATTTTACTCTGTCTGATGTGAACCCACATCAGAGGAGACATGTCAAAGTTGACAACCCAATGTGAGCCTGTGTGCCTACAAACCTACGTCGGCTCAGTTTTTTACATTTTAGTATCAACTTAATAGTGACCTTTAAGAAAGTGGTCTTTTTACTGACACTAATTTTATACTTAATATTATATAACTACATAAGTCAAACAGTCATACGTGTTTGAGTAAGACACATATAATTTTCAACGCAAATAAATAAATAAGTGAATAAGGACACACATCTGCCTTAGGAGCCTGCTTTTGTGATTTGATCAAAGGACAGTGGAACAATTGAACTTTAAATTTCTTTAACTGAAAATGCATTTTACGGTACTGGTGAATACTTAACAAAGTAGATAACATGGCCTAGTGATTCTTAGACCCAATGTTGTTTTTACTTAATTTAATTTTACTATTTAATGTTTGTTTTAGTGAATTTTCTTTAAAAAATCACTAATGAGGAGGTCTCGACTTTTGAATTTAGAAAAAATTTCTTTCAATGAGCACTAATCAGGCCCCCTAGAACACATATCCGGGATCAGTGTAAATTTTTATATGTTTATATATATATATTTGTATATGTAGGTATCACACTGATAACTCAAAAAATAATGGGCCGATTTTGATTGTGAATACTTCCCTTTTGCAAGTAGCTTGGATAAGTTCGTTAGCCAGGAAAATCGGCCCAGGTTTTCCCGGATTTTTTTTGTTTTCTTTAAAAAAAAAATATTTATAACTCTGTACATAACAAAGTAAGGACAACCAAATTTGGTATGCGGGTTTCTATCGTTATAGGTAAATTAAGTACCAAAATTTAGCTCTGAAGGTGAAAAGACAAAAAAGTTAGAGGCATTTAAAGAAAAATAAATCGGGGTTTTTCCCAAAACATCAAAGTCGCGGTTTAAAATGTCAAAATTGGCAACATTAAGGCAAATACCCTGAAACTAATACGAGCTATGGAAAGAAAATGTCTCAAGAAGAATGTTTTACAAGCCCTGAAGTCTTAGCTTCAACCGCCATTGTCCTTCATTTTACTAAAATATTTCCAGAAAATTCATTTCAAATAGACTCTTTCTCTGATGCTTTGACAGTAGTTTTAGGTATACGGTTTATCACTTAATTGTATATAATTTTTGTCGAATTTTCGTAAAAAATAAATGAAGCTCAATATATCCGTTATTATACAAGATACGAAAAAAAATTGTATACATGAATTATAGGGTGTCTTGAGCTACATCTTAAAAAAATGTTTCTACAATCACAGGATGGCACATAAGTCAATGGTGATACAAAATCTCTCTTCTTTTCTTTTTAGTTGAACACGCCTTATGTTATTCCATTTTTGCATTTTCCATCGAAATATAATGCATGTTTGTAAGAAAAGAAATTCGGGGCGCAGCAAATGCGTTATGGTAGCGAATTTTCATTAAATGCTTCAAATTTGAATAGTTCAATTTGCTATTAACCTATAAGGTTTGTTGGCCGGGAAACCAGTTTTTTCGCTAACACTTTAAGTTTACTTTCAGAAAATTTTGTGCATTTTCAAACAATAAAGTGATTTTGAAGAAACATGGCACATTGTTTCTACTATATAGGTTATACTGGTAACCAAATTTGATGCCTGCTTTCTTAAAAAAAAACACATATTTGCTATTAAAAACATTTTTCACTACCGTAACGTACTTGCTGCGTCCAGACTTTTTATTATTGTTAGATGTATAATTTCATGTAATTAAAAAAAAACGTACCTAAGGAAAGCTGCAAAAAAATTGGGGAAGTTATGAACCGATTTTAATTTTCCAATTTGGGCCCGCGACCAGAGGGCCCGGCCGAGTTTGTTTGTTTTACATTTTAATAGTCTTTGATTTTAAAATGTTATAAAGCAATAATAAAATATGTAAAAATCTGGTTGAGTATAATATTATTTTACAGTCATTTAGAAAATTGTGTAATATTAATCATCCGCTAAACGAAGAGGAGGGGGGCCTGAAAAAAATCCGCATGAGACCCATGATGTCTAAAACCAGCCCTGCTTTTGACAATCTGTCAAATGAGATACTCCTTGGAAAGCTGAAACCTCACAGAACTATATAAATAACACCCAAAATGTTGTTATCCTACTTGGAAAATATATATCAATGCATAGTGTGGGGAGTGTGGTAAAAATCTGGATGGAGCTTTAGTAGAGGTGTACTTCAAGGTTTTACATTTGCACCTCGTTTGTTCATCATCTATATAAGCGACCTTCCACTGAATGTAACTTTTAGCTTAGGGTGCTTGTTTGCTGATGATATAACTCTATTAACTAGACTTCCTTTAAAAATACACTGGTACTAAAATTGGATGAGGTGAAAAAGTAGGTCAAAGCAAATAGAATTAATGTGAATAAGGAAGTCGTTTGGGGTGCTTATATCAAAGCTACGTTGAGAGAAGTAGATCGCTTAACTGGGTATGTGGCATAAAAGTGATTTACAGTGGGATACTGATATAGATCACATTAAAAATAAGCCCTAACTGACAGTTTTTATGACAAGAAAAATAGTGGGGTAGCCACTTACTAGCATACAATATATTTGAGCAACAGAACACGAGCAGTAAGGTGGAAAGATAAGATGTCATCAGAGGTAGCGGTAGACCTTGGCATATCTTAAGGGTAGGTACTGGGTCTGTTATTGTTCATTGTTTATACTAACGATCTGTCATCCTTGCCATCTAAGTTTTGTTGCAACTTTATACACTGATGATACAACTTTTCTAAATGTAGCACCTGCGAATTTTGAAGTTGAAAAGCTTACGACTACTTCACTTACAGTTGCAGAAAAGTGGTTCATTGAGTAGTTTCAGGCTCAATGTTTAAAAACCAGTAGACTGACTGTAACCACACGATTTAACAATGGCCCGACACTGAATTTGCTGGGAATACTTTTAAATAGTTCACTTATCTGATCGCCGTAGGTAACATGTTCATCAAAGAAAATATCAACTACCATTTTTACTATCAGGAGGGTCAGTCTCTTTTGAAGTTGAAAAGCTTACGACTACTTCACTTACAGTTGCAGAAAAGTGGTTCATTGAGTGGTCTCAGGCTCGATGTCGAAAAACCAGTAGACTGACTGTAACCACACGATTTAACAATGGCATGACACTGAATTTGCTGGGAATAATTTTAAATAGTTCATTTACCTGGTCGCCGTAGGTAACATGTTAATCAAAGAAACTATCAACGGCCATTTTTACCATCAGGAGAATGTGGTCAGTCTCAGTCAGTCTTCAACTGAGGAAATATGCAAACTAATATATTTCCCAAACTTCCATTAATTGACACCATATGGTGTTTTGGTTTGTTGGTATAGTGCAGTGATACATGTGCTATTCAAACAAAAGGAGGCAGTTTGTGCTTTGTGTGGAGTATCCTGTTCGTTAAGCTCTCATGGTCTGTTTAAAGAGCAGGCAATACTTACTGTTGTATCTGTCTTCAATCCTGAGTGTCAAATATGTTTATAACAACAATATTTTTGACAGGAATCATAACATACAAACATATGATATCAACAAAGACCATTTTATCACACATAGAAGATTAATAAAGACACAGTTGAGTATTAAGTATGTGTGCAGAAAAGTATATAACAAACTGCCTGCCAGTATAAAATAAATTCTTCCAGTCAACTGTTCACCAGAATATATGTATTAAAACCTTTCATCTGGAGTATAGAAAACACGAGATAAATCCAAATATGGCATATTACATGGGGTGTTCCATTTAAAAAATATATGTTTCGCTTGCCCTGAAAATATGAATCACTCCTTACAGCCAAACATAATTTAAAGATTCTAAGCTTTAGGCATTTTATAATTTTTGTAAATAAGTTTCTTTGATATCTTTTATAGTAACAGATACATCAGGATTTGTCATATTAATGTGCCAGCCTGAATAATAGATCATAAAGGCCATGGAGATGGCCAGCTTCCCCTCCTAAATATAATCTTCAGTTTAAAAAAATGGTACCTACCACTACTATGTTGAACTAGTTTGAAGTGAGTAATATGTAATTCATTAAAATTGTTTGCTATTCGTTTCTCAAAAAATACATAACCTTGCAAATTAGTTTGCTGTTCGTTTCCTAAAAATATTGCTTGAAATGCTTTTTGATATAATAGATCACTACAGTCATAGAACATACATATTATTTCAGATATATATTTTCATTATAGCAGTGTGTAGAGCCACTGTTTACGAGTTAATCAATTTTGTCTCATATTTGTAACCTAGTAACGAAGCATTAATTGCTATTTATACAAAGCAAATATCTAACAAAATAAATAATAAGTGTGCTGTGTAGAAGCTTTATTATTTGTTTATAGAAACATTTTCTCATTTTCGGTTGAGTTTTTATTTATATCTTTGTCGACAGAGATTTAGCTTTCCTATTTGATAGGGCTAGAATGTGTTTGTTTAAATTGTTGAAATATGTTTTTTTTTTCTGCGTAAAAACCTTATCTTTGACAAGTTTAGTTGGTAGTAGAGTCAACAGATAAATAAATAATCATTTATCCCTATGGCCGACAGTGATTCTAACACTGAATGTTAGTATAATAACAATAACAATTTATCCCATAAATATTCGAAATCTCTGGATTCGCTAGTTCAAAAATACCAAGTCAAAAGAAAATTAATTAATTAATTAATTAATTACATTTCAAGGATATATACAACATAATAAAAACATATGCAATAATATCACTGATTGAACAATATATAAAACACATAAGTCAATGAAACAATTATATTTACACACAAACAGAATATCAGAAGTAAAATATAAACATAATTAGCAAAAAAAAATTCAAAATTTAAGTGTCAGTAAGATACAAGTTTATAATTCCACTGTTAAATTAAAAGAGAAAACAACTAAATATAAATTAAAAAACAACAATGAAAAAAGTTTGGGTATTGGATGCAAGGAATTCAGAATTTAATTTCATTAATATTCATCTACACTGTACAACCATGTTTCTGTTAAAAAAAAATTTCATATATGTTTTGAAATTCTTTTCATTCAATTTCCATGACTCATTGAGAATCTAATTATAAAAACTTACTGACCAGTCTGTTGTCTTTTTTAATTTTTATATAGTACTATCAAATTATTTTTGCCCCTTGTGTTATAAGTACCAACATCAGTGTGTTTAATATTTCCCTCTGTTAGAGTGAACCCCCGACAACTTTTGATAAACAATTATAGAAAATATAGACATTTAGGTCCAGCTGTGTAAATATGGGGGTACACAGGTATAGTTGCATCCATATTAGCACTAACTAATACACATATTGCTGACTTTTGAAATACAAAAACTGCACAAGTGCATATGTACAGACTGCTCCAAATTGTAACACAGTAATTTCATAGATACTGAAACATTACACACTATACAATCAGTGTACCTCTTGTATTGACAATTTTTAAAGTTTTCTAATTGCAAGATCTACAATCGAAGGTTTTGCACACTTTAGATATACAGAGTGGAAGAAAAGTCTGGAAACGTTAAATTTTCTTTCAAACGGGTAGTCAGAAACATAAAAAAAATTTGGGATACGTCTACTTTAAGATACGGAGATTCCCGATTTGGTATGTGCAATGTTGACAGATTTACCGTTTTTCTGATATTATTAGGCACTGTAGTTTTTTAAATGCAATTATTGGACTCTACCCTTCAATACGAGTTTAACCATAGGCAACACTTGAGGTTTGATGTAATCAGAAAGGTCTTAAATGAATAAAACTCTCGTTGCAAAGTATTATTCAATGAAATTACAATGTACTAGTTGAAAGATTATTACATTAATAAATACTGTCTACTTAATCAGGTGGTCTAAATGTGCTCCGTTAGTAATTTGAAGTACCCTAATCGATGGTAGAATGTGTCTATTACATCTCTCCATGATTCTCTGAAAATTAATCGAGATTCATCGATAATTCGTTGCCTTAACTCTGCAAGACCTTCCGGTTTAGCTTTGTAAACTTTACTTTTTAGGTATCTTCAATAAAAATAGTCTTTAGGATTGAACTCTGGTGAACAAGGAGGCCATTCAATCAACCCTGTCTACCAATCCATCGTCTGGGAAATACCTCATCTAAATAACGTCGAACATTTACAACAAAATTAAATGGAGCTTCGTCTTGCTGAAACCATATCCGATTAAAAGTGGCTCCAAACAGGTTTCTCATTGCAGGTACAATTTCATTTCTAAGTAGCATTTCATACCTATCAACGGTTACATTTCCTTCAATAAAAAAGAAATCTGCACGCAGCAAGTGCTTTATGGTAGTGAATTTTCATAGAAATGATCTGGCACCAAATATTTTATTATAACTTTTTTTCTTGTAACATAGAATCTAAATTTTGGTGTATAGTTTACTTTTTATATCGCAAACCTATCTACCAAATTTGGTTATTATAGCTTTTTAATTTTTTGAAATAAAAAAAATCGAAAGAAAACTTAACATTTTCCCGGAAAACTTCGTCCGATTTTTCTGGCTAACGAACTTATCCAAGCCACTTACAAAAGGAAGGTACATACCAAATTTGATCAAAATCGGCCCATTATTTTTTGAACCACCTGTATATATATATATATATATATATATATATATATATATATATATATATATATATATATATATATATATATATTTATATATATTTATATATATGTATGTATATATATATATATATATATATATATATATATATATATATATATATAAATTGAAACTGACACCAGATATGGGTTCTAGGGGTCCTAGTTCGTGCTCATTTGCAAAAATGTTTCAAAATTCAGAAGTCTGAATGTCCCCATTAGTAAATTTTTTCTACGAAAATTCATTGAAAAGGCCCAATTAACTGAGTACTCACCATACCCGACCATACATTTAACCTTTGTGGTCTTTGAGGATGGTTTTCATGCATCCAGTGTGGATTTACGCCACTCCAATACCTTAAATTAGTGTGATTTACATTCTCACACAGTATAAAGGTTGAATTTTAGGAAAAACATATGTTGTTAAAGAAATTCCCATCAGTTGCAATTTTTTCCATCATTACCTCACAAAACTCTAATCTACAGTCAAAGTTTTCTTCAACTAATTCTTGCAATAACTTAATTTTGTATGGTTTAAATTTATTCTTATGTTATACATGTAAGATTGAAAAATGACTTATATCATGTACTTGTGCAGCTCTATGTGAATATGTATGTGGATCTTCAACGGAACTTTGCATCATATCTAAAGTTTTGGTGTCATTCATTACCGTTTTTGGTCGACCTGTTCAGTATTCATCTTTTACACTTCCAATTTCCTCAAAGCGTGTTAATGTTTTTTGTACCGTCACTTTATGGATAGGAGAACTGTTTGGGAATGTATCATTAAACAAGTTTGCTACTTCACTATAAGATTTGTTCTATTTGAATCAATCAACACCATTAATATACAATTAAAAAGGTATACTGATGGTCAATGTTTGCAATATACAGCATAACGTATGTGAGCGTAGTCTGCATAGGAGAAAGATGGTACCGATACAGTGAGGCAAGTAGGTTGGTCAGACAGAGACAGGCAATTGTCAGCTGGCTATCCAGCTGACATAAACTTCACAGATAAAACTATCTAATGTTGCTTATACACTCAACTGTCAAATGACTTTGCCTTGTCTGTCCTTGCCTAAGTGACAGAAATGACCACATTTTAGTCGATTGTCAGCTTACCTGTTTAATTATGTATCTCTGGTAGATACACAGAAATTTCACAAACCTTACAGCCTCGATTCATCATCTTCAAAATTTGTAACAACTGATGCATGGTGGTAATGTATTGTAAGGATCTTTTGATTATTCATAAATAGCTGATTACTTGCAAACCAGTCCTATTCTGTAATAATTACATCATCAATCATTGTTGTTGCTCCAATGATCCTTCTTGGTATTGTTATCAAAATGAAGTGTCTCGGTAAATGTTATTGTTTTTAATGCCTCAAACAGCAAGCTGCATATCAAATCGTTTATACAAAAAAGAGAGAGTAGTGACCCAAGAACAGATTCCTGAGGTACACTTTTTTTGTTCCTTGTATTAATATAATAATAATATGCATACTCATAACTTCAAAATGAAACATTGTTTCATTTGCAAGGGGCTTTCTTAATGGGAGTTGGCAACTTTTTTGCAGTATATATTTAGTGCAGTCAAATAGGGTGAAAAAAGACTGAACCTCGGAATTAAAGATGATAAGCTGAAAACTCACACAGACCTTTGCTTTGACATTCTTAACACTCACTCAAAATTAACATATGATCTCGAGTACGCACCTTGAGATATTCAAGGTCAAAGGTCGCGAAAATCGTTTTTTTTTTAAGTGCAAATATCGCGTTTTATATTGGTCAAATCGTTTTTGAAGTTATTATAAAATTTGTAAAGCGTAAAATTCTCTATAATATATTCATTGATTGTCGTAGAATTTTTTTGTCGTGAATCATTTTTGAGATATCATGCAGAGAGTGGGTAACATATCCGTATATGGGTCAAAGCAATGTCGAATACACTGTCATAATGTCTTATGGCTATAATAGTGAACAAGGAAAAATATCACAACTATTAATATATTTAAATTATTTATCTATTTTTGATTTGATTTTGATTTTTATAAATCTTATTCATAGATAAGACATCTGTAAGAATATGTTTTAGTCAATTTATATGAATAGTAAGGTACTGAAATAAAATATTGTAGATTATATTATTATTAATTTTTTATTTACTGTAAGCAACAAATGTTTTTTTTTATTTGCTTAATAAATTACAAAATATTTTTTATATTTAATTTAGTAAATCTTACTCTTGCTCGTCATCGTTTTTATCTTCTAATTGTTCAAATGAAATTTCTGAATCGTAATCTTCACTTTCGTTGTCCATTATATTTGGCTACACAGCCTCAAGGATTTCGGGTACAAATTCACTCTCTTCATCTAAATAATTTGGAGATGATAAAGCATTGAGACATGCTTGCTTGTTATAATGGCCACAACCCCAGGAGCATTGTAATCCTACTTTTCTACACCCACAGCTCGCGTCACAGCCTTTCCTACAATTACAGAAGATGATACTTAATAGCTCTTCAGGTGCTGGTGGCGATAATGTAGTCAAAGGCTTCAGGGTCTCGTTCTGTAAAACCCACCCCCCTTCTTTAGGTTCTACTTTTTTTTAACGAAGTTTGAACTTCTTTGTAGGGCCAATAAATATGTTGTAGAACTGTAGCACTTGTAGGTGGTAGAGATGATATCTGCACTGGTTTATTGAATCTTGTTGGTTTGATAATTATTTGTACCTAATCCTATTGTTTTCTGATTTTGGAGCATTATATATTGCTAAATTAATTCTTATTCCGTTTTCATATGAGTTAGGAGGGCAGTTTTCTTATTGAAACAGTTGAACTAATTGGTACAAATCATAGTGTTTTTCAAACATATAAAAAATTTGTGGTTTACCCTTTCTAAATAGCGCAGATGTTGGATTCACATCTACTGATGGCGTGCAAAAATAAAATATGTTCTGTACAGTGGGGATATTTATCGAAGCTTTATCATGTCTCCACATTTTCCTTAACAGTTTTCTTAAAAAATATTTCTTTTTGGTGTGATTTCGTTCTTCTATTAAAAGAACTAGAAGATCTATATCGTCTCCAAAGATGAAGGTAGTCTTTTCTTTCTCAGATTCGGCAATGGCTGGTTCAACAATCAGAACATCAGCATTGTCTCTGGATTGTTTTGTAGCGACATTAATATTTTTCAATTGCCGTACAATGCATATGACAGTGTATTTGACATTGCATTGACCTGTATATGGATACGGACTCCCACTTTTCGCACGATATTTCAAAAATGGTACAAGGCTGGTGACAAAAAATTGCTAAGATATAAATTGTAGAGAATTTAATGCACCACAAATTATATAATAATTTTAAATACTAATCCATAGAAAACGGGGCATTTTAAAATAAAAGAACTAATAAAAAACAGGAAACTTATCCATTGTTAAACATGTTTTATATCTGTTGCAGGTTGAAAACTGTATTTGATGGTACACAAACTGTGAATGAAAACAATTTAAATGAGACTGGAGACTCTGTAGCTAGTAACTTTTCTAGGATAAATTTTAGTTGTAATAAGGCCTTTAAAAATTTAATTGAAATCATTAAAGGGAATTCTGAAGTAATGTGTAGAACAACAAATATTTTGCATGTGTTGGGATCAGTAACAGTAAGTAATTAGAAACTGGTGAGATTAAATAATATATAGGGTGGAGGATTTTGAGTGTCGACACCATTGTGATCTTTAAAGCTATAAGAGATACAAAGTTTGTTGAACTAGACATAATTTGCACATTTATAAGGGCGTCTCAGAATGCCTTTTAGATTTTATTTTACAGGTAACAAGCTATAGCCAGAAAAAGTCAAAACTGGTATTTTTCCTCTTTAATATTTCAAAACCAGATACTATCCAATACAAAGATTTTGTAAAAGATCATAACCATTTCTGGTTGTCATGGTGTTCTCAAAAAGTATCTAAGCTCATATTATGTTCATGAGTTAAACAGTCAACATTTCTTCTTGATGGGCGCCATATTGAATCTTTTCACCAAATTATATTAGGTTTTTCTTGTTACAATAATGTATCACTTGATGAAAAATAAGTGAAATAGTATCATGAATTTTTGACAATTAAAATAAAATGTTTTTGTGATTCAAGTAGTAATGAAATTAAAATAATACAGGCAGTGGGTGCTTACTTAGTAATTATAATTGTTGCAAAATACATATGAGAAAGAACATAAATTTAAGAGGTGAAACGAGGACTATATGACTTTTTTGTGATTTTAAAGATATGACTTGTAAGCATTTTCAGAAAAAAGGGAACGTCATTTAAGCGATATAAATAAATTTGTTGAATATATAATGTTTTCATTTTTTATACAAACACAAAGAAAACTGCTACAAGTCGTGTATCATTGAAATCAGAAAAAATCATGTTTGAATATATTTCCTTTTAGTGAATTTTCTTAGAAAAAATTCACTAATGGGGAGATCCTGACTTTAGAATTTTGAAAAAATTTCTTCAAATTAGCGCGAACAAGGACCCCTAGAACCCATATCCAGGGTGAGTTTCAATTTATATATATATATATATATATATATATATATATATATATATATATATATATATATATATATATATATATATATATATATATATATATATATATATATATATATATATATATATATATATATATATATATATATATATATATATATATATATATATATAGTAGTGTCGCAGTAATCCGTACCCGCGATAATCCGGATGTCATGGTAGTTCGGATTGTATTTAAACCCTCATTATGTACCTTGTAGTCCATATTATGATTATAACACATTCGGTAATCCGGATATCAACTAATATGTATCTTATATTTTATTAGATTTTGCAGGTTTTAACCAGTCTCTGCTTGTTTACGGCCAAGTTCGTAGGTATTGCATTATTTTTCGCTAGTTTAGTCGCGACTGTCGGACTGTTCAGTTTCCGATGGCGCCGTTGAAGCGTAATCATAAAACTTTAACTATAAGAGAAAAGTCAACCATTATTGATGAGCTTAATCGTGGAATTAGCGGCAAAAGTCTAGCATTCAGATATGGTGTCGGGACCTCAACAATAAGTGACGTTAAGAAAAATGCGAAAAAAATCAAAGGGTAAGTAGAACGTGCTATTTTCTGTGTGCGATTGCGTTGTATGGGGTTTTCATTTGATATTTCGTTCCAATGCCACTTGAAAATTTTTTGTTTGTATATTTTAGGTTCATTGTACAATGTGTTACTGGGCCTGGAAATTGGATCAAACAATAAAATCTCTTGCCTTACAGCCACCACAAATTTACAATGCTCATGAGTCAGTTTAACGAAGCTTTTCTATAGAAAAAGTCTTCTGGCTGAAACTCTAACTAACAACAAAAAAGATCTTGTTAAGTACCTAAAAAGTTTGAACCTCAAATTTGCTGTATGCCTGCTTCACAGCGCTTTGGAGAAAGTTCCAGCCAGCTCTTTGAAAAAATGTGGGAATAAAATTTTGAAAGCTAACGGTGAACATTTGGAAGAAGAGAATCCTGACGATTTAATTCCTTTAAGTGTACTAAAGCAACGAATACGAACAGTTGTTGCAGAAGAAATTGATAGTGTTTCTACAATGTTCGAAAACGTGGGTCATAAGGTGGATATTGGTGAAGCTCTGGATTGGATTGACGGTGATGCCCAATTGCTTGGGAAGGACCATCTGAGTGAGTTAGGTGACAATTCAGATTCAGATGAAGGTGGCATGGAAGAAAATACTCCCCTGGACAAAATTAAGCATAAAGATGCAATTAATCATTTAAACATTCTACAGTGGGCAACAGAAAATAATATTCCGTTAACATATATTATAACATTGCAAAATCTAAGAGAGATTGCCTATGAAAAACAGCAATCCAATACTCGGCAAGTTAAAATAACCAATTTCTTTCAATCAATTTAAAAAAACTTGGGAGATGATGAAAGCAAAGAAAAAGGTGAAAATGATGAACTAGTGGACCATCTGAGTGAGTTAGGTGACAATTCAGATTCAGATGAAGGTGGCATGGAAGAAAATACTCCCCTGGACAAAATTAAGCATAAAGATGCAATTAATCATTTAAACATTCTACAGTGGGCAACAGAAAATAATATTCCGTTAACGTATATTATAACATTGCAAAATCTAAGAGAGATTGCCTATGAAAAACAGCAATCCAATACTCGGCAAGTTAAAATAACCAATTTCTTTCAATCAATTTAAAAAAACTTGGGAGATGATGAAAGCAAAGAAAAAGGTGAAAATGATGAACTAGTGGAAATATACTAAAGTGATGAGTAGTTTTCACTAAGTGTATTATTATGTATGTTACTTTTAATATAAGTTTTCATAAGTACGTTTTAATCATTTATTTCAAATCTACGTTTTTTAAAGACTAACTAAAAAATGTTTTCATAATCCAGATAATTTGCTAATTCGGTTCGGCCTGGGTTTAATTGGTCCGGATTATCGCGACGTCACTGTATATATATATATATATATATATATATATATATATATATATATATATATATATATATATATATATATATATATATATGTATCACACCGATAACGCAAAACATAATAGCCCGATTTTTGTAAATGGCTTGGATAAGTTCGTTAGCCAAGAAAATCGAACCAGGTTTTCCGGAAAAATTATTGGTTTTCTTTCGGAGAAAATTTTATCTCAAAAAATAAAAAAGATATGGTAACCAAATTTGGTAAATAAGTTTACGAAATTAAAAGGAAACCACATGCTAAAATTTATATTTCTATGTTACAAGAAAAAAAGTTATGAAAAAATAATCATTTCCATTAAATCCACTATCATAACGCACTTGTTGTGTCCAGACTTTTTTTACAATAAATAAATATCAATTATATTTTGTTAGAAAGTCACGACCTACTTACTATGTGGCTTATTTTTTGTTTATTTCACACAAAGAAAAATAAAACTCCCTCAATTAATACATTTAGAAATTATTTGATGAAATTAATCAATATAGCGTCCACATTGTGTAATTTTATGACAAATATATTACTATGTATTACCATAAGAAGAAAAGTTAATTATCACATCTCATAAACGTATGAGCTTAGATATTTTATAGAATTTCAGACTTCTAGAATAACTGGTTTTTGAAATATTAAACAAAGAAAAAAATGCCAGTTTTTTGTCTTTATCTAGTTATATGAAAAATATTTGAAATCTGAGATGCCCTTATAATTGTGCAACTTTAGTCTCATTTAACCAACTGTGTATCTCTTGTAATTTTTGAAATTTTAATGACGTCAACAATTGTGTATGCTTATTTTTAAGTTAGTTATTTTTTTGTTAAATGTTTTGTTAGTTAAACAATTTTTTAGTAGAACAAATTAATAGTAACTTGAATTCGGTTGTCATGGAGAAAGCTTTTATTTCATTCCATAATTAATTATTGTTGTCCTTACTTGGTAAACAGTATCATTAACTACAGATGTAGAAACTTATTCTCTAGCTTCACAAGTGCACGTTTTCTTCTCTGCAACTAATTTCTGCTTTTGTGGCATCATAAAAGGCGAAACCGGTTTCAGATGAGAACACATGCACTTGTGAAGCCAGGAAAGAAGTCTCTACATGGTTTGAATTTATCAATTAGCAAAGAAGCCTAAATTAAAATGATGTGTGTAAACTATTACGTAACTTCAGCATGTTTTAAATAGTTGAACCATACCTTAATCTAGAAATAGTATTGGACAAATACAGTTGAAAACAACTGGGTAAACTCGTTTTCAGTTGAGCATATAATTAAACAGTCTTGCGAGGATTGTTAATCTAATAGCATTTTATATTGAAATAAATTAAGATAAATAACATAATCTGTATTTGCTGTACCTGGTCGGCAAATAACATGGATTAAATAAATCTGTCAGCTAAATCTGTAGACAGAACCAGGAACCTACCACATGTGATTTATTACAGATGAATTATAATTAGTCGGACCTTATTTATTTAAAAAAGTTGTTTTTAGTAATGTCATATTTATCTAATTTTTGCAAGACACTGCAATACAGGGGGGCAGTATTATACTTTAGATAAGTAGTGATGGCATAATGGGCAATTGTTGGACTGATTTAGAACTGATGTACGCAGAGTTTGTAAATAAAGACTTTTACATTTACACTCACTGATGATTTTGGATATTGATTCATGTGAAAAGGCCGCCGCAGGTGGTATGCTATTCGGAGTATGCACAACGTCTGTCTGAGGACATACAAACGTTCGAACATGTATGCACGGGGTGATTCTGCTTTTTGTTTCAGTCTGTAAGCACAGTATCCAAACTCGGTCTTTTACCTTTTATCAGGATCAGCTTGTACTCGCAGTTGTACTGCACTATCTTCTAAATTCTCTTTATTTAAATATCCTGATTGGGTGTAGGTATTAGCACTTGTATTTCTTAAAAAGTTGTGAAGTATGCAGCAAACCATTACTACTTTTTTAATAGAATTTAGGCTAATATCGATAGCTGTATGAAATATGCGAAATTTCACAGACGATATTCCGAATGAATTTTCAATTTTGCTTCTTGCTTTCGACAACTGGTAATTGAAAACTTTCTTTTTATAGTTAAAGTCTCTGTGACTGTATGATTTTAAGAAGTCAGAACGCAGAGCAAATGATTTGTCTCCAAGAAAACAAATTGCAGTTCTCTTTTATTGTTTTGTAGACTTTTGCAGCTGGTATTCATAAAGTTCTATTTTTTAGTTTTGATAAAAGCGACTATTGTCTATACATTCTCTATCAGAGTTTGTTAACTGCCATTAACACCAAAACCGCACATTATAAATTCATAATTTGAATTATAAATCGCCAATAACACCAGCCTATGGTATGTATCCCTTGTAATTATAAAAGTAACATCCACCATCTGCTGGAGCTATTTATTATCTTATGCTTGCCATTCAATGCCCCTAAACAGTTAGGAAAGTCGCAATAGTTTTCAAATTCATGAGCAATATAGTCACCTTGCATTGTGGGAAACTGAAATTGATATTAGATGTGATTGTAGCAGTCTTTACTAAGCACAGAGAACAAATAACATCTACATTAATAGGTATGAGATCTTTATAATCTTTATATCAATTACTATTTCAGATGGATACTGTGTATTCTCCAAAGCCACAATTTAAATGCAACATAGAACACAATGCTTCATTGTCTGCGTCTTCTTCAAAGAAAACCTTAAATAAAGGTACTCATTAGAGAAAGAACTGTAACATAGGTCCAAAAAAAAGCAGATGACATATTAAACATCCTCAGTGAGAGGCTTACTTGTCCCAAGGAGGAATTTTCTATTATAGGACAAATGTAGCTATAAAATTAAGAAGGATGCTGAAAGAACCGAGAATATTCACTGAAAAATTAATCAACGACCTGTTATTTAAGTCTGAAATAGGACCAGTAAACCAATTTACAACAATTTTGACATCAAGACCCACCCCACCTGCATTAAGATAAGCATTTTCACTTTGCCAAAATGTTCAATACTCTCATGCTAATTTGGCAGCAAATTTTTATGAATCATCCTTATGAAAATTACATAATATGAAATATGTTTGTTTTAAATATTTTGTAATATAAGATTAAAAATGTATTTTAGATACGTTGTACTCTTCATTTTTGTTACTTACCACATATTTTTTGTGCTTTATATTTTGTGAGACCTAATCAATATACAGCATATTCTCGATTATCTGGGCTAATGGGGGGGGGGGAGTGGTCGGTAACACGGATAAGTGCAAAACAGGAATAATATGAACATTATAAAAGTTATATACACACATACATGCATATATATATATAAATATATATATATATATATATATATATATATATATATATATATATATATATATATATATATATATATATATATATATATATATATATATATATATATATATATATAGTATAATGATTAATCTTGGAAGGATTATGTTGGATTTTATTAATCCTCTAATTTATTTGTTATTTATTTTGTTTGGTGGGTGACAATTGTTATGGTTTTAATGGGTTATTTTACACTTTAGTTTTATGTATTGATTGTTAGTTTAAGACCACCCTACATGTATACAGATTTTAATTTAAATAGGTGCAATTTGTGATTATTTTATATTTATATATCGTATTTTAAATTGGATTATATCGATCTACAGGTTACACTCAATGTCCATGCACAAATTATGTAAATCTGATCTTAGTTTTTGTGTAATGAGGTGTTAATTAATAAATGTTTATGATTGTGGGTTTTCTGTTTTATTTAAATCCTTATGTGTCTGTGTAATGTTGGTGGTCCATTCTTTAACACTGTTAAAATAGCAGTGGATAATTTATATATATATATATATATATATATATATATATATATATATATATATATATATATATATATATATATATATATATATATACACATAAATATGCCCTAAAGAAATACGTCATGCTTTTTTTAAATAGTAACAAATATTTTATTTTATTAATGAAAATTCCAGAATTTTGGCTTAAGCGAATCCTCTATTATTTAATCAACGAACAAAATTTTCTATTCATTAAGTGACAGGATTATTATTGTTTTAATGTTGACAAAATGGACAAATATTGTTCTTTAAATTTCTGAGTTGATACACTTCGCGCCCATTATGATTCCGTTTTTGAAACACTTGTCTCCGATAGTTGATTCCATAGGTAAGTTTTGATGTTATTTTACCAGTATATTCTACTCATCTTGTGACGTTATTTGGATCATTTAATCGACCTCCCATGTAACTTCTAGGACTAAAATGGGTATTATTCACACACAAAATTGATTTAAATATTCAAATTCCATCTGGACGGTATTATGACGCTCACTACTTGGCGTCCTACCAAGCAACAACCTCTTAATTACAGCAGAAAACATATCGTCGAAAATTTAAGCTCTAAGCCTGTTTCCTGTATTAGCACGGCCAGTTTTTTGGAAATTATTTTCAATGTTCTGCTTTTTCTTGGCTGCATAGACGCTCTAGCCAGTGTAGTATGGAAATTATCATTTCATCTCTTGACAGGTATGTCTAATTCAGAAACCCGTCAAGTCCAAATCCTGTATCCTAGTGACATTAAAATTACTAAATATACAAAATGACATTTTGATAAACTCACTTATTGTCAATATAAACAATCATTTAAATTTAAAACGAAAAACACTTTTGAATGTTGAAGTCTTGATTGCAAGTCTTTCAATATCACTGTTGTCCTTTGGAGTTTTAACATTACACTTTCTTATAATATACAGAGTGTTTTTAATACATCTTATTTTATAATCATATGTAAGTAAATATCTTTTGACCATAATTCTTTGGTTTAAAATGAATGTTTAAAAGTTTAAGCTACACATATAACTTTAGATATGTGGCTTTATTAAGCTCTTTACTGAGATAATTATTACAAATTGTTTAGGTTATAAAATTTCAAATTGTTATTGATTATTACAAGTGAATCATTTCTTTCACAGCTTTCATTGCTTATAACCAGTACTAACTAAAAATAATAAATAATATGTTTGGTGATAATGTGTTTTTATTTATGTTTTAGTGTGGCTACTGTCTAGTAATATGGATATTCACATGGATACAATTCACAAAAGAGAACATACACATCACGTGTAAACTGTAAGTATTATTTTTACTGTTTATCTTTTGAAGACTGCTTTTTGTATCTCTTTTCACTTATAAATTTTATAATCTTTGTGTTTTTAGATTGACATGTTGTTAATATGCAGATCCTTATTCGGACATACCTCTTTGACAAATGATGCAGAACTGTACTACAGTATTTTACAGAAACTGTTTTGACTGAGAACATTGTTCTGCACGATACCACCTTTGATACCCACTTACGTTGCTGCCAGGTTTTCCATAGTATTGACATTTAGTGGCAGTGTTAGTGTCTTGACAATTATCGTTCATAAACCCTTAGTATTTTAATTAGTGATAAGTGATATTTTAGTTTACCTGTAAGTACTTAGTTTTAAGTTTTTAGTTTTAATAGCTAATAAATTTAGTTTGATATTGCTAAATATCAATACAACTCCCCCAGATAAGGATTACTTTATACTAGTAATTAGAATCAAGTATATCTAGTTATTTAATTTTAAAATTGGCTTTTGTAAACTATTTTCCCTCAGACATAGATTTTTGTATAATCTTTTGCGTCATCAATAGTCATCTACCCTGTGATTATCTTTGTTTAATTTCTAAATTTAAGTATATCTTTTATACTGAAAATTCCCCTTATTTTCCGTGTTTGTGGATTTTTAAGTTCACAACTGTTTGTTGGGTTTTCTGTGATTATCTCATATCGACCTCAAATGACATTAATAGTTTAGCACTTATATTTTTCTGTGAGTCGGATAGCCCTGACAATAACTAAATCTCCCTTTTTAAAATCTTGATTTACTCTGCGCTTAAATACACCCCTTTTTATATATTTTTCGGCTCTTCTTACATTTATTTTATTTACTTTATCTACAATTTGTTCATATGACAATTTATTTTGACCTATCCAATTTCTCTCCGGACTGACTTTCTTGAAAAGGAATATGGGTGCTTCTCCCTTTATAGTATGTGGACTGTTATTAATAATTTTCTCTATTGAACCGATATTATTTTGCCATTCCCTATGATCGTTATGCACCATCATTCTCAAATATTTTATAATTTCTTGTATATATTGTTCAGAAATGTTAGACTGAGGATGACGAGTACTAGTAAAATTTACATTTATATTGTTTTTGTGACACCATGACCTAAATTTGTCCGCTTGGAAATATGTTTCATTATCTACTATCATTGTTTCTGGAATTCCATGATCTTTAAAATATTTTCTCATGCATCTCTGAATATTTTTGAAATTTGTTCGCTTACATGGGCATATCTGAATAAATTTTGAAAAATGGTCAACAACTATTAATATGTGTTTATTTCCTTGCCAACTAGGCACAAGATCTGAAAGAAAATACATAGCTCCTATTTCTAATAGTCTAGTTGATATAATTGATTTTGGATAATTTTGATTTATGTGGGTTTTCCACACCCCTAATTGACATATTTCGCAAGTTCTTGTTACCTGTTTAATGATTTTATAATCGTTTATGGATATATAGTTTTCCAGAAACAATAACCAAGTCTTTCTCGTACCCACGTTACCATTTTCTATATGTAAATGTTCTAAAATTTCTTTGGCCAACCCATTTGTGACAAGAAATTGATCATAATTCCTTCTTTCTTTTATATATATATATACACTTTCGATTAGTTTTGCCCCTCTTTTTTCCTGTTCATTTAAATTTACTTGATCAATTATTACCGTTTCTCGTGAAAATAAACCCCTTTCTTGTTTAAAAATGTTTACCCCTGTTTGAATTTTTCTGATTTCATCATGTTTATCTCCACCTTCCCTAGTTACGCGTCTGCAATTATATTTAATTCCCCCTTAATATATTTAATTTTGAAATTGTATTCCTGTAATAGCAATGTCCATCTATGAACTCTATTGTTCATAAGCCTATTGTTCATTATATTGATTAATGATGCATGGTCAGTATCAATAATAAATTCATTACCCAATAAATAAAATTTTAATTTTGTCACAGAAAATAATACTAGCTAGTTCTAATTCTGTAACATGAACCCTGTATAATCCCTACATGATTTTTCTAATGGAATTAACCAAAAACTATGTTTTAGGTCCAATTTTGTAAAAATGTTTGCACCTGTTATTCTACCAAATATGCTTTCAATGCCCATTGGTGCCTCATATTGTGGAATTGTTAATTTATTTATATTTCGTGCATCCAAACACAATCTAATGCCCCTATCTGCTTTTTTCACTACTACTATGGGATTAATATAAGGTGTATCACATGTTTCTATGACACCCTGCTCTAACATTTCATCAATCTCTTTTGCTACCTCTTTTCGGTATCAATATGGAATAGGATAATTTTTCGGTTTAAAATTTTCAGTATCTTTAACAACAATTTTATGTATATGGCCACTCGCTATTCTTCTACTATTATCAAACAAACCCCTATATTTATACAATAACCTTTTAATATCATTTTCAATATTTTTCTCATATATATATATATATATATATATATATATATATATATATATATATATATATATATATATATATATATATATATATATATATATATATATATATATTCTTCAATAACTGGCACGAACTCATCGGATCGCCCATACTCCATATGATTATTTTTCTTTATATTCTTCGCTACACCATCTATTTTTCTTTCATTCATTCCCACCATGTACATTTTCTCATTATTTATTTCAACTATATTCAGTTCGTAAGTGATATTCACATTTTTTTCACTTAATTCATCCGATCCTATTATAATATCGTAATCCATATTTTCTATAATTAGCAGATTGACATTTACCCCGTAGTTTGTATTTTCGTTTAAGATTAATTTCACCATGATTGCTTTTGATACTTCGCAGATTTTTCTGCCCTTGGCATTTACTAGAGATATTTTTGGAATATTATATATATATATATATATATATATATATATATATATATATATATATATATATATATATATATATATATAGAATTATCTAATTTAAAAATTTCCACAACTTCCTTGTTTATTAGTGAGGCTTCAGAACCAGTATCAATTAAAATCTTAACTTCATTTTCCTGTAAATCTAGTTCTGATAAATTTACAAATTCCCTTGGGTGACTATAGTTTATAATATTGTTTATTTTACAACGTGCGCTTGTATTTAAAATTTTTGTTGAGGATTAGGTTTATGTTCGTCATTATAATTTTGCTTTCTGGTCGGTTCTTCTTCCTGGCCACATCTTATCTGATTAAATGTTCTTTCTAAGTCTATATTTGGTTCTTTTCTTTCGGGAATGCCATTTATTTCCCATGGTTTACTTTTCTTGTTCTCTTTTGACTGTGAATTTTGATAATATGTTGTTTTATATCGGTTATAATTTTCATTTCTATATGCATTATTATTATTATTATTCTCTCGGTTTTCATTTCTGTTATAGTTCTGGTTATATCGATTATTATTATTATAGTTTGGCCTGTTGTAGTTATTTCTATTTTGATTATTAGAAGGGTTATTTCTTTGGTAATTATTATTATTATTATAGTTGGGATAGTTATAATTTCTGTTTTCATTTCTAGGGTTGTTTCTTTGATTTTCATTATTATATGAATTTTGTCGCAAATTTTGATTGTATCTGTTTTTATTTTGATTTTCTTCATCATACCTGTGGTTTCTGTATCCTTGTCCACTATTTCTATTATAATTTTAGTTGCCTGCACCCCCTTTTGCTCTATTATTGTAGGTATTTGTGTGGAACCCATTGTTCTTTCTATACATGTCAGGTAATTTAGCAATTTGTCCATGTTATTTATGTTTTGTATGGCAATCGTTTCTGCCACGTTCAAAGGAAAATGTCGAGAGATATACAGTACGATTTCCTTGACTCGCATCTTGGGTTCTAGAAACTTTGTTTTATTGTATATTATTAAAGCATAATTTGACATGGAATTATATTTTCGTGGATCATGTTTGCCAAAATATAACTTCTCTGCAAACTGGGCTTGTACTGCTTCTCCCCAGAAATGGTTCATGAATTTCGCCTCAAAGTCCTCCATGTCTTCGAGTTCTGATTCTTTGCTGACATACCATAGTAAGGCTTCGTCCATCAACATGACTTCTTTTATTTCTTCAAAATTTGTCATATATTTTATGTTATTTTTGAGAGATTTTATGTATATACATGGGTGTATTTTACTGGTTTTCCCCGAAAATTTGATATTAAGGTCAATATTAGGACCACTTACTGTTCTTACCTCTCTACCCTGTATGTTTTGTAAGATGTTTTGTACCTATTTTGCATTATTCAATTTAATCGATGGCATATTTTGGTCTATCTGGTCAATTTTGTTATTTTGGGGATAAACCACTTCTCGCATTTCCTGGGTGATGTTATCACACCTTGTTTTGGCTTCATTGTGAACATATTTAATGTTAGTTTGGATGATGTCCTGTTCAACTTTCCTAGCATCATTTTCATCCTGTATTTTCAAGTCCATCTCTAACATTACCTGTTCCTTGGAGTCTTGAATACCTATGACCACCCTTTCCATGTCTAGGTCATAGTTGTTTTTTATGTCCTCTATTCTCTTGAACAATCTCTCCTCCGTTTCTGCCATCCTTTTGTTTAGTTCTTTAATTTCACCCATCTCTTGTGACGTTTTTTCTAATTTGTTTTCTATTTTCTCAAAGTTATTCTTATTCTCCTGTCTCAAATCTGCAAAATTTATCTTGCTCTCTTCTTTCATTTCCAATTTGTTTTGTTCCAATTTATCCTCAATGTTTACTTTCTTGATTAATTTTATATAAGTTTTCGAAATGTTTCTTATTTTCTTCATAACCTGCCTTCATCATTTCCATCATTATCTCCATCTCTGTATTTTGTTTTTCCGGCTCCTGTACCATTTCTTGTATTACTTCTACCGTTTCCTCCACCGGTACCTCTTCTTCTGTCTCTAGTCCTAAAATTTCTTCCTGTGAGACTTTTTTTACAGGTTCCATGATTTCCTCAGTAACTGGTTCTTCTCGGGTTTGTTTCTCCTTAGAAGTATCACGACTCTTCCTACCTCCCTGTTTTGTAGCTTGGTCACGTTTGTTTGCGCGTGTAGAAATGTTTATTTAGTTTATTTATGTATATTTTGACACAAAATTGGTAAAAATTTTATACGATTTGCAAATATTGCAAACGTTTAGGTTATAATTATTTTAATTTTAGGTATATTTTTAACTATAGAATAATTTTTCTCGAGCCTCACGTCTTGGATGCCAATTATAATGAAATAATTGACTTTTAGAAAAATGTCCAACGTTTATGTATTAATTTAATAAATTTTTACAGAGCTGCACTTTACACAGCTGAGCTTTACACGGCTGAATTTTACACAGCCCCACGTTTAGGCGACAATTATTATGATTAATGTTGGAAGGATTATGTTGTGTTTTATTAATCCTCTAATTTATTTTTTATTTATTTTGTTTAGTGGGTGACAATTGTTATGGTTTTAGTGGGTTATTTTACACTTTAGTTTTATGTATTGATTGTTAGTTTAAGACCACCCTATATGTATATAGATTTTAATTTAAATAGGTGCAATTTGTGATTTTTTTATATTTATATATCGTATTTTAAATTGGATTATATTGATCTACAGTTTACACTCAATGTCCATGCACAAATTATGTAAATCTTATCTTAGTTTTTGTGTAATGAGGTGTTAATTAATAAATGTTTATGATTGTGGGTTTTCTGTTTTATTTAAATCCTGATGTGTCTGTGTAATGTTGGTGGTGGTCTATTCTTTAACACTGTTAAAATAGCAATGGATAATATATATATATATATATATATATATATATATATATATATATATATATATATATATATATATATATATATATATATATATATATATATATATGTTCAGAAAGATTTCCGCGGTCTTTAATGTGAGACATGCTTGGTTCTCGGGTTTATATATATATATATATATATATATATATATATATATATATATATATATATATATATATATATATATAAATACTTGCCCTTTTGATTTTCCCTGGCTGTTCAGCTGTGACTCTATCTTCAGTAGTCGGTTCTAATTTAAAGAGAAACTGCCATATGCAATTAAACCTTATAAACATAAATGTGCCCCAAAGAAATACGTCATGTTTTTTTTAAATGGTAACAAATATTTTTATTTTATTAATGAAAATTCTAGAATTTTGGCTTAAGCGGATCCTCTATTTAATCTACGAACAAAATTTTCGATTCATTAACTGACAGGATTATTATTGTTTTAATGTTGACAAAATGGATTAGATTTCTGATTTGATAAACTTCGCGCCCTCTATGAATCCGCTTTTGAAACACCTGTATGCGATGCTTGATTCCATAGGTAAGTTTTGATGTTATTTTACCAGTATATTCTACTCATCTTGTGACCTTCTTATTTGGATCATTTAATCGACCTCCCATGTTACTTCTAGGACTAAAACGGGTATTATTCATACACAAAATTGATTTAAATATTCAAATTCCTTCTGGACGGGAATATGACGCTCACTGCTTGGCGTCCTATCAAACAACAACCTCTTAATTAAAGCGGAAAACGGATATCGTCGAAAGTTTAATCTCGAAACCTGTATTAGCATGGCCAGCTTTCTGGAAATTATTTTCAATGTTCAATGTTCTGGTTTTTCTTGGCCTTAGCTGCATAGACGCTCTAGCCAGTGTAGTATGGAAATTATCATTTCATCTCTTGACAGGTATATCCAATTCAGAAACCCGCCAAGTTCAAATCCTGTATCCTAGTTACATTCTTAACATTAAAATTACTAAATATACAAAATGACATTTTGGTAAACTCACTTATTCTAAATATAAACAATCATTTAAATTTAAAACGAAAAACACTTTTGAATGTTAAAATCTTGATTGCAAGTCTTTCAACATCTCTGTTGTCCTTTGGAGTTTTAACTTCACACTTTCTTATAATATACAGAGTGTTTTTAATACATCTTATTTTATAATCATATGTAAGTAAATATCTTTTCACCATAATTCTTTGGTTTAAAATGACTTGTTTAAAAGTTTAAGCTACACAATGGCGCTTTCAGGAGATTTTTTCAGATATCTCAAAAATGCCACTACCTATAAATTTAAAACACAATGAATAAAATATGCCAGCGTAAATAAAATGTCTCTATTGTAATTGTAATCACGAGTAGCTCGTTTGGGGTGGTGGTGGGTGGTGGTATATGGTGGTGTTGGCAAGGGACATTTTGAATTATATTTTTTTAATATTTCAGTTTTTGACATTTTTTGTGTAAAATATAACAACTCCAAAGTATTTCAAAATAGCAATGTGCTCCTGTTTGAAATTGCTGTGGCACCATTTTCGAGAAAAATCAATTAAAACTTTTCAGTGAATTTTCATAGAAAAAATTCACTAATGGGGAGATCCCGACTTTTGAAGTTTGAAACAATTTTTACAAATGAGCGCAAACTAGGACCCCTAGAACCCATATCCGGGGTCAGTTTCAATTTTTATATGCTATATATATATATATATATATATATATATATATATATATATATATATATATATATATATATATATATATATATATATATGCACCACACCGATAACTCAAAAAATAATGGGCCGATTTTGATGAAATTTGGCATGTACCTTCTTTTTCTCATCCGGGAAAATTTTGAGTTTTCTTTAGAAAAAATGTTTATCTCAAAAACTAAAAAAGCTATGATAACCAAATTTAGTAGGTAGGTCTACGATATAAAAAGTAAACTATACCCCAAAATTTAGGTTTCTATGTTACAAGAAAAAAAAGTTATTATAGAATATTTTGTGCCGGATCATTTCTATGAAAATTCACTACCATAACGCACTTGCTGCGTCCAGACTTTTGGGATTTTATGCTAGAAACCCAAAAAGTGATTTTTTTCTAAAACGGTGAAATATAGCGATTTGAAACAAAAGCACATAATTATTGGGAAATACTCAGGAGTTTTTAAATTTGACAAAGAAAAATTATTAAAAACCTAAAAACAAAAGTTCAACAGCGTCTTTTGAAGCCTCCCCCCAAACGAGACGCTTCTGACTGCAATAGAAACATTTTATTTACACTGCTCGATTTGTCATTAAAAGTTTATTTATTGTGTCAAGTTTTTTAGGTAGTGGCGTTTTTCAAATATCTTGAAAAACCGGTGACTGATAAAAGCGCCATCTTCAAAGGGCTATAGCTCACTAAGGAGGCAATTTTGGATTGAGGTAAATTGTGTTAAGTCGACATTAAATCACGTCTAGTATCCAAGGTTTTATTTTGGCAGGTGAGTTTCTGGACACCTGTATATTAACGGATATAAAATTGAAGCAAAATAAGGAGAGGTGTATGGCAAGGCTGCTCACTATCGCCATATTTGCTCATTTTATTCATAGAAGATACATTGAATCTGCTAGAAGAAAAGACACCAGGAATCAAAATAAATGGACAACAGTTCCATTCCGTGAGGTATGCAAATGACATAACGCTGATAGGAGAAACAGAAAATGAATTATAAGGGATACTGAGTATGCTGGATAGTGTGTTAAAAAGAATGAAACTAAAAATGAATATGAGAAAATCAAAAGTAATGAAGATCAGTAAGGATAGGGCTGTGAAAATGGATATAAAGTTAAATGGCCAACAGCTTGTACAAGTAGAAATTTTGATTACAGATGATTGTAAATGCAGCAAATAACTAAAAGTCTGGATGCAGCAAGTGCGTTATAGTAGCGAATTTTCGTAAAAAAAAATTTAATGTAAAATATATGCTTTGTTTTTAAAAGAACATCAAATTTGGTTAGCAGTATAACCTATATAGTAGTAACAATTTAGGTATCATATTTAGTTAAAATAGCTTTGTTGCTTCAAAAAGTATAAACATTTTCCGAAAACAAACTTCAAGCTATTTACACACCTGCCAAGATATATTTTACAAAAACAGCTTTATGACCAAAGCAAACAAAATTATGAACATTTTCAAACAGTTTTTTTACAAAAATTCACAATTTTTTTTTATAGAAATTGTAATGTTACACTAAATTCTATTTTTCACAAAAAATCGACAAGTTTATTTTTACAATAACTTATTAAACATTTATTATTAATTACCAACATTTCACAAAAATATTACAAAATTTCTAAGGAAACACTAAAAAAAATTCTGTGCAAACTTTTTAAATTCAGCCACTATTTGAGAGCTCCTGTATATGGCAGCTCGAGTTTTTTGACGAATAATACAAACAGAAACATTTTTGAATGTGTTATGTTCATGGGTATCCGCTACCTGTTGGGGACAACGCCGTATTACAATTTGCTTTATGTGTTTGTGATATGTGCCAAAAACGTGAAAAGTTGTAAAACAATTGAAATAACTCAAAAACTATGAACGATATCAATTTTTTTACCCATACAAACATGCATTATAATTCTGTGGAAAATGCAATAACATAACTCTACTGGTCGGAGTTTCCTTATGTCTTCTTTCAGCTGAGATATACGTGGTGGAACATCATGAGCTTGTGTGCTGTTGAAAAAGTCGGTGGGAAGTTTGATTGATTCTCCGTAGACTATTTCAGCGGGTGTTGAGCGATATTCTGGAATTATGTACGATCTGAGTCCTAGTAACACAATTGGCAATTTAGCGACCCAGTTTTCGTCCATATGAGCTTTCAAGGCCTGTTTCAGAACTCTATGCCATCTCTCGATTACACCATTTGCTGCTGGGTCGTAAGCTGTGGTCTTGATGTGGTCTGCACCTAGTGTTTTAGTGAGGTGTGTGAAAAGGTGGCAATCGAATTGTTTACCTCTGTCTGTGGTGATGTATTGACTTTCTGGCAGGGAACGCAAGTTTTAGACCAAAGAGATACATCGCGTTTCAATTTGGGCCAACAAAATCTATCCTGGACCAGATCGACTGAAGCTTATATGCCTGGGTGAGATAAATTGTGGATAGAATCGAAAATTTTTCGGCGAAATTTGAGCGGAATGAATGGGCGAAGTTTCTTTGAAGAAGAATCGCAAATAAGATTCAATCCGTTGTCAAGAGGCATGTTTTGAAATTTGTATGAGGAAGATTTAGACTGCAGAAGGTGTTTGAGTTCCTCACAAGATGACTGAGCTTGCGCAATTTCTTGGAGTGACACAGTGGAAGAAAGTGAAATTGTTTCAATGCGAGACCAATAGTCTGCGGGAATGTTTGTAGGACCTGGTATGTAGCGAATGTCTGTGGTAAATTGACCTAGGAAGTCTAAATGTCGTAGTTGCCTTGGAGATGCTTTATCGACGCGTTGTTCAAAAGCGTATGCCAAAGGTTTGTGGTCCGTATAAATGGTGAAATGGCGACCTTCTAGGGTATATCTAAAGTGTTTAACTGCCTGATAAGCAGCTAGAAGTTCGCGATCGTAGGTGCTGTAAGATTTTTGGGCTGAAGTAAGCGTTTTAGAGTAGAAACCTAGGGGTTCTAGTGTTTGATCACGTAGTTGTTGGAGGGAAGCGCCTACGGCATAATCAGAAGCATCGACATGGAGAATCAGTGGTAGCGAAGAAGACGGATGAGCTATTAGTGTAGCGTTTTTTAGTGCCTCTTTCAAACGTTCGAATGCTTCTCGAGTCTGAGGAGTTCACTCGATTTTACGTTTGTCGCGTTTTTTGGGATTCTGGCAGAGGTCGAATAGTGGTTGCTGAATTTCCGCAGCACGTGGAAGAGAACGATGGTAGAAATTTATGAGACCTAGAAATCTTCTGAGTTTTTCAATGGTATCGGGAAGAGGTAGGTCGGTAATAGCTTTGATGCGTTCAGGAAGTGGAAATAATCCAGATTTATTTACACGAAAACCTAAAAATGAAATTTCGGCCACTCCGAATTCAATTGATACGGATGCCGTTGTCTTGAAGTGTCTGAAAAAGTTTTGCTAGATGCTCTTGATGTTCTTTTTCAGAGGCTGATGCAACGAGAATATCGTCAAGATAGGAGTAGGCAAAGTCAAGATGTCTTAAAATTGAATGTATATATCTTTGAAATGTTTGTGCTGAATTACGAAGGCCAAATGGGGTTTTAACAAATTCGAATAACCCAAATGAAGTTATGACTGCTGTTTTGGGAATATCTTGAGGTGCTACTGGGATGTGATGGAAAGCGCGAATGATATCCAATTTTGAAAAAATACGTTTGCCTTCTAAGTGGGCATTAAAATCCTGCAAATTTGGAATGGGATATTTGTCTGGGATTGTTTTAGCGTTTAGTGCTCGGTAATCTCCACATGGTCTCCATGAGCCATCCTTTTTTTGCAACATGTGGAGGGGGCTTGACCATGGACTTTTGGAGGGTCTACAAATTCCCAAGTTTATCATGTGCTGGAATTCTAGCTTTGCTTGAGCTAGCTTTTCCGGGGACAATCTTCTAGCTTTTGCAGTGACAGGTGGTCCTTCCGTACTTATAGTATGGAAGAACTCAACCTCTGGAAGGTTGCTAGAATAAGTTTCCTTAAAAAGGTCAGGAAATTGTTGTAGCAATTTGAAGTACTGGTGTGTCGGGTCTACGAGATGAATTTTAGAATTAATTCCTGGTGGTGGGTTAGCACCGGTCTTAGAGAGGTTTGTCTTTGTATCGATTAAACGTCTATGTTTCATATCCACAAGTAAAGCAAACTCTGCTAGAAAATCAGCGCCTATAATTGGTTGCTTGATATCGGCAAGTGTGAAGAGCCAGCAGAACCTACGGTGTAAACCTAGATCCAAATCTAATAGTTGTTCGCCATAGGTATGAAGGGGTCCCGTTTGCAGCATACAAGGTACGTTTCGATTGAAATTTCCGTTGGTCGTGAGTGGGTGGAATAACTGAAATATCCGCTCCAGAGTCGATTAGAAATTTTATATTGGAGCGTCTATCAAAAATAAAAAGGCGGCGTGTTAGGTGGCTCTCGTCTCCTGCCGCGTGGAGAGAGTGCCTTATTCGTTTTCCGACACATGTTTTGCTTTAAAATTGCAAGGTTGGATGCAACGTTTGGCCTTGTTGCCAAATCGTTCATGATACCAACACGTGGAGGTTGAGGAATTTGTCGTTATGAAATTTCGAGGAAGCTTGGGTCTTTCTCGGGAGGTAGATCGGGAACGCGTTCACAATTTGTTGACTGATGCTGTTAGCTTCTCTAATTGCGCTTCTAACTTGGCTAGCTTGTCGGGCTCGCGTGACTGAATTTCAGCCACGTTGTATTTATCTCCGGAAAATTTCACGATTTTGTCTGCTGTAACCGACAAATTTTCTAGAGAATCGTTGCTCAAAGCCAAAATTGAACGAACGTTGACTGGTAAACGTTGTAGAAATAAAGTTTTAAGGAAATCCTCTTTAATCTGACTATCGGCTAAAAACTTCATTTCGCGTAAAAGTTCGATGGTTTTCTGTCGCCTAATTCTAATTCTGTTAAAAGTTTATTTATTTTGCGACTTTCGGACTCTTCAAATTCTAATAAAAGACGTTTCATTAGATCTGAATAGGGGGTTGATGATAATGGTTGGGTTAAAAAATCTGAAATTGACTCTGCGACATCAGGATCGAGTATAGCGAGTACATGACTGAATTTTGTCTTTTCAGAACTGATCCGCGATATATCGAACTGGGCGTCAACCTGCATTTGCCAGATTTTCACGTTACGTCTCCATATAGGAGGTAATTTTATTGCAACCCTTGCCATGATATTGCTGCTTGAAGAATCTTCGGCCATTGTGAAAAAAATCAGATAATTTTTAAATTAGAAAGGACTGACCTGTTTAGATATTCGTTTCCTGTAGGCACGAGCACGTGCGTGGAAGTTAGGCGACGTCGGCTGGAACATCAGGCTCGGCATCTTCGGCTTGCGGCACGGGGTCACCAATATGGATGTTAATTGCACTTGTTGATATTAAATCCATACGTAAACATTTAATATACTTTATTATTTTACTAATTGAATAAACTATATGATACATTTAACTATAATACAATTACAACAGTACATGAGTACATAACAGATAACTGACCGAGCGTGGAGGACGTGTGTTCACTGTAGCGGTTGGTAGAGAGGAGAAGGAGAGAGATCGCCTGGTGTCTCTTATAGTTGCCGTAGTTTTTGACAGCTGGCTGTTGCATAACGTAACGTAACGTTTAACTGTCAATAGTATTTATGCAGAAACACAGAGTAGTGTTGACGGAAACACTGCGGTCGGAACCACCGCCACAATATATATATATATATATATATATATATATATATATATATATATATATATATATATATATATATATATATATATATATATATATATATATATATACACGTTTAAAAAAAAATCACCAAAAATTGGGGCCGCGGTGGCAAAGCAAACATTAAATAGACAAAGTACGTTTCTCACTAATATACTTTGACCTGATGAAGGGGTTCATCGAGTCATACATTGTAGATTTGTAGATTTTTTAATGAGTCGTATAGGCTTTTGGACTCCCAGCGCTGCGACCCTGATGACTTTTGTGTATGAATCTTTTTCTAATAATTGCTCAAAATGTTCAGACTTTTTATATAGTCTACTATCTTTTTGGGAGCTATTTTACATATTTACTGTGGTGTTGAAAGTTCCCCTTCCAAGGTATTTGAGCCTATTGCAGAACTGTACCAGGCAGTCGCATAGCAAATGTTCTTTTCTTTCTGCTGCTTCGATGCAGTATCTGCAGTTTTCACCGTCCACCTTACCCATCTTCATAAGATCATACCTTACTGGGGTGTGCCTTGTGAAAAGTCCTGTGATTATTCCCAAGTCGTTCTTGTTCAATTCAAGGGACAGTTCAGACTTCTCTATTGATATGGTGATGAACCGTTTTTCCTGCCTTAAGCCTGGCGTATTCCTCCAGCATGACAGCATTTGGCTCATCTCCCAAGTATCAAGTCATTTATTACATGGCTTTTTGTTAGTCCACAATAGGGCTCTGGACCATATAATGGTGTTCTTGCTGGCTTTTTTGCAAGGCTATCTCCTCATTTCCTTCAATGCCCTGGCACCCACATCAAAGTTACATTGTTGTTGGTAGCCAGTTGCTTCAAGGCTTTTTGCAGGCCCAGGTCAGTTTGGAGTCGTTTTTTAGCGAATTTGAGGAGATCTGTGCTTATATATATATATATATATATATATATATATATATATATATATATATATATATATATATATATATATATATATATATATATATATATATATATATATATATGACTGATAACTCAAAAAATAATGGACCAATCTTAATCAAATTTGGTGAGTACCTTCCCTTTGCAAGTGGCTTGGATAAGTTCGTTAGCCAGGAAAATCAGACCAGGTTTTCCCGGAAAATTTTGTGTTTTCTTCTAAAAAAAATTCATATCTCCGGAAATAACAAAGTAAGGGCAACCAAACTTGGTACGCGTGTTTATATTATAAAGAGTGAACTCTGTACCAAAATGTAGGTCTCTAGCTTTAAAGACAAAGAAGTTATGGGCAGTTAAAGAAACAAATTTTGGAGTTTTCCTCAAAACGCCAAACTCGCAATTTTAAACGTCAAAATTGTCAATGTTTAGGCAAAGAACGTGAAACAAATACGGATTGTGAAAAGAAAATGTTGCAAGAAGAGGGTGCTGCGAACCCTTATGTTTCAGTCATTGCCCTTTATTTTACTAAAATATTTACAGAAAATTCATTTCAAATAGTCCCTTTCTCTGATGCTTTGGCTGTCGGTTTAGTTAAGTTGATGCTTTCGCTGTAGGTTTAGTGAAGTTTATGGTTTAACGGTCTATAATTTTTTTTAGCTAATTTTCGTAGAACAAATTCGTTAATGCATTTTTGCATTTTTATCGAAATATAATGCGTTTGTAAGAAAAAAATCTGGACGCAGTAAGTGCGTTTTGGTAGCGAATTTTCGGCAAATTTGCAGTTTAGCTCCCGAACGCTTTTCAAAAAACTGTTTTCAAAAACCTGCCTAGCCCCAAGAAAAATTTCTTATTCACACCCCCGAGGAAGTTACAAGACCAGGAGTGAGTAGGGGTGCTGGGTGGGGTAGGTAGTAAAAAGGAAATATGAGCAGAAAATTCGAATAAAACGGGCTTGAAAGCTGTCTTTTTCACATCTTGAAGCCATATCCCCCTTAAACCCTGCCTAGCACCCCTATTCCCCCAGGAGCCGTAACTTCCTTGGCAGGTGGGAACAAGACATTTTTCTTGTGGTTTATGCAGCGAGGGTGGTTGTATGCACGCGAGGGGGAAGGAAAATCCCCACGACGAAGCAGCCACCCCCCACCCCGGCCGCAAGTCGAAGCGGGGGGTGGGGTGTCTGCTTCGTCGTAAGCATTTTCCTTTTCCCCTTGTGTGCATACAACCACCCTCGTTGCATAAACCACAATAAAAAGTTCTTGTTCATACCCCCCCAAGGAAGTTACGTGGCCTGGGGCAAATAGGGGTGCTGTGCGGGGTAGGCAGGGTTTAATGGGGATATGGCTTCAAATAGACAGCTTTCAAGCAGTGTCCTTCGCATTTTCTGCTCATATTTCTTTTTTACTACCTACCCCGCCCAGCACCACTATTCACTCTCAGTCCCGTAACTTCCTTGGGGGGTGTGAACAAGAAATTTTTCTTGTGGTTTGTGCATCCAGGTGGGGTCTTAGTAATGTTTCTGAAAACAATTTTTTGAAAAGCGTTCGGGAGCTAACCTGCAAATTTACCGAATTTTCAGTAAATCCTTCAAATTTCAATAACTCAATTTGCTATTAACGTAAGCTTTGTTTGAAACCAACATTTAAGTTTATTTTCGGACAATTTTTGTATATTTTCAAACCATAAGTAATTTTGATAAAATATAGTACATTGTTTCTACTACATAGGCTATACCGGTAATCAGATTTATGCCTCCTCTTATTTGCTATTAAAAAGATTTTTATAGAAATTCACTTCCATAACACACTTGCTGCATCCAGACTTTTGAAAAATGTTTATATATTTTCAAGCAATAAAGTTATTTCGATGAAATATGGTACATTGTTTCTATTATATAGGCAACCAAGTTTGATGCCTGCTTTCATCAAAGAAAGACATTTGCTATTAGAGTTATTAATTTTAATTAATTAAAAAAATTCGCTACCATAACGCACTTGCTGCGTCCAGACTTTTAAATATTGAATTGATAAAGACCAGGGACATTGGCAGAAAGAGATAAAGGTGTGCTAGAAAAGGAAGACACTTTCTGAAAGAGATTTAAAGAAAGCCAAAATTATTTCTAAACGCCACCACGTCTGGGTTGGACATGATTAAAAGGAACAAGAATTAAAGGCTTTTCTCTACCAGAAAATGTTTTTATTTTTAATGAATTTTCATTAAGACAGTTCACTAATAGAAAGGTGAGACTTTCGAACAATTTTTTCAAATGAGCATGAATTAGGATTCGTGCTCATTTGAAAAAAAAATTCTATTGCCCTAGCTCCTGAACCCATATCCAAGGTCCGTTTGAATTTTTATATGTTTATACAGTGTGAAACACACTTATGGAATAAAATTCATTATTCAGCAAAAAATAGTTTTTGTGGAAAACGCTGAGACACGTGAAGTTTAATTTGTCGAACATTATCTTATAATCCTGGTTAAAAAAATTAAAATCCCACCATTTTACCCCCACCACTTTCTCCATTTAAAAAAACAAAGCAACCCTACATTTTTTCATCACAATTCGATGGATCACATTTTTCTGAATGCGGAGATAGCCCATGTGTATGGTCTTATATTACAGTTTTCAATAGAGGGTGGAAATTTAATAACGGAATATTAAAACTAAACAGTTTACCCTGAAATTCAAATTTCCAAAATAAACTTAATAAAAACGTCCCTTTCTTATAATAAATGTTCCAAATGTTCTCCATTCACTTGCACACAACGAAATAATCTGCTCTGGAATTCTTCCCTAACTCTGTTCAACACCTCAGGCGTTACGTTCCTAATTTCTGTTATTTTCATTTTCAAATCACCGAAATCAGCAGGTTGCGTTTTATACACTCTGTTTTTAAGGTATCCCCATAAAAAGAAAGCAAGAGGTGTAAGATCTGGTGATCTAGCGGGCCATTCTACGAAACCTCTTCCTCTTCGTCCAATCCATCTTTGTGGAAAGACTTAGTGTAAATACTCCCGTACTTGAAGAGCAAAATGGGGCGGCGCACCGTCTTGTTGAAACCATATCCTTTCATGGGGAATATTAGGTTCCATTACATTTGGATACTATTCTGCTAACATTGGGACAATCTGTTCTCTTAGTATTTCTAAATATATTGGACCGTTTAGATTTTCTATAAAAACAGGTCCAACTACGTGATCACCAATGATACCAGCCCAAATGTTCAACTTCTGAGGACGCTCAGTGTGTGTTCGTTGCATCCAGTGGGGGTTTTCGGCAGCCCAGTATCTGCAATTTTGCCTGTTTACATCGCCATTCAAAACAGAACGTCAGCAGCAGAAATAACATTTCTATGTAACATGTCCAGCAGTTGTTCACAAAACTGCAGTCTTCTATCAGAATCATCGTCAATCAATTATTAAACGTGTTGCAGTTTATAGGAATGCATTTTTTCGTTTTTGAGACACCTTAAAACTGTTGATTGATTAACATCATTTTCACGTGCAACTGGACGGGCAGAAGTTGTTGGTTCTTCTTGAAAAGCCAATAAAATATTCAGTTTTACATCTTCAACAAACTTGGGTCTCCTAGGCAGTGGTTTAACGTGTCCATAATCACGAAACTGTGAATGTATCTTACACACAGTTTCCTGGGTTAGTGGGGGCAAATCTGGATGTTTTTCATTAAGTAGGTTAATAACTTGTGCCTGCGTTCTACACATATCATCATATGCAATCATTAATATTTCTCTTCACAGAGTTTTAGTTAAGTATCGTATTATTAGACCAAAAATTAATTGAAATTACTGGAACAAAATTACGACCAATTCATTAGGAGACCGTGCATTCAACACAATACACTACAAAATAAAACAGAACTGTTAAATTCCACCTTCCACACTGCAAAAATTGGTAATTTAAGATAAGAGTCAGTGAAGAATTCCAGAGCAGATTATTTCGTTGTGCGCAAGTGAATCAAGAATATTTTCAACATTTATTATAAGAAAGGGACGTTTTTATTAAGTTTATTTTCGAAATTTGAATTTCTGGGTAAGCTGTTTAGTTTTAATATTCCCGTATTAAATTTTCACCCTGTATTGAAAACTGTAATATTATACCATACATATGGGGTATCTCCACATTCAGAAAAATGTGATGCATCGAATTGTGATGAAAAAATGTAGGGTTGCTATTTAAAAAAAAGTACAATGGTGGGAGTTTGATTTTTGTAACTATGATTATAAGATAATATTCGACAAATTAAACTTCACGTGTCTCAGCGTTTTCCACAAAAACAATTTTTTGCTGAATAATGAATTTTATTTCATTAGTGTGTTTCACACTATCTATATATATATATATATATATATATATATATATATATATATATATATATATATATATATATATATATATATATATATATATATATATATATATATATATATATATATATATATATATATATATATATATATATATATATATATATATCTCTGTGTGTGTGTGTGTGTGTGTGTGTGTGTGTGTGTGTGTGTGTGTGTGTGTGTGTGTGTGTGTGTGTGTGTGTGTGTGTGTGTGTGTGTGTGTGTGTGTGTGTGTGTGTGTGTTGTGTGTGTGTGTGTGTGTGTGTGTGTGTGTGTGTGTGTGTGTGTGTGTGTGTGTGTGTGTGTGTGTGTGTGTGTGTGTGTGTGTGTGTGTGTGTGTGTGTGTGTGTGTGTGTGTGTGTGTGTGTGTGTGTGTGTGTGTGTGTGTGTGTGTGTGTGTGTGTGTGTGTGTGTGTGTGTGTGTGTGTGTGTGTGTGTGTGTGTGTGTGTGTGTGTGTGTGTGTGTGTGTGTGTGTGTGTGTGTGTGTGTGTGTGTGTGTGTGTGTGTGTGTGTGTGTGTGTGTGTGTGTGTGTGTGTGTGTGTGTGTGTGTGTGTGTGTGTGTGTGTGTGTGTGTGTGTGTGTGTGTGTGTGTGTGTGTGTGTGTGTGTGTGTGTGTGTGTGTGTGTGTGTGTGTGTGTGTGTGTGTGTGTGTGTGTGTGTGTGTGTGTGTGTGTGTGTGTGTGTGTGTGTGTGTGTGTGTGTGTGTGTGTGTGTGTGTGTGTGTGTGTGTGTGTGTGTGTGTGTGTGTGTGTGTGTGTGTGTGTGTGTGTGTGTGTGTGTGTGTGTGTGTGTGTGTGTGTGTGTGTGTGTGTGTGTGTGTGTGTGTGTGTGTGTGTGTGTGTGTGTGTGTGTGTGTGTGTGTGTGTGTGTGTGTGTGTGTGTGTGTGTGTGTGTGTGTGTGTGTGTGTGTGTGTGTGTGTGTGTGTGTGTGTGTGTGTGTGTGTGTGTGTGTGTGTGTGTGTGTGTGTGTGTGTGTGTGTGTGTGTGTGTGTGTGTGTGTGTGTGTGTGTGTGTGTGTGTGTGTGTGTGTGTGTGTGTGTGTGTGTGTGTGTGTGTGTGTGTGTGTGTGTGTGTGTGTGTGTGTGTGTGTGTGTGTGTGTGTGTGTGTGTGTGTGTGTGTGTGTGTGTGTGTGTGTGTGTGTGTGTGTGTGTGTGTGTGTGTGTGTGTGTGTGTGTGTGTGTGTGTGTGTGTGTGTGTGTGTGTGTGTGTGTGTGTGTGTGTGTGTGTGTGTGTGTGTGTGTGTGTGTGTGTGTGTGTGTGTGTGTGTGTGTGTGTGTGTGTGTGTGTGTGTGTGTGTGTGTGTGTGTGTGTGTGTGTGTGTGTGTGTGTGTGTGTGTGTGTGTGTGTGTGTGTGTGTGTGTGTGTGTGTGTGTGTGTGTGTGTGTGTGTGTGTGTGTGTGTGTGTGTGTGTGTGTGTGTGTGTGTGTGTGTGTGTGTGTGTGTGTGTGTGTGTGTGTGTGTGTGTGTGTGTGTGTGTGTGTGTGTGTGTGTGTGTGTGTGTGTGTGTGTGTGTGTGTGTGTGTGTGTGTGTGTGTGTGTGTGTGTGTGTATCCGAGCGATAACTCAAAAAATACTCGAGTATTAGAGTAACTGGAATGAGACTTTTCATGTAGCTAGAAATGATGCAATAAACCCCTGTTGTGAATTTTAAGTAATTTGGTTCACAAAATTTTGCGTTTTTTCCAAATTCTGAAATACATGAATTGAATAGACTTAAGTTGGTAAAGTCCAACGCCTGACAAAGACGAAGTAGTTAGCTGCCATGCGTAGATTGATGCATACCACAGGAGCGAACAATAATACAATTAACAAGTAAAGCATGCTATCTGAATGCTATCTGAACTAGCGTTCGCGAAATCTCGGCCACTAAAATCCCGAAACCGTTGTCAACACCATGTCAATGCGCGAAAGCGAATGTAAAGTATATTGAGCCCGCTCTCGCACGACGTCAGAATGACAGAGGCATGATATTAAAAATGATGTGATTGTAAAACTTATTGTTTTTTAAGTGGGAGATTCAGTACATTTTTAAAATACGGTATAGTTGTAGCTTGATGAACGGTCCGAATTAAATTTTTAAACTGAAAATGTAGCATATAGTGAAAATATGAGTAGTTTACCTATACACTACGGATATAACATCGCTCGAACAAACACCCTTTACGTAGTCTGGTAGGTTGAGCGGTAACGTATTTAATAGATACGCTGATTATACGCCAGCAGCCAGGGTTCTCGGTCCAGTTCTATTCACACGCGATCCATCTGACATCTTTCTTTTTTGTTTTGCTTTAATATTTTATAGACACAATAGTTTCCAATTTCATACGTTTCGACCTAGTTCTCATTTTTCTTTAAAACGCCTGGATAACTTTGTCACCTTTGAATCGAAAATTAGAATTTTCAGCAGATATTTTTTAATTGTTGATATTAGTGAATGTTCATTAAGAAAATTAACTAACAGAGAATTTGCTTTTATAAAAACAATTTTGTTGGAAAAACCAGTTCGATTAGGTTGACTAAAATGAAATCATCTAGGCGATTAAAAAGGAAAAATTTAGCAGATACTTTCCTTTTCACAGTCCCTAGATATACTAAATTTTACTTTTCTAGCTTCATAAAACATTTATATACTTTCTTCATTGTTGACCACAACATTACAAGATTTTTTGATAATAGAGAGATATCGATGGTTTCCAAAAAAACCTTAAAAACTCTCTAAAACTGATCATCAAGGTCTGTTTAAATTTAAAGTATTAATTTTAGTACTAATTGTATAAGATTCTTATGAAAATTTACTACTATAAACGCACTTGCTGCGTCCCGAAATTTTTTAAACCCCTACACTTTTCGTTCAGATGAACCGAAACGCCTATGGTTTTAAAAATAAAAACATTGTTAACTTGTCACTTTTAATAAATCCAAAATTGATTAGACGTATTCTGAGAGACAATAACTTTTCGACAACATTATTTGAAGGGCATACTTGGAAGAAATGGAAGAGGTAAATGAAGGGAAAAACATTTGGAAACCCTGGCACAATTTATAAAGTGTGGAAGCTACAATGAGATAGAAGGAACTGCTGGAGCAGAGAGACATGGTTGCGATGACTCGGTGATATCGCCCTTAGACTCTGACAATGATGGTGACTTAACTAAGTTTAAAGATTTAAATAATTCATGTGGATGTGAAATTTCTAATTTGGAAAAAAGCTTCTCAATATGACACAAATTTTAATTTTGATATTGATTCTTACTACATCCTTAGGCATAATATAGTTGGGCAGGTTTTTAATTTTTTTTTATGATTAAGCTGATAAAATATGCATCCAACTAAGTTATGATGAATTTTTTGTTGTTTATTGATGGTATTGGAAATTTTACTTTTTTACTCTTAACTTATCAGTAAATATTAATATTTGTTTTAAATTATTTGTTGTAGGCACTTTGCTGTGTTGATAAAAAGGGTATTTTGTCATGGCCTAACCCTACAGCAGAAAAAGTATTTTTCTTGCATAATAAAAAAAATGCTGTATCAATAAGGTAAGCTGAAATTCAAATAATATAATATTAGAATATTGTTTATGTAATTATCAGGCAAGTAGGCGAATTCACTAGGTCAGTAGACTGTAGAAAAATCATCTTTTAATTTTAGTAATTTTTACTTAGTAGATAACGGTTATTTGTTTCGTTTTGAAATAACTTAGATTCTCGGTGTGACAGATGCTGGCAAACTTTAATGATTCCAAAATACCTATGAAAACATTGTATTTACACCCACTTGTAATATAATATAATAATAATATAATAACTTAAATTTTCCCTTGTCTGTCCATCCAGTTGATCGGCAGTGAGATGAGTCCATACACCCAAAAAGGCCAAATTGAACTACCTCCCTATATTGTTTAGGCCAATTAGCCTAACCCTATTTCTGATTAAAACAACACATTCCGGATGGACATATAAAGAGAACTATTTTAAAAACAAATCCCCTTAATATCCATCAGTATGCACATCAGGTCGACAAGTCAGCAAAGCTGGTTCCGAACAATATTGTTGAGAAGATCGCCCCCTCTTTAAATATTAGAGACGGTGGTGGTAGGTTTTCTCGACCTTCTAAGAGTGAAAATCATTTGTTGAGTTTTTGTTGTATTGAGACTGTTGATTGGCCAAGAACCTAACGTGTATCTCCAAATGCGCCACTGAGGTCAAATATTGTATGCACTGTTCAGGACAAGTGTATTCCCGGCTGGTGGTATCATTGAGAAACAATATAATCTCAGCATCGCTGCCACAGTAGGGAGGGTCAGTGATAAATATCAAAAACAGCAGCTGACCCAATACCGAACCCTGACGGACACTACATCTAGTCATCCTTTTAGCGTATTTTCTTACAGCCAGACTAACTGCCGTATTCATTATTGATTCAGTAATTGGATAGGGTCGACAGACTTGTAACAATTCACTGATTTCACTTTCTAACATTGGTCCCGTACTTGGATCGCCAATCGTACTCTAGACTCTAACACCATGTTCGTTAATATTTCAGCATAGTAAATTTAGTTATGTTTACCATGTTAGAGTCGCTCGCGCAAGTAATTAATATTATATGCTTTGGTGTGTTGACCTGTTTACTCTTTACTTCTTTATGATTTTTTTTCGCTTATTAATTCCTGGTTGTAGTTCTTCATTTTTGGCATTCTCTGATTAAGCAAATAATTATAAATAAGAAAATATTGTTATTACCTACGTAATAAAACAGTCGCAAGCACTGGAGGGGAATTTATATGTCATATTTTTGAAACGGTGTTAAGACTGGCAATTTCAAGAAGCACTTAAAAAAATCAATTATTTCTGTAACTGGTTGAAGTATAATTGATACAAAGTAAGATTATTTGTCACTGTTAAATAAACGGGTACATAGGTGGTGTACATTATTTGAAAGCAGTCTATCAAAATTATATTAAAAGATAAACTCACATGGTTATTGCGCAATCAAACATGGTGTGTAATTACAACTCACTGATACAACTGAATGATAATACTCGTATTTACACAACCTGTCAACTATTCGTTGGCTGTTGAGTTTTCACTTAAAGAATGTATTAAGAGCCACAGCCTTATATATTTTGGTTTGTTAAAATTTTACAGCTTCATACTGATATTCAATAAAGGTGTATGTACTTAGTTGATATTTATCAGTTAATTGACTTTCACAATTTAATTTGCAACACCATTTAAGTTGCAGTAAGAGATCAATAATAGTAGTAGTGTAATTAATAATGGTAGACAAGGAATGTAAAATATTATTAGATAGTTATGTTTTGCTTTATTTCTGTTACTATGTTTTAAACTATGCAGCGATTTAATAGTTCAATGCAAATTGTCTCTGATTATTGAAAGTATTTCTGCAGTTACACGCTCATTCCATTATAAAGGGCTTTTAGTTTGTCAATTTATGAACTTGAATATATTCCTCTGTGCTGTGCTGCTCAGCTTTCTAAATCTGGATTAATAACCCGTCTCCATTTTCTTTTATCACTACTGTTATTGAGTGAGTTTGCTAGTCATCCAAGTGATACCTGTTCAGTATCTCTTAAACAACTTAAAACATAATAACTCAGAAATGACGTTCTTTTTAGAAAGTGGCAAACCTTTTGTGATCTCATAAAGGTTGTGACACAACAACTATTTATAGATCAAAATTTAAAGTAACCTTATTCAGTGTGTTTATTTTTAGCTCTGAAAGTGGAGGAGACTTTTTCAACGAGCTTGATAGTATCAGTGTGAATTCTGAAAAGTTGCCCGCAGAAAGTGCCAACGTTGCAAATGTAGAAGTCTTAGATCTCACATATAATCCTAACAATCCTTTCAAACTGCATTTTGATGATCAGGAATGGCGCCGCCATATCACGTCATTGAAACCTCTTGGATTGGCAATATTACTAAATACATGTAATATTGACACTCAGGTAAAGTAATAACTTGTTTATGGTTATGGATGATAATGTATGGTATGTAGTATAGTATACGTTGCAGCACAGTAGCTATATATTTAAAATACATATCTTCACTAAAATTGCAAAGAAGATTATTAACTATATTAATTTGTCTGTGTCCATTTAATAAACACAAATTATGTTATCGGAAGAGAAACCGTAACTGTTACAGTATCTGTTTATCTTTTTGCATCAATCAAATCATTTTTTAAGTTTGTAGAAATTGTTCTAAATGTATTTGCACTCATTTGTTCACATATTGAACGTTTAGAACATTTCTGCGTCAAAAAATATAAGTCCCACGGCACTAAGTTCCAAGCTCATAGTGAATAGATACATAAGTCTTTGCTGTTTACATAAATAATTCAGCTTTGCATGATAAGTAGATCAGGAAAATCGAGTTTACCTGAAAGGAATTAAAAGGTTAAAGGCTATTTTTCTGTATTGACTTTTTGAGCAAAGAACATAGGGTCTATTACACTTTTCTGGTTATATAATTCATAATATATTACTCTAATATCCCTGTCTACAATTATTGGTAACTTCAGTCCCCTTTACACTCTATTTCAAAGACTTGTTTGTTATATTTAGGTATTTATGTATTATATATTTTAGTATTTTAATAACCCATCTATTTGACTAATTTCTGTCCATCCGGCTATTTAGTAATCACCATTATACGTCGATAATACCAGTCTATCTTGGTTCGAGTACTACCCTTTAAGCGGTTAATCAATGATGACTTAGTTTAGGAAATAATGGGTTGGAAGCTGAGTATATCCCATTAATAGTAGTAGGTTTTTTATATACCTGTCGGTGAAGTGTAGTACCAGTGACACATAAAGGTGGCTTGACTAGATGTTGATTGCTACCTGTCAAAGCTATCTGCAAGTCTCGGATGTAGTGACGGGGTCACACGTGCGTTGGTTATGACACTCTGCTGGGGCGTCTCCGACGTTAATCACTGCCTCTGATACCTACTGGTAGCTTTGGCACGTCGACCCCGGTTCCGTCGGACACTACTCCTGGTTCTGAAACACTAGAGGCTCCTCAGGTGTTAATTTTTACGTTCGGTACCACACAGACTGTTTCGGAACGTCACTGTTCGTTCAGGCAGGTTAGTTGTAGAGTTGCAAGTGTTAATTGCTACCGATAAATCTACTGGAGCTATAGGAGACATCTCCTTTTATACAGTTTCTGATTAGCGTGGACCATTTCTCTACTGATTGGGTTCAGTGGCAGAATAGGATAATTAAAATATTGTATTACCATATTTGACCGTCGATTGGTATTGTTAAGACTGTATTGATGTGTTAATCCTTTTAAGTTTGTGGAGTTCATTGCGTGTCAAATCTTTTTTTTTAAGTTTGTAGAAATATTTCTAAATGTATCCAGTTCCAAGATGGCTGACAATGAAGTTAATTCCCCTGAGCTGTGCAGCTAATGCAGTAAAACGGTAGATTTAAAAAGTGCAAAGTGTATAAAGTGTGTAGAATGTGAGGCAGTATATCATGCTTCATGTACACAAAGAATAAAAAATGTAAAAATGTATGATTTGGATTAAAATTTGATATGTTGTCAAGAGAAACAGATCTAAATAAGGATATTATGTGCTATCAAATTGAAATTAATTACCTGAAAAAGCTTTTAACTGAAAAAGAAGCAAGAATACAAGAACTTATTAAATTGAATCAGTTGTTAGAAGAAAAATATTCTAATACTGTAAATAAAAACTACACAAATGCAGAATCAGTATAAGAAACAAGGAGCTGCCATATCAGAAGAGATAAAAATGGATAATAAAAGCAAAGATGATAAGAAAATTAAACAAACAAATGTGAAAGAATATGTAAATAAACAAACTGAGGTAATGAACGATATAATTGATTTAAAATCTGAGGCTGAGGATAATACAGGGGGTGATTTTAAAACAGTGTTATACAGGAAAAATAAAAGTAAACAGATATTTGCTGAAAAACAACACTAAAGAAGTTAAATACAGAAAACAACCAGAAATAAAAGGGACTGCTACATCAGAGGCAGGTGACCATTTTAAGTCACAACCAAGAAAAATGTGGCTATATATAGGACAAGCATAAGAAAATGTTAATGAAAACACAGTGAGAAATTATGTCAAGAATAAGTGTGGAATAGAGTGTGATGAAGAACTCGTGATTAGACCGCTCGCTACCAAAGGAAAAGAAAATATTTCCAAGTAGGAAGAACTAATGACCTATACGAAATTATGAACAAGCCTGCTGTCTTAATTATTAGACGATTTAACTTTAAATTAAAAAAAAGATAAATTGCAGAGGTTTTTTTTTTAAATCAAGGACAAAGAAATAAAATCGTAAAATTACCTGGGATAAACAACAATAACCAAAACAAACAAAAAATAAATAGAAAGATAATGAAACAAAAAATCGGAGAAAAATTTAAGATGACTAAAAACTGTGATACAGTGGTTTATCATCAGAACATACAATCGATCAAAAATAAAGTGTTGGAAATGGAAGTATTTCTAAAAACTTTGGAAGAAAAACCAGATGTCATAGGCCTTACAGAGCACTGGTGTTGGCAGGAGGAGAATATTCAAATGAACAGTTATGAAATAAAGTCAGTGTTTCCAAGACAAAACAAGAAACATGGTGGAAGTGTAATTTATGTAAAAAATGGTGAAAAATGGAATGAATCTATGGAAATTAAAGAGGGTAGTATTAAAGGTCAGTTTGAATGATCTTCTGTGGTGAGTAAGCCTTTGAAAACTGTAATTATATGTATATACAGACCCCCAATGGGTGAAATAAACATCTACTTGGAAAGATTAGTTTATGTTCTAAATGTTGGAAATTGTATAAGAACTTCAAAATAGTTATAGCTGGTGATTTTAATATAGATTTAAACAAGGAAGCAAACAATATAATATCTTTTATGGATTTACTACATACCTACAATTTAAAACCAACAATCTTGGAACCGACAAGAGTTACTAAAACTACTACTTCTACAATAGACAACATATTTGTAAATTTCGATTATAATTTAAAGGCAATGGTTATCAATTTAGCGCTATCAGACCATTATGGGCAGTTGTTGTCATTTTCTGGAACAAAGATAAAAAATGAAACAAAAATTATGAAAAGAAAATATACTAAGATAAAGCTAAATCAAATGTCAGACGAACTGAGCAAAACAGAGTGGACTGTAATTTACAACATACATGATGCAAATAAAGCGTATAATACATTTCTGTTAATCATCAAAAAATTGCATGATGAAATTTTCAAACTTGAAACTGTTACCTCAAAAAACTCAAAGTCAAGGATAACAAAAGACATAATCGTTTCTAGCAAAAATAAGAGATATTTAAATTTTAAAAAATAAACGGTTTAATAACAAACGAACATTACCTAAAATATACAAAAATATTAAAAAAGGTAGTTACGCAGGCAAAGAAGATTTCAAATATTTCTTATATAGTAAATACTGCAAATAAAAATAAAACAGTTTGGCCTCTGGTGAATAATTATAATGGAAACACTAATAAAGAAGGCAGTCCACTTATAGAAAACTTAGAAATAAAAATTACAGATATACAAAATACTCTAAATCAAGTAAATACATTTTTTGTTAACCAGTGTCCAAACTTGCCACAGATTGTAGAATATTCAAATGTAAACAAAATACAAAAAACAATTTATATGTTACCCACTGACTTTATAGGGGTTCATAGTACGATAAAATTACTGAAGAACACTGCTTCGGTGGGTGAAGATCAAATCCCAGTCATATTAGTGAAAAATATTGCAAAACAAATAATAAATCCACTAACGCACATAATAAACTTAACCCTGTCTACATGTGTGTTTCCAGATAAGTTAAAAGCAGCAGATATAATAGCAATATACAAGAAAGGAGACAAAAAACAGATAAAACATTACAGGCTATTGCTATTCGACCAATATTCAGCAAAATATTTGAGAAAATAATATACACTAGAATAACCTTCTACTTAGAAAATAATAAATTACTCTCTGATGCACAGAATGAATTTAGGAGACGTAAATCTACAATCAGAGCAACTTATCAAGCACTACAAGAAATTATAGAAGCTTTAAATAAATCACAAAAAATAGCTTTACTGTGCTTAGACTTGAGTAAAGAATTTAATAGTGTAAAACATAAGGTATTATTCTCAAAGCTTAGCATGTATATAATCAGAGGTTTAGCACTAACACTGATAAAATCATACTTGAAAAATCGAACTCAAAGCGTTATTAAAAAACATAACAACAACATATATAGATCACAAAAGGAACAGATAATTAAAGGTATCCCACAAGGTCAATATTAGACCCACTTTTATGCATTATATATATATATATATATATATATATATATATATATATATATATATATATATATATATATATATATATATATATATATATATATATATAAATGACTTACCAAAATTAATAGATGAATAGTGAATATTGTTTGCAGATGATACGTCTATTATCAAAAGCAACACTACAGATTAACTGAAAAGAGAAATTGAATCATCTCTTAATACACTAAATTCATGGTTTTCAAATAACAATTTAATAATGAACATTGAAAAAACCAAATTAATACATTTTAACTTTAAGAAAATAAACGAAGAGTTAATACTCACCTGTAAGTCAAATATATTAAAATCAGCAGTCTCCAAACTGCCTCTGGATAGAAATTGACCATTGTCTTGACTGGAGGAAACATATTAATGCCAATAACATGTCAAGATATATATATATATATATATATATATATATATATATATATATATATATATATATATATATATATATATATATATATATATATATATTTGCACTGAGAACACTGGCTATGATAACAAATAAAAATGTAGCTATACTGCCTTATAGTGCCTATATAAAAATTAGAATACAATATGCCATCATATTTTGGGGTAAGTTACAGGTGTAAACAGAATTTTTATACTTCAGAAAGGATGTCTCAGAAGTATACTGAATTTAGAACAAACAGCAAGCTGTATATGTACACACTAGCATAATACTAGAACAAAAGAAGATCTTAACAGCCAAAGACAAAACTTCACATATTTACAAAAAAAAATGTACATGCTACCATCATAGAAATCTATAACCATATAGCTAATGAAATAAAAATGCAGTCATTCAATACCCAAAACAAAACTGAGAGAGATGTTAGAAGAGAAAGCTTACTATACCGTTGTTGAGTAATTAGCTGATAAAACAATACAAGGGGAAAAATATGGGAGAGTATCAAATTTTACTCCATTTTATTTTATTTTGTTTTATTGTATTTGATTTAAATTTATTATTTCATTTGAATTTATGTATTTTTTGTTTTGTTTGTTAATTTGTTACTGCTTTGACAAGTTTCACACCCATTACGGGTAATGTATACATGTTGCATGGAATGAAATAAAGCATTATTATTATTATTTGCACTTACTTGTACACATATTGAACATTTAAATAATTTCTGTATCAAAAAATATGTCCCGAGGCATTATGTTCCAAGCTCATAGTGAATAGATATATACGTCTTGGCTGTTTACATAAATAATTTAGCTTCACAAGAGCAGTAGATGAGGAACAGCAAGTTTACCTGAAAGAGAATTAAAAGGTTAAAAAGTTTAAGTTGGTATTTTTCTGTATTGACTTTTTGAGCGAAGAACATAGGGTCTATTAACACTTTTCTGGTTATGTCCCTTAAAATACCTAATTTCACAAGATTCATTTTGCATGCCTAATTAGTGCACCTGATGTATTAATGACAGCTAGCAGCTCATTACTCACTATGACATTAAACCTAAATACCTCAACTTTTTTTAACAGGGTGCACGTTAAGACTGTGGATGCATGAGTTCAGGGCAATATTAATTGCTGTGATAGCGTTCTTACTGTTGATGTAGTAAGATGTTGTATTGTAGCGTGGACAGTACTGGACACCATTTTGCTCTTAGCTCAAGGTCTTCTGCCAATATATGTCTTTTTACCCTGATTGTATAAATACCTGGAGCAACTTACTGTTGTCTTGAGGTTTCATAATTTCAAAGAATATTCACATTATCTTTTTGCCAGTGCTCTTCTGTTTTATAAATACTGCAACTACCACTACTACCGCCTTTCATGTAATTACCATAGTGGGGTTCGCAAAACTTTATGCTAAGTAAGTTAATAACAATATATCCTCATGTACTCTCGCTTCTACATTGATGATCTCTAAAAGATACTCTCTTATTATGTGAACTTACATTATCCTCTTTCTTTAATATGTCGCTTAATTATTACATCTTTTTTAAAGCTCAATTTACAATGCTGTCTGTAAATTTTACCTGCCATTCTACCACTACCTCTGCTATCAAATTATCTCGACACACTGTTCTCATATTCACTTATAATATATCAATACTCTCTACATTTTTCTCTTAAATTCACTAGTGGTAGTGCATCATCAGCATACACTAAAATTTTAATCTTGAGAATATTCATTTTTACACCTTTTGCCTCCACCACACTTCTCTTATACATTTGTTCATGAATATGTAGAATAACCATGGAGACATTGCGCATATTTGTTTAACATCATATTTAATCATAAATTAGTTACGGGGTTTCCTAACTCACACATGCCTTACAGTCATCGTATAATTATTTAATAGCTCAAATCAGCCAATAATCGACACTATTCTTTTAAAATATATCACAGTTTCTATCTGTCTACAGCATCATGTGCTTTTTCTAATTCACCAAACTTACAGTACTTTCCATCATTCAGTAATTTTTCAACCACCTGTTGAAGTGAACATATTTGAGCAGTGCGGCCTCATCCTGTCATGAATCCACACTAAACATCTCAAACCTTCTGTTCAATCAGCCACCTCACTTCTTCTATTAAAAATCTTTCAAGACTCTGCTAAGAATATCTTACTGTTTTAAAGATTTCACAAAAATATATTACAATGTGGAATAGATCACACTAGGATTGGGTTTGATCCATTCTGACAAGGCGTTCATATAATAGGGTCAAATTTTAATTTAGGTAAGTTCATTTAATAGATTAATTGTATGCAGTTTTGATTTCTAGGAACATTATGCGTCCTTCTATTCCCACATTACCTGTGAAGCTATGAAAAATGAAAATCTTGTGCCTGTTACTAATAGAAGGTGTTTATGTGAGCTTGCAAAAGAAATTGGTTTTATAGAGGAAGCACCAAAAATATTTTCATTGAAACAACAACTATCATCTTTTAGACATCTGGTGAGTACTTTTGGCTAAGTTTGTCAGTATCATATATTTGCTTTGTAATCAGTCTATGTGGCATTCAGTTTTATACTCTAGAAGTAAGTAGAAATACAATAGAGCAAATGCGTGAATAAATAAAGAAGATGAATAGTAGTAAATGTGTAATTATGTCACTAAGTAAAGATACATACATGTTGGTGAACACAGTTGACTACAACACATTTTTAATATGCGAAGATCATTTCACTATCAAAGGTAGCATCATCAGAGGGATGAATCATCTAAGCAGTAACGAGTTTAAATAGTATTTATATTAGGTGTCAGGCAATTTACAACAGTGCCCGCAATGAAGGTATACAAATGAACTTTCACTGTTTGCAGGAAGTAGCACTTAAAATCCTGTTAACCAGCTATTGTCAAGGCACCTTGTCGTCACTCCTTGTGAGAAAAACATACTGATCAGGATTATATAAACTGAACAATGAACTGTATATACCACCCAACTAGTCTTTTTATATTTTATTATAGTTGTGAAAATGTTTTCGATAAAAAGTTTATAGTCAGTTCAATAGTCTCACTCCCTGAATTGTTTTCACTAAATTTATAAAACAGCTATAAACGTAAAATTGGTACTATTTTATAAATTACTTAAGCCACTAAGTGAAAACTGGAACCTGTGATGAGCACTGATAATTACACCTAGAGAACCCAAATGACCACAACACATTTAAAAAATCCCCGAGGACTTTTCACTACCCAAGTTAGCTTCATCAGGGGATGAATAATTTTAAATATTTGCCGACTACAACAGTGTATATCTTCTGTGCAGGTACCTGGCTTGTATAATTAAGGGTGGTTCAAACAAAGTAAAAAAAAATTACTGCTTGCTTGCTGGAAGTTTACGGCAACCCGAATTCGGATATCAACACTTTCCGATTGTTGGTATCTCTAGTAAAGTGGTCAATCAACAAACTACACATAGGCTGTGGGGCCGAATTCATAGAATGCTTGTTATTATTATATTTAGTACTATATATATATATATATATATATATATATATATATATATATATATATATATATATATATATATATATATATATATATAAGGAAAAAAGGTTAAGGGCAAAGCCGCAAGGAGACAACCGTATACAAGTGTTTCAAGCTTATTAGCCATCATCAGTACGGTATAGCCAGGTGAAGATGGGAACACTCTGGATGAAGATGCAAAAATACAGAGTGTTCCCATCTTTACCTGGCTATACCGTACTGATGATGGCTAATAAGCTTGAAACACGTGTATACGGTTGTCTCCTTGCGGCTTTGCCTTTTTTCCTTGTATAGTACAGAAATGCCGTGTTATAAATCCTGTTATAGTTAATATATATATATATATATATATATATATATATATATATATATATATATATATATATATATATATATATATATATATATATATATATATATATATATATATATATATATATTGTAATAATATTTAAAAATATTAAACCTGAAATAAAAACTTAAGAACTAGGCATTTAAAACTAAAATATTGCTATTTAAAACCAAGTAGTCGGAAAGAAAGTGCGATACAGCACTGACGCAGCCATACAATTCCAATCGGTCGAGAAATTAGCAGCATATCTTGAATTATAAAAGGCTTTGTACAACCAAAGTAATGTAAAAAAGGCAGGTGGTACCTCGGGTAATACAGACTACAATGGAGAGATGTGCTTCACAGGACAGTTTTGAGTAATAGCATTGCCAATGGAGTCTTGAAAAATCTCAAAAGTAAAAATGAAATTTAAGGCAACACCATGTTATAAATAAATACTCAAATGATATTTATATTGGGGAAAGGTAAATTGAGTAAAAACAATACATACATACTCACAATATACATACATTGATCTAAATTACACAAGCGAATATTCAAAAATAATGCAAAAGTAAAAATAATGTAAAATATCTTACCGAACGTGCAGACGAGCAAGTATCCAGTAAAATTTCTATGTTTTGAATTATAATTGCACAAGTTCCAGCATCGTTCTGAATCCACAAGGATGTAGAGCTGAAAACAAAATGTAAAGATCATTAAAATCAATGTATAGGAGAAAATAAACCTAAAAAAGGAAATATTAGTGAAACACGGAACATAGCTTTAAATTTAAAACAATTTAATGTTCAAATGAGTAATAAAGGCGTATCTCAAATAAATAATAGTAATAAATTTTGTTTCTAATCTAAATATAGGCAAGTTCTGAAACTTTTAATCAAATATGAACACTCAAGTGAAGTGCAAACGGAACTAAGGTTTGAGTCATACATATAAATTTTCAAAGTCCATAAGATATAAAGACTGGACTAAAATGTTATGACATTTGAAGTGTAAATGATATAAATAGTGTTGTTGAACCGCACAAATAACCAAAAATGTTTATCTAGTTAAGTTATAAGTTGAGTTTTAAAGATAAATTGAAATCGAAGATTGTGATACAACAAGCACGAATTCATGGTCAAGAATGAATTCTGGAATTAAATAAATGTCAACCAAGGAGTGATAGCTGAAGTAAATGACAGGTACCAACATTTAAAGTACTTAAGCACTGTTTGCTTATGTAAACTGTAAAATGTATAAAACTTATATGAGTTTAATTTGTTTGTAAACATAAAAGATAGATATATCGATAAAAAGAGATCTATAGTAATTTTAGTTGTAGACTGTTTTAGTAGTGGGGGTTTTAAATATTTATAAGTCTTATAAATGTATGCACAAATGCTATAAATTTTATAATTTGAGATACTGAAAACTTGTATGATTCAATTAGTAGGCAAAATTTAAAGAGAAATTCAAAATATCCATAAATATCAAAGGAAAGAACTCACATATATATTCCTTTTGAAGCATGATAATCAAATAGCCGGGAAGATTTAATAAAATATTATATGCAACTAGCAAGACCCTTACATACAAGGAAAGTAACATAAATACAAAGGTAGTAAAACAAATATATTGGTTTATTTAAAACCATATTAAATACATAAAATTTGAATAGACAGGTTGTTTCAAAACCACAATACACACAAATATAAATCTTATTATATCTGATAACCCTATGATTTTTAACACGGCATTTCTGTATACTATACAAGGAAAAAGGTTAAGGGCAAGGCCGCAAGGAGACAACTGCATACACGTGTTTCAAGCTTATTAGCTATCATCAGTGCGGTATAGCCAGGTGACGATGGGAACACTCCGTGTATTTTTGCTTCTTCATCCAGAGTGTTCCCATCATCACCTGGCTATACCGCACTGATGATAGCTAATAAGCTTGAAACACGTGTATGCGGTTGTCTCCTTGTGGCCTTGCCCTTAACCTTTTTCCTTGTATATATATATATATATATATATATATATATATATATATATATATATATATATATATATATATATATATATATATATATATATATATATATATATACAGGGCTGTCCGGAATAAAATTAATATACCATTAACCTTTAACTTTTGGGAAAAATGCTCGGACACGTCAATTTAGTTTTATATATGCTCACATTTTGACGTTATTCATTTGTTTTTTTATAGACATTTGTCAAAAATATGACCACATCGATATTTTTTTAAAATGGAAACATACAACTTGTGATACATCATATGAAAGCTAATATCTCGTACAGTATGCTCATAAATTTGGGCGCGATTCCGTCAAGCTATTTCAAAATGGCGACTGTTAAAAGTTTTTAAAAATTCCCTATTTAAATAAGCGGAAATGATAAATCATTGATGTGTTTTTTACCTTTCTAGGTAAGAAATTTTCATTGTTTCACGTTCTGTCATTTTGTGACATTGTAACTTAACAATACATATTGGTTTGTTATTTATTTTGTCAAAAAATAAACAAAAATGTAACTAAGCAAAACAAAAATCAACAATAAGGCCTCTTTAACATGGCAAATGCTGGAAATGTCCTCCACCCTCTACTTGGCATGCTCCCAGACGATGGTAAAATCCGTCGACGGAATTCCGAATGGCTTCATCCGGTATGTTATGTGTCTCCAATCTAATTTTGTTTTTCAAATCGTCAATATTATTTGGCCTAATTTGGTAAACTTTTTCTTTTAAATATCCCCAAAGGAAATAGTCTAGAGGCGTTAAGTCTGGGGACCTCGGTGGCCATTCAATTGTACCACGTCGTCCAATCCAGCTACCTGGAAATATCTGATCTAAATATCTTCTCACATTGACACCAAAATGCGGAGGAGCACCATCTTGCTGAAACCAAATTGTTTCATTAGGTATATCTGGATCTACTTCGTTGGGAAAAATTACAGCTAGAGCAGGCATCAACTCGAAGGTTAAGAAATCCAGGTATCGTTCAGCTGTGAGGTTCCCTTCAATAAAGAATAGCCCTAAAATTCTGTTATTAATGATACCTGCCTATTCATTTACTTTCTGTGGCCGCTGAGTATGCGCTTCAAATATCCATCGTGGATTTTCTGGACTCTAGAAATGATAATTCTGTCTGTTAACCACCCTGTTTAAATAGAAAGTAGCGTCATCAGAAAATAATATGTTCTGTGGAAACCTATTATTCTTGTCACACTGTCTCATCATTTCTTCGAAAAATTGCAAACGTCTGTCATAGTCATTTTCTAAAAGCTCCTGGACAAGATATACTTTATAAGGGTGGTATTTTTCTGCTTTCAAAAATCTTCCAATAATAGTACCTCTAGATGTATTATAATTTTAAGCCAATGAGACTGTTGAAACATGCGGATTATGCTGCAGAGATAATGCAATATCTAATTTTTCATCGTCGCCTAAAACATGTGGCCGTCCATTCCTGGGCAAGTCCTTTACTGTGCCATGTTCATCAAATTTGTGGAATATTTTACTAACAGTGCTCTGTGAAATTTGTTTTTCTGGATATTTAGCATTAAATAAAGTGCACACTTCACGTTGACTTCTTATTGTATCTCCACATCCTAACAACATCAAGACTTCGACATTTTTGTTTAGAAATTTGTAAAATAATATTTCCGAAATACCTAAATTAATTTGACAAGTTAAAAATGTCACAAAATGATAGAACGTGAAACAATGAAAAATTCTTACCTCCCTACTCTTCTATCCTCCTAGCATCGTACCGAGATGGCTCCATCCTTTGACTATCTACCTTTCTCCTTTCTCTGATATATAGTCACAGGCTCCATCGAACCCAATGTGCAACGAACTCAAACTTCGGCATCAATCGGAGTATGTCGTGACTAGGTGAAGAAACTTTTCGTTGTACTATATATGTACTATATATTAAAATTCCAAAATATAACTGTAGTGAAGATAATAGGTACAAAAGGAATGCTCACTGGCGCCAATCTTTTAATTAATGTAATGAGTTTTCTTGAGGTATCGATGGTGAGACTTTCGGAAAATTTCTTCAAATGAGTACGAATTAGGGCCTCTGGAACCCATTTCCATGGTCTATTAAAATGTTTATATATATATATATATATATATATATATATATATATATATATATATATATATATCTGTGTGTGTGTGTATCCAACCGATAACTCAAAAAATACTTCACTGATTTGGGCAAAATTTGGAAATTACCCTTATTTAGCTAATGGCTTGGACGAGTTCGTTCATCAAATCTTAACGGTCAATTTTTCTGAATAAAAAATTAAAAAATATTTTTTAAAACAAAATATCTCTCAAATTTTCTAAGTGATTGTCTCGACATATCTCCTTCGCTGACGATTAAATTTCTATCAGAGAGGAACAAACTTTTGCAATGAAACTTTTCTGTTAAACGTGTAGAAACACTTTTTTTTACTTGCTGTGTCATACTACAATTAAAATTAAATAAAGTCAACATTAATTACGCTTATTACATTATCACATATTTTATGTAAATAAATTTTGTATATATTTAAATTTACATTTATTTACTGTCACTTCCCAGATCAGATAAAAACTTAAATTATCGAGTGTAGGATTCGAACCAGCGAACTCCTTTGAGTCATAGAACTTAAATCTACTGCCTTAGACCACCTGGCCAACCTGACACTTATTTCCTTGTATATATATATATATATATATATATATATATATATATATATATATATATATATATATATATACAGGGCTGTCCGGAATAAAATTAATATACCATTAACCTTTAACTTTTGGGGAAAATGCTCGGACACGTCAATTTAGTTTTATATATGCTCACATTTTGACGTTATTCATTTGTTTTTTTATAGACATTTGTCAAAAATATGACCACATCGATATTTTTTTAAAATGGAAACATACAACTTGTGATACATCATATGAAAGCTAATATCTCGTACAGTATGCTCATAAATTTGGGCGCGATTCCGTCAAGCTATTTCAAAATGGCGACTGTTAAAAGTTTTTAAAAATTCCCTATTTAAATAAGCGGAAATGATAAATCATTGATGTGTTTTTTACCTTTCTAGGTAAGAAATTTTCATTGTTTCACGTTCTGTCATTTTGTGACATTATAACTTAACAATACATATTGGTTTGTTATTTATTTTGTCAAAAAATAAACAAAAATGTAACGAAGCAAAACAAAAATCAACAATAAGGCCTCTTTAACATGGCAAATGCTGGAAATGTCCTCCACCCTCTACTTGGCATGCTCCCAGACGATGGTAAAATCCGTCGACGGAATTCCGAATGGCTTCATCCGGTATGTTATGTGTCTCCAATCTAATTTTGTTTTTCAAATCGTCAATATTATTTGGCCTAATTTAGTAAACTTTTTCTTTTAAATATCCCCAAAGGAAATAGTCTAGAGGCGTTAAGTCTGGGGACCTCGGTGGCCATTCAATTGTACCACGTCGTCCAATCCAGCTACCTGGAAATATCTGATCTAAATATCTTCTCACATTGACACCAAAATGCGGAGGAGCACCATCTTGCTGAAACCAAATTGTTTCATTAGGTATATCTGGATCTACTTCGTTGGGAAAAATTACAGCTAGAGCAGGCATCAACTCGAAGGTTAAGAAATCCAGGTATCGTTCAGCTGTGAGGTTCCCTTCAATAAAGAATAGCCCTAAAATTCTGTTATTAATGATACCTGCCTATTCATTTACTTTCTGTGGCCGCTGAGTATGCGCTTCAAATATCCATCGTGGATTTTCTGGACTCTAGAAATGATAATTCTGTCTGTTAACCACCCTGTTTAAATAGAAAGTAGCGTCATCAGAAAATAATATGTTCTGTGGAAACCTATTATTCTTGTCACACTGTCTCATCATTTCTTCGCAAAATTGCAAACGTCTGTCATAGTCATTTTCTAAAAGCTCCTGGACAAGATATACTTTATAAGGGTGGTATTTTTCTGCTTTCAAAAATCTTCCAATAATAGTACCTCTAGATGTATTATAATTTTAAGCCAATGAGACTGTTGAAACATGCGGATTATGCTGCAGAGATAATGCAATATCTAATTTTTCATCGTCGCCTAAAACATGTGGCCGTCCATTCCTGGGCAAGTCCTTTACTGTGCCATGTTCATCAAATTTGTGGAATATTTTACTAACAGTGCTCTGTGAAATTTGTTTTTCCGGATATTTAGCATTAAATAAAGTGCACACTTCACGTTGACTTCTTATTGTATCTCCACATCCTAACAACATCAAGACTTCGACATTTTTGTTTAGAAATTTGTAAAATAATATTTCCGAAATACCTAAATTAATTTGACAAGTTAAAAATGTCACAAAATGATAGAACGTGAAACAATGAAAAATTCTTACTACTCTTCTATCCTCCTAGCATCGTACCGAGATGGCTCCATCCTTTGACTATCTACCTTTCTCCTTTCTCTGATATATAGTCACAGGCTCCATCGAACCCAATGTGCAACGAACTCAAACTTCGGCATCAATCGGAGTATGTCGTGACTAGGTGAAGAAACTTTTCGTTGTACTATATATGTACTATATATTAAAATTCCAAAATATAACTGTAGTGAAGATAATAGGTACAAAAGGAATGCTCACTGGCGCCAATCTTTTAATTAATGTAATGAGTTTTCTTGAGGTATCGATGGTGAGACTTTCGGAAAATTTCTTCAAATGAGTACGAATTAAGGCCTCTGGAACCCATTTCCATGGTCTATTAAAATGTTTATATATATATATATATATATATATATATATATATATATATATATATATATATATATATATATATATATATATATATATATATATATATATATCTGTGTGTGTGTGTGTGTGTGTGTATCCAACCGATAACTCAAAAAATACTTCACTGATTTGGGCAAAATTTGGAAATTACCCTTATTTAGCTAATGGCTTGGACGAGTTCGTTCATCAAATCTTAACGGTCAATTTTTCTGAATAAAAAATTAAAAAATATTTTTTAAAACAAAATATCTCTCAAATTTTCTAAGTGATTGTCTCGACATATCTCCTTCGCTGACGATTAAATTTCTATCAGAGAGGAACAAACTTTTGCAATGAAACTTTTCTGTTAAACATGTAGAAACACTTTTTTTTACTTGCTGTGTCATACTACAATTAAAATTAAATAAAGTCAACATTTAATTACGCTTATTACATTATCACATATTTTATGTAAATAAATTTTGTATATATTTAAATTTACATTTATTTACTGTCACTTCCCAGATCAGATAAAAACTTAAATTATCGAGTGCAGGATTCGAACCAGCGAACTCCTTTGAGTCATAGAACTTAAATCTACTGCCTTAGACCACCTGGCCAACCTGACACTTATTTGTTTTTAAAGCGTATAAATAACACTACATATTACTGCTATTAATCTCAAAAACTTCTACTCCACGTATACGACTGTAATAAAACTTTTTTTTTACTTACGATGTCATACCACAATTAAAATTAAATAAACCCAACATTTAATTACGTTTATTACATTATCACATATTTTACTTAAATAAATTTTGTACATATGTATTTAAATTTACACTTCCCGCATCACCGTCACAATTATTTTCTCTAATTTGAATGCACACGCCTACTACCTTGCCTTCCACGGGCTCGGAACACTTCACCACAATATCAGCTTTGACTCTCTTACAATAAGAACAATATGCAAGCACTTTCGAGTGAGCCTGGTATCTGCATATATAGATCTCATTAAACAAAGCAAATGCTGTATCTCTTGCTGATGGTAAACATTAGGAGCAAACAGTCGATGATCGATTTGAAGCAACTAACACATTAATAATATGACACTTTTCTCTACCCCATTCTATACCTCTCTTCAAGGATTTATACAGCGCTCCAACTTCCAAAAATATTTTCCTTTGCACAGTATGGCTTTCACTCACATAATAAGGAAACTGTTACAGATTACTTTCTTTAAATTTTTTCCATTCTATCATAGCCTTTCCATAAAACATATTACTGCTATTAATGTCGAAAACTTTTCTACTCACTTCATGCATAGGGCTATAATAAAACTTCAGAAAGAAAATTTGATCGCCTATATATTCAAAGTAAAGTGACCTTGGGAGGAGGCAGTCTCGAGAGGAGTGTTGACCTTGAGAGCAGAGTTGTACTTGGCATGAGGCAACCCTGAGAGGAGGTAACCTTGAGAGGAGTGTTGACCTTGGGAGGAGGAGAGTGCTGCAGAACTCACAAAATGTAAATCAATATCTGTTGTATTAAAAAGAAATTATTGTGTGTAAATATATAGAAAGTACCAAAATGTAAATCAATTCTCTGTTATAGTAACAAAAAGTAGTTTACTGATGGAATCCAAACCAAGATCGGGAAGAAATGTGCGAATTGTCTGATGACCACAGCCATATAACACAACACACACACACTCGCGTGCACGCGTTTTCATTGACACATTCTACAACATAGTATGTTGGTGTGTGGCACATAAAATGGATTATTATTTTATTATTGTTTATACGGATGGATTTTTTTTGTCTTGGATTGTATACCGGGGCTCATCTGGGTTTGGTATTGTTGATGTGTGTTTTGTATTTTGTATGGATGTGTTGCGAGGGAAAGACTAAGGAAAGATAAGATTTTTTAACTGCAATGGTATGCTCATATATTGTATTGTAGACACATATGTTTGTTCGTCCATGACTAGTTCTGGAAGAGCCAGAACAAGCAATTTTGTAAATTATATGGGATTTGTAGGGAATCATAGTTTTGAGAAATTTACTAGGCTGAATAGTTTTTTTGTTGTTGTTGTAAAGATGGTTTTGATGTTTCGAGTTTTAAGAACTCATTTTATTTTGTCATTGACACCTAGATATATGGTAAGAAGGCATTGTGTTGTTAAGAATATTTTGTAGGTTGTTCTTATTGTGGTACATTCTAAAATAACTTTATATGAGAAAAGTCTTGTGCTGCACAGTGAAAGCTATAACCTAAATTAAGCAACACTGCGATAAATGAATCTCATTGTACAAGATTCAAAATTAGCCCAGTAAGTATTCAATGAAGTGGTGTATTAATACGAGTTGTTTAACAACAAATGTGCCAATAAATAAACAAATTTTCTGAGTAATAGTTCTCGAAGAAAGCTGGTAAAGTTCAAAGGAACTATATCATGATAAGTACACTTTGAGACCCAGATTACTACAACACATTTTTAAAGAAAAATATAATTTTTAATCCTCTGATGACGCTAACTTTGTAAGTGAAACGATAATCAGGTCTTTAAAAATGTGTTGTGGTGACTAGGGCGCTCCAAGTGTACTTATCAGTGTTATTCACAGGCTCCAATCTTCACTTAGGGAACTATATCATTTCGAAAAACAAATATCTTGAGTTTAAGTGTTGGTTTAAGTATTATAATTACTGAGCTTGTGGCAACATCTCTTTTTTAGTATTGGTTTAAATATTGCAATATTTGTTATATTACTCCTGTTTTACCAGACATATTGTTACTCTTGTTCTTTTCAAGTATTAAGTGCTTCTCACTCCATATTTTAAATTAGATTCCTTAAAATTTCATATAGATTAAAATCATTGAATATTTTTACAGCAGGCTGACGTAGTGAAGAGAGACAATAAATATGCCAGATCATTACAACTATCCACTAAGTTAAAATTTCCTTTTCCACATATGTTTGCTGTTGTAGTAAATGAAACATCAACAAATTCCACACAGTTACTTTCAGAAGGCACAGCAGACATTATTTTAGACTTGTGCGTTGATTATTGGGATGGCCGTGATTTATGTGCCTTAAATAATTCTGACAGGAAAAAAATTCAAGACTTTTATCAAAGATACAGTCTTACAGCGTACTGTACAGCATTTTCTTACAGGTAAGTAATTTTTCATATTCAATCCTTAAAACTTGTGCCACTTCGCTCACTTTCATTTTATGTTGACTGTATGTTCTATTGTTGGTTGGTTACTGACTTGACAAAGTGACAATTATACATGTTAACCAGATTTCAATTCTTCTATCATAAAGTACATAATTTGGATGATGTAAATGGCTTCAAATTTGAACTTTAATTATTTAAGAAACTTTTATTTAATACTCCACAAGTAAGTATTTTTTCTTGTTATTATATGTATAATTACGTCGCCATCAATCAGATGATGCAGTCATTTCCTGCATGATGCCCCTGATGATTATGCTTCCCACAAAGTTAGCGATTTCAAAGTCCAAGGCTCTATGTGACCTGCAACATTGCATACTGACTTACTGTCTGTTAAGCATTAATTTAAGTATTATAATTACTGAGCTCGTGGCAACACCTATTGTTTGCTATTTAAATATTGTAATATTTAATTTTATTATTGTCATTGTTCCTTTAAAGTTCAAAATAAAGTTATATTTTTCTGAACATTTAACTAATAACTTACTTGGCAGTGCGAAAGTTCATAGGATCTTGCAATGGCATTTTTGGCAACAATTAAGTTTCTTAGATTGTCAGTCTTTTCAAATGTTTGTGCTTGTACAGAACCAAAGTTCCAAGAAACAAGGTGCAACATGTGGCTGAGAATAAAATCATTGGTCCAGATCATTTGTACAGAACACATGAACTTCCTGGTACCATTCCCGACCACGTTAATTTTCACTGCTTTTCACTTTTTGTATTTCACAAAATTAAATTTTTTGTAAACACACATTGAAATTTTTTAATAATAATAGTTAAACAATTGTATTTTATAAAGTTTTATTTTTTCATAAATACACATAATTAAGTAACACTTTTAACATTTCGAATAATTTTAGTAGAGAGTAGTGTTTTGTTTTGAAATGTTTGAAATGCTTTTGTAAATACATTTAGTTAAGAATTATTTTTAAACAGATTTACTGTATAATATTGCTTAAACAACTATTTTATAACTGACTGAATTATTGAGAAGTTATTAACTAATTAATTATTTTAATAAGCCTACACTATATATTTTAGCGAATTAAAAAAAATCGCTAATGAGGAGATCTGTGTTTATATATATCTATATATATATATATATATATATATATATATATATATATATATATATATATATATATATATATATATATATATATATATATATATATATATATATATATATATATATATATATATATATATATCCGACCGATAACTCAAAAAATAATGGACAAATCTTGACCAAACTTGGTGAGTACCTTCCTTTTGCAAATGGCTTGGATAAGTTCGTTAGCCAGGAAAATCGGACCAGGTTTTCCCGGAAAATTTTGTATTTTATTTCTAAAAAAATTCATATCTCCGGAACTACCAAAGTAAGGGCAATGAAATTTGGTACGCGTGTTTGTATTATAAAGAGTGAACTCTGTACCAAAATTTAGGTCTCCAGCTTTATAGACAAAGAAGTTATGGGCAGTTAAAGAAACAAATTTTGGAGTTTTTCTCAAAACGTCAAACTCGCAATTTTAAACGTCAAAATTGGCAATCTTTAGGCAAAGAATGTGAAACAAATACGGATTGTGAAAAGAAAATGTTGCAAGAAGAGTGTTCTGCAAACCCTTAAGTTTCAGATTCAACCGTCAGTGCCCTTCATTTTACTAAAATATTTACAGAAAATTCATTTCAAATAGACCCTTTCTGATGCTTTGGCTGTCGGTTTAGTTAAGTTGATGCTTTCGTCGTAGGTTTAGTGAAGTTTATGGTTTAACGGTCTATAATTTTTTTAAGCTAATTTTCGTAGAACAAATTCGTTAATGCATTTTTGCATTTTTTATCGAAATATGATGCGTTTGTAGGAAAAAAATCTGGACGCAGTAAGTGCGTTTTGGCAGCGAATTTTCGGTAAATTTGCAGTTTAGCTCCCGAACGCTTTTCAAAAAACTGTTTTCAGAAACTACTAGGACCCCACCTGGATGCACAAACCACAAGAAAAATTTCTTGTTCACACTCCCCCCAAAGAAGTTACGGGATCAGGAGTGAGTAGGGGTGCTGGGCGGGGTAGGTAGTAAAAAGGAAATATGAGCAGAAAATTCGAATAAAACGGGCTTGAAAGCTGTCTTTTTCACATCTTGAAGTCATATCCCCTTAAACCCTGCCTACCCCGCACCGCACCCCTATCCCCCAGGTGCCGTAACTTCCTTGGCGGGTAGGAACAAGACATTTTTCTTGTGGTTTATGCAGCGAGGGTGGTTGTACGCACGCGAGGGGGAAGGAAATTCCCCACGACGAAGCAGCCACCCCCACCCCTGCCGCAAGTCGAACCGGGGGGGGGGTCTGCTTTATCGTAGGCATTTTCCTTCCCCCCTCGTGTGCATACAACCACCCTCGTTGCATAAACCACAAGAAAAACTTCTTGTTCATACCCCCCAAGGAAGTTACGTGACCTGGGGCAAATAGGGGTGCTGTGCGGCGTAGGCAGGGTTTAATGGGGATATGGCTTCACATATACAGCTTTCAAGCAGTTTTCTTCGCATTTTATGCTCATATTTCCTTTTTACTGCCTACCCCGCCCACCACCCCTATTCACTCCCAGTCCCATAACTTCCTTGGGGGGTGTGAACAAGAAATTTTTCTTGTGGTTTGTGCATCCAGGTGGGGTCCTAGTAATGTTTCTGAAAACAATTTTTGAAAAGCGTTCGGGAGCTAATCTGCAAATTTACCGAATTTTAATTAAATCCTTCAAATTTCAATAACTCAATTTGCTATTAATGTAAGCTTTGTTGGTTAGGAAACCAACATTTAAGTTTATTTTCGGATTTTTTTAAAATATTTTCAAACCATAAGTAATTTTGATAAAATATAGTACATTGTTTCTACTACATAGGCTATACTGGTAATCAGACTGATGCCTGCTCGTATTTGCTATTAAAAACATTTTTATGGAAATTCACTTCCATAACACACTTGCTGCATCCAAACTTTTGAAAAATGTTTATATATTTTCAAACAATAAAGTTATTTCGATGAAATATGGTACAGTGCTTCTACTATATAGGCAACCAAGCTTGATGCCTGCTTTCATCAAAGAAATACATTTTCTATTAAAAATATTTTTAAAAAAATTCGCTACCATAACGCACTTGCTGCGTCCAGACTTTTAAATTTTTTAACAACTGTAATTTTATGTTTATCGTAAATCTTACTTATTAGACTTCCTCAAATTCCTGAAAAAATAACTGTCTCAGATCAGATTGCCGAGCTCTCTGAATTAACCACTTTATCTTCATGCAAATTACATAACTTTGTTAAAATGCCAAGAACAAAAATTTCAATTGCACAATTTTGTCAACAACAATTAGCATATTTTACTCAATAAATGTAGGTCTTACGGGGGTCGATCAATAAGTACCTGCGTTTGAAGACAGGTGACATTGCTGAGGAAAGTTAGCATTACTATCGCGTACTGTCATCTGTCAAACGACAGCATACTAAATTTCAGATTGATTCATTGTATAGTGTTTATTTGGCAGCCAGTTGTATCACATGTGTTTTGTGTTTTTCAATAAAATAGAAAAACTGTAATATTGATCCGTAACTCGCCTTTTATTCTTGAATGGAAAAACACATGAAGAAATAAATGTGAAAGTGGATGCCGTCTATGGGGACCCTTCACCATCTATGGCAACGATGAGATATTGATTTAACAAATTTAAACGTGATCATACATCTGTTTTTAATAAGTAGCAGCCAGGCTGCTCGGCTGACATTGTTGCCAAGGAAATCGTTGGAAAGGTCCACGACATGATTGTACAGATGACATAGGAGAGGCTGTAGGCGTGTCATACGGAACGGCAATTAATATTTTACATGGTAAGTATGAGAAAGGTGTCAGCCCGATGAGTGCGGCGATTGCTTACGGTGGACAACGTTTGTTAATGTCAAAGCAGTGTTTGGAACTATTTAAGCAAAATTCGCAGGAGTTTTTGCGTCAAGTCGTCACCGTTGATGAAACCTGGATACATTATTATACACCAGAGACCAAACTACAGTTAAAAAAAAAAGGATTTTTTCCGGGTGAATCTGCTCTGAACAAGGCAGCGACAGCACTACCCCTTCAACTTCAGTCAATTCAAACTAATGGTTATTCTAAAGTCTATCTGGGAATTGAAAACATCTTAAATCACTGCCATATATCTTACTTTTATTTTAACCTCACACTTATACAAGAAAACCACAATCATTTATTGTTCAATGACTACCAAATTATTGAAATTGAATCCAATTCAGTTAACAAATATTACACTCCAATTTTAAACAGTTAACTTAGAATGATAAAAAACGAAATACAGAAACTAATACATGTCAGAAAGAAAATCCTCTCATGAACCATGCAGGCTCAGTTATAAAAACGATAACTGGCAAGAGATCAGAAAGATCTTAAGGAAATTAATAAAAAATTAGATTTACTGTGCGCAAATGTGGATGAAATGATGGTTCAGTTAGACAGTTTTTCTTAATCCCTTTGCAGTCACAAATATGTAATGTATTCCCAACAATTCATTTTACGTCGTTTCACTTAACGTCGCGTTTGTTAGGACCCTAACTAGGCCGTTAAGCGGGGACTTACTGTATATAGTATAGTAGTATACTAGTATGTTTTTCATGACTATATTAATGAAAATTTCGGTGTGCAGCAAGTGCGTTATAGTGGTGAATTTTCATAAGAATTAGACACTATTATTATACGGCATATTACTAAAATTAATACTTTAAACTTACACAGACCTTAAAGATCGATTTTAGAGGTGTTAATACGCCCACATTTGAAGAATTCTGTCGAAAGTGTTAACACTGATATCTCCCTATTATGAAAAAATTCTTGTGTTCTAACTCATTTTGAGAAAACTGCCTAAAAGTCAATTTGCTATGAAACTAGAAAATTTAATTTTGATATATCTATAGATAGTGTAAGTCTCTTTAAAATAAACTTGTATTACAAATTTCACTAAAGTTACAAAAGCTTTCCAGAAGGAAACCTAATTCATATTTAGAAAAGTAAAGTATCTGCCAAATTATAAACATAGCAGTTATTTTTCCTTATTAATCGCCTGAATGATTTCGTTTTAGCTAATCTAATCAAACCGGTTTTCTCAATATCAACAATAACAAAATGTCTGCTGAAAATTATAATTTCAGGCTCAAAGGTGACAAAGTTATTCAGGCGTTTTACCAAAATAATATCTTGTTCAAAATGTATGAAATCTGTACACTATTATTTCTCCAAATGTCAAAATTAAAAAAAACAATACATTTATCGAGTGGGAATCGATCACCCAACCTTTTGCTTAGAAGACAAGCACGCTACCACTGAGCTATCTAACGTTTTGTTTACATGATAGTTGACACCGGCTTCATGCCCGAGTTATATTATATTATATTAAAAGTATATGTAACAATTAATTACAGAATTAGTAGAATTGTCATTTGAAACATATTCAACGACTGTTTCGATCTTATATGATGTCTTATGTTAAGTTTAAAGATAAAATAAGAAACTATTTTAAAATCGTTTTTATGGAGACTTGACTGAATTTTCTTTACATTTCCCCTATATTATGCTACACTTTCAGTCCAAAACTGTATTTCGGGCCGTCCATCAAGCTACAAATATAATGTATTTTAAAAACTGATTGACTCCCCCAGTTAAATAACAATCCACTTGGCAAATTTTTAATTTCATGTCGTCTGCCATTTTCGATATTTGTGGCCGAGATTTCACGATTGCTGGTTTGGGTAGTATGTTTTATGCTTGTTATTTATTTTGTTCGGGTAGCATTGTTGAATGGTTTATACCTGTTGTATGAATGAATCTGTGTGCGGCAGTAACTACTCTGTATGCCAGGCATTGGACTTTAATCACAAAGTCTTTTCTACGCATGTCATTCATATTTTATTTTTAATTTGGAAAAAGCTCTAAATACTGTGAACCAAATTGCTTAAAATTCACAACATAGGTTTAGTTACACTATTTTTAGCCACATGTAAATTGTCATTCCAGTTACTCTAATACTTACAAAAATATAGCATTTTCAAAAATATTTTTGTATATTTTTGGGGGGGGGAAAATGTGTGTTATAGCTGATATACGAACTCGTCTGCAGTCTTAATCCAACGAAGATGTGTGCCAAGTTTTGTTCAAATCAGATGAGTATTTTTTGAGTTATCGCTCAGATATATATATATATATATATATATATATATATATATATATATATATATATATATATATATATATATATATATATATATATATATATATATATATATATATGAACTTATTAAAAATTTAAACAGACCTTGGATTTGGGTCTAGACGACCTAATTCGCTCTCATTTCACAAAATTTTACGAAACTCTTACCATCGTTACCCTCTATTAATGAATTTTCTTAATGAAAATTCACTAATAAATTCTGGCATTTTAGTGACTGAATTAACACTCTGCTGTATGTCCGGATCAAAAGTGACTTTATTATCAAACATATTACCAAGATCTATAGATGTTTTTTGTAAGTTGATTTGAGATGATGACATATTTAAATTGAATATTTACGTAGGTCATAAGTTTACACTTGTCTACATTAAGACTTAATTTATTGACCTAATTTCAATGCTGCAAATTATCCGGATTTGTTTGAAAAATCAGTCTACTTGTGTGTTTTTGTTTCTTTAACGTCGGTCTATTTCCACGACTATGGCCAATCACTCAAAATACAAAATCTGATTCACAATTAAAAAGGCTGCTTTCAGCATTATCAGAAAAAATATGCATCTTAAAATACAAAACATGAATGAGTACCCCAGGTCTCTGCTATTTAATATATGTATAATCAGTCAATACATTCTTCAACAGGTCACCCTCCTTTTAAACTTGCCAGTTGACCGGACCTACTCGGCCAATCCACTTGTTTTTAAATATTCAATTCAAATGATTACAGGCCTGTGTTGCATAATAGGGTGGAGCTCCATCCTGTTAAAGCCACATGTCTGGGTTTATGTTTTGGTTTAATAATTGAGGTAATTGGTTTCCTAAAACATTAGTGTTCCTTTTTTCCATTTAAATGCTCTTCAAAGAAATGTGGACCAATAACTGTATCCCCAAAAACCAGAGATTAATTGACTATGGATGTTGATTTGGCAGAGTTCTTATCCAGTGGAGATTTTCCGCTGCCCAGTAGTGCATATTGTGGCTATTTACCTTTAAAAAAAAAAGAAATTAAATTTTTACTAATACAGGATAGCTTAAAACCCACCTGCCCACAATGATGGAAAGTAGCTTCGCCAGAAAAAAATAACATTGTTTACTAACCTGTCATTTCCTTGCATTTTTTTGGTGCCAGAGTTGCAAAATGTAACGTGATTTTAAAAACCTTCTCCTTATAGCTCTTGCTGCAGTGTAATGTGGTATGGATGAAATTTGTGCAAGTGCAGTATGTTCACAACTGATTTTTGACTCATTTTAGCACCTCTAGCAAGCCACCTGGTACTTACATATAGGTCAACAGCTACTGATTCTAAAACGCCAACTGCACTATATTTGTTAGTTTTAGTTCTCTTCCGAACTATTGGTTTCGATTTTAAACTGTCAGTAGTACCACTCCTATGCACAATAAGCCAAAGGTTGCAGTGTTATCGGGGCGACAAAGCCGCGGACGAGCCCTGGGGAAAAAAGTACCACTCCAGGTTTCCTGCCTCTGAAAAGCCATGTGAGATTTCAGATTATTAGGAAACCTCTCCACCCAAACTAGTGCAGCTTTTCTGTAGTTTTTTCTGCACGCCACCAAAATTAACAACATATAAACTTGCACATTAAAATTATTTTCCATGTTTCATTGAGCAATAAACTGGGAAATAATCGTCAAAATGTCAAAATTTTCAGTTAACTTAACTAAAAATAACGCGTCTCTATGAAAGCAAATAATTATCAACATCACCTTCCATGAGCGGCAAAAACTTAATTCCTTTACTCGACCCGCCAGCCCCTTATATATGGAAACATATATGCACCTTTTTTTAGTTCTAAAAGTTTTGGGGGTCTTTATTTGTCTTATGGACTGATTAAATTATTCACGATTGAAAATGTAGCGAATTTAAACATTTTCGGCAGTGGTATCAGGGAGATAAAATTCCAACGTTGATTTAATCTATATTTTATATGGCTTTTTACTTATATACAGGTGTTTCAAAATGATATTTGAGCGAAATTCTTGAGAATAAATATTTGCAGTTTTGTTTTATGAATTAGAAATTAGGTTTATCGTGAAGAAATCGAAGTTTCGTTACAACCTTTTCTGGATGGTAGAGCTGTGGATGACTATGGTGATAAATATATGTGAGTCAGGGGGTAATATTGAGACAAGTTCAAATGGTTTGTTGAAATGTATATTTACTATTATTTACTTATTCAGTGTTTTTCAAAGAGCAATTATAACAATAAATCTTGGATTTTTTAAAGTTTTTAGTAGAAATAAACAATGAGCTAATCATTGTTTCTCTCTGCTTGATGTATTTTTTTATTTTGGGTAATTTATTTTCATAATAACCAAAGACTTTTAACTATTTATTTATTTATTAACAATTGTATTCTTTTCTAGGCCCCTAAATGGACCTATAAACAATTTGGTAACCAAAATTTACTTGGAACTTCCCAGCAACACCACACCTTTTTATATGAATCGCAGAAGTCCAACCCCAATGAATGAAGAGTACAGAAGTGTACCACATGCAAAGAGAAAATTTGCAGCACCAGAACAACTTTCCAGCACAGGTATGTATTGAAACTACTCACTGAATTAAATTTAATAAGAAACCTTTCTGCTTCAAAATTGATGGAAGTCTAATTTTGGGTTGAATAAAATATCGTTAACTTTGAGAACACTGTTTGTAATAAAAATTGTTGGTGTCAAGTTCCCTAAACAAGAACGTTATGTTGAACAAGCTTTTTCAGACCAAAATATGCTATTAACTGTGTAGTTGATAAGGTGTTTTTTAGTGAATTTTTATTAAGAAAATTCACTAATAGAGAGGTATTGATGGTGAGACTTTTAGAAAATTTCTTCAAACGAGGGCGAATTTGGGCCTCTAGAGCTCATATCCAAGGTTCATTTGAATTTATATATATATATATATATATATATATATATATATATATATATATATATATATATATATATATATATATATATATATATATATATATATATATATATATTTGTGTGAGTGTGTGTGTGTTTCCAACCGATAACTCAAAAAATACTTGGCCGATTTCGACCAAATTTAGAGATTACCTTGATTGTGCTAATGGCTTGGATAATTTTGTAGATGAGCACTGTAGGTCTAACCTTTCTTTAAAAAACATGTAAAGAATGTTTTTAAAACGCAATATTTTTTTATTATTTCAAGTATTAAAGCTATTCGAATGAAAATGTGCGCATGCATCGAAGACGTCACAATATAGCTGTTTTAAATTAAATGGCCCACGAGAAAATAAGTTATTTAAAAATAAAAATTTGTAAAAAATAAACAATTTACGACATCAGTTAAAGTTCTATAAGGCATTTCGCACAATCAACGTGACAAGGATGATTAGAGTATGCATGTCTTTTACGTCAAAATCGACCAAGGACACAACAGTCAGTGACAATTGAATATAAATGAGCCAGGTTGTCAGATGTAATAAAATAACATTTGAATCTTAGAATGTATAACATCGGGTATAACATTTTTAACATATTCATAATTATTGATGATAAATAAAAGTTCTTTGAAAAATTAGATACATCCAATAGCTATATGGTTAATACCCATAAATTTTGAATTACCGATTACTCATGATACTCTAAAGTAATATATTAAATTCTGGTAATTCTTTACTTGAGCCTGTCCAAACAGCAAAGTCACAGCGCGCTAGAATTTCTTTATGCACTGTTGCCACATCATATAATTTAGCAAGTATGGTAGGGAGTATGATATAATATAGCAAGTGAAACGGAAAATTAAAAAATATACCTATAGTGATGCAGCAAGTATGTCATGGTAATGAATACGAATACAATTAATACATGTGCGTTATGGTAGGGAGTATGATATAATGTAGCAAGTAAAATAGAAAATTTTAAAATATACCTAATTGACGCAGCAAGTGCGTTACAGTAATAAATGAAAATACAATTAATCCATGTGCATTATGGTTGGGTGTATGATATAGCAAGTTACACGGAAATTTTAAAAATATACCTATATTGACGCAGCAAGTGCGTTACAGTAATGAACGAGAATACAATTAAGACATGTGTGTTATGGTAGGGAGTCTGCTATAATTTGGCAAGTGAAACGGAAAATTTAAAAAATATACGTGTATTGACGCAGCAAGTGCGTTACGGTAATGAATACGAATACAATTAAGAGATGTGTGTTATGGCAGGTGGTCTGATATAATTTAGCAAGTGAAACGGAAAATTAAAAAATATACCTATATTGACGCAACAAGTGCGTTACGCTAATGAATACGAATACAATTAATACATGTGTGTTATGGTAGGAAGTATGACATAATGTAGCAACTAAAGCGGAAATTTTTAAAATAGAAAATTTTAAAATATACCTATATTGACGCAGCAAGTGCGTTACTGTTATGGTTGAGAGTATGGTATAATTTATCAAGTAAAAGTCTGGACGCAGCAACTGCGTTATATTGGTTACCATAGCTTTTCTAGTTTTTGAGAAAATTTTTTCTCGAAAGAAAACCCAAAATTTTCCCGAAAAACCTGATTCGATTTTCCTGGCTTACGAACGTATCAAAGTCATTTATAAAAGGAAAATTTCATCAACTTCGCCGTTATTTTTTGAGTTGTCGGTGTGATCCACACTCACACACAAAGTTGTAGTTTTATTTTTAAAAAAATTCTCCAAAATTTACCAAGCTGTTTTAATGAAATTTAACAGATATATTGGCTTGACCCTTACTACATACCAAAATTCAACTTTCTAAGTTTATAGAAAACAAGAGTTATTCAAATTTGGAAATTTCTTTTGAAAAATATTTTTTCTCCGAAAATTACAAAGTTATTTTAATGAAATTTGGTAAATATCTTGCCTTAGGAAAGACCTTACTACGTACCAAAATTAAGCATTCTAAGTTTATAGAAAATTGAGTTACTCAAATTTGAAGCGTTTAATAAAAATTCACTACCATAACGCACTTGATTAGGTCAAATGAACTTTACGAAAACATAGTTTCGGCGCAAATTTCTTTCCATTTCTTTTCTACTAATATATCTCATTTTCTAAGTGGATTTCCCATGTTGAGGTATGTCTGCTGAAATTCAAGTTTCTAGACTAGTGGATGAGAGACTGGTATTTTTTGCAATCGGCTTCGCCTCTTACGGCATCTTGAGGCGTGATAATTAATCTCACGCATTAATATGACACAAGAAACAAAACCGGTTGCTGCATTATTGAAAGTGGCACTATTTCAGTAACAGGAAAAACCGTAAATGTATACGCTACATATAATGTTAAGTGGGTAAATATATCACCAAATAATCTAATTTTTATGACACTTTAATACATTTGCTTACTCATCTTTCCTTTGTCTTTCATTCTAAAAGATATTATTCGCCCTCACAATAAACTTAATTTCTGTATTTCATTTGACAAAATACTTCATCAAAGGTACAGCCTATATGTGTATCTGCGAAAGACTGAGCATTCGTGCCGAACCTTTTGATAGAAGCTGATATGACAGCCCAACCTTTCACCTGTGGTCGAGATAATCGAGATTGTCTGTGACAGAGAAACCTCCTATAAGGCAGCCTGCTTGATTCGGAATAGAATCTAGGAGGAGCGAGGTTGACTTCGAGGCGCCATACCAGATATGAGAACAATATTCACACTGCGGTGGTACCTGTACTAAGAGAAACTCAAGCTTCTTCGCTCTTGCTTCAGCTATATTTGAAACAGTTAAATGTCAGCAAAGATTCTCTGCAGCAGTTAAAGCCAATGCAGAGGTCGTTGTATTTAGTAAACTCGTTTCGGATCACATGAGGGTCTCCAAAAATACGGTTTTAGAAAAACATGAGACAGTCTTTTTCATTGACGCAACGATATTTCTCGTTTTAGTGAATTTCCTTAGGAAAAATTTACTAATGGGGATATCCCGCCCTTCGAATTTTGAAATTTTTTTCTCAAATTAGCGCAAACTAGGACTCCGAGAACCCATATCCGGGGTAACTTTCTATTATATATATATATATATATATATATATATATATATATATATATATATATATATATATATATATATATATATATATATATATATATATATATATATATATATATATATATATATATATTTGTGTGTGATGGTGTGTGTGTGTATATCACACCGATAACACAAAAAATAACGGTCCGATGTTGATGAAAATTTCCTTTTCTAAATGACTTGGATACGTTCGTAAACTTAGAAAATCGAACCAGGTTTTTCAGGAAAATTTTGGATTTTCTTTCGAGAAAAAATTTTCTCAAAAATTAGGAAAGCTATGGTAACCAACATAACGCAGTTGCTGCGTCCAGGTATAGGTATAGGTATACTTTTCAATTTTCCGTTTCACTTGCTAAATTATATCAGACCACCTGCCATTACACACATCTCTTAATTGTATTCATATTCATTACCGTAACGCACTTGCTGCGTCAATACACGTATATTTTTTAATTTTCCGTTTCACTTGCTGAATTATAGCAGACTCTCTACCATAACACACATGTTTTAATTGTATTATCGTTCATTACCGTAGCGCACTTGCTGCGTCAATATAGGTAACTTCAATAACGTACTTGATGCGTGCATATTTTTTTCATGAATTCTTCGATCTTTTAAATTAGTTCTACTATGAGAAGGATGTGGAAACAGCACGTGAGTTCAAGCGACGAAATTCTAGTACGCTGGGACTTTGCCGTTTGGACGGGCTCAAGTAAAGGATTACCTAAATTCTTCTTTTAACCATCTGTAAACTCTGTGCCGCTGTCATTTTGACCTTCGAATAGCTGTGTTAATTTGTCAAGATCAGTCGCCAATCGATAAATGTCAACGGTTTATTTGAAGGAAAATTTTATTTTATATTCTTAACTAGTTTGAGCCGTAGAATATTGTCCTATCTTGCTGCTTTGTGAGATAAACATGGTAAGTAAAAATTCCTTGATGAATTTCTTATATATCATGCATGTTTTTAGGTTAGACTACATAGTGATAATATTTACTGATAATTAAAATTTATCGATAATTATCATTATATGAGTTTCATTTTGTGTTTGTCCAAGATGCAATTTTGACAACTTGTATCTAAATATTATAACCAAGATTTTCAAAACGACATTAATTACTTGAATTTTGACATACCAAATTAGAAATTTGGTTTTACTATTAAATTAATTTCATTAAATTCAGAATTTCAGAATTCTGCTCGTATTTCCTTTTTATCTTCCCCGCCCAGCACCGATATTTATTCCTGATCCCATATCTTTTTAGGGGGTTGTTTATATTTACCTAATCGTAAATAAAAATGTCTTGGAACTTTAATCAACATCTGAGACGTAACCGATCTAATCACAATCATTATTCTTCCTCTTAAGTTAGTTAAATTTTGTGGTTTTCATATATCCCCATTAGAAAGTCTTATAGCGTAAAATCGGGTGATGGCACTGGCCATCCTAACGATCCTCGCCTCTTTATCCACCGATTTGGAAATATTAAGTCGAGGTACTGCCGGACAGTGATTTGGTAATGTGCTGGTGCTCCGTTCTGGTGAAACCATATTACATTCGCTGGAACGTTTGGGTTTGTTCGATCAGGATACAAGTCTGCCAAAATTGCACAACATTATTTCGAAACAGTGCTAAATAATTATCTCCATTCAAATTGCTATCAATGAAAAAGGGACTAATGACATGGTTTCCAACTATTCCTACCCAAACATTACCCTTTTCAGGGTATTGCGTATCTTGTTATCTCATCCACTGTTGATTTTCTTTCGACCAGTAGAAAAATTTTTGGCGAATAGCATGGCCGTGAAGTGTAAAACTGCACTTATCAGAAAACAAAACACGTTTTAGTTGGATAACATTGTTATCTAACGTTTCCATCATTTGCTTACAAAAAGACATGCTATCAACATCGTTTTCCATGAGCTCCTGAGTTCATATCAATATATCGATTGTATAACGGCAAAAGGCCCTAAGCCACAGAAGTATTTTTTTTCAGAAAGAAGGAAATTTAAATTCAGAGCTTTCTAAAAAAGAAAATAGTTACGATTTTTTACATAATAACCATCTATATGAATAGTTTTTTTAAGTACAATTTATGATAATTTTAAATACCATTTTATGTCTAAAGGTAGTAAAAATGATGGTTCGTGGTATAAATATCTCAATTTAAGCAAAAGTGTCTTAGGGCCTTTTGCCTTCAAACCGTCGATATAGGAATGCATTTTATTTTCCTTTAATATTCGAATAATGGATGAATGCCTAACATCCAATGTTGTGGTTGTTGTAAATAACAAAAGTTTACTCTATCTATGTTTTAAGCCATGTGGCGACACCTGTGTTTGTTGTCTCTAGCCTTTATGACTTTGTGTTGTTACCCCCTCTTTATTTAGTTAGTGTTAAACGGTTCAGTCACATCAGCAAGTTGTTCTTTCTTTATTGAGCCATTCCCAGCGATTTACACTCAAATCTGCTTGCTAATTATTTATAAACAACAGGTAATGGACCCAGGTCAGGTCAAAGCGTTTAGGCCGTGATAACTAAGATGAACGGGCTTTTGTAGTCAAGAATGTGTTCGTGCTTGAGGACTTCAATAAATGCATCAACGGTAGCGAGACAGACACAACAACCATTGCAAAAAAAAGGCCAAATTGGTATTAACAATCGACCCATCTTTGTTTCCCCATGTCAAGGAAGCAAAAACTGCACAAGAATTGTGGACCAGCCTGAAAAACCTTTATGATGACAGTGGTTTTATGACATTATGTAATTTGGCTAAACGTCATATTTTTGAATTGGGATTATATGGATAAACCTCCACACATATGTGTGTACCTGTTACAAATTAAATTGATTTAAAAACAGTTCATGTGACTTTTAATAAAATTTCAACAAGTTTGTAGAATAATACTTGAGTGTGTTATTTAAAAATGAATACCTTTATTTAAAAACTAATTTTAATCGCAAAATTACATCTATGAAGAGAAAAATATTTTTGTTTTGTGGAAAGTTCCGTTTTACAATTAATAAAGTACATTAGCATAGTTTTTTCCTTTTCTTCTGAGTTATTCAGTGTTAGAAAGTGCGTTATATATTAATTAGAACATTTATTATAATTGGGAAGAAACCAACAAGGCTTGACGCAGCAAGTGCGTTTTGGTAGCGAATTTCATCTCTCAGCTCAGTGACAATACAGTTGCACTTGTATTGAATTTTCCTCGGGCGGCCGAGAAATCGTATTGTGTGGACATTTAATAAAAATCTAATTTAGAAAAAACTAAAAGGGCTACATACTTACATTTTATTGCAATCGAATCTTTACATGTTCCTGCAGGTAATGAATAGTCGAAGTCATCTCTTTTGGAACATGTTCGTATATATAATCTTATCTAAATCATTGGAATATTTAGGTGAATTTCAATTAATTATAACTAATAACACAAAACATTTTTTGAAATTTGCGAACATTCATCACCACTTGTGGTTCGTCTAGATTATGCAGCTTGTTAAATTGTTTCCGTAGACCTACTGTTTCTTGAGATAATTACAATTTAAGGGCGCCTTGTTTTCCTATACTAAAGTGATAGCTAAATGCCACCCTTAAGAGCAGAAAAAATAGAAAATTCACAAAATTCTTAGGAATTATATTTTCGTCACTTCTACTAATCCGCCACTGATATCAATACACTTGTCAAATCTTTTACATATGTTCACAATTACCTTTTGTATTTGATCTGGAGTAATGGCTGCGCATGCTTGTATTATCCTAGCCCATAGTTCTTGTGCAGTTTGTGGACTTGATTTAAACTTTTGTTGTTTCAGTAAACCCCAAGGGAAAATCGAGTGGCCTCAGGACTGGGGTTATCGGGGGCCACTCAATCAAAGGACTGTTTTGCCCTATCTAACGATATTCGAAATTTTCATTTAGCCATTCTCTCACTATAACAGCGTTATGAATAGCACTACTATCTAACGGAAACTTTAAATTAGGGAGATTCTGTAACGGTAAATTACTTGTCTATCTGGGTGTCTGTTATTGAACTTTCTCGGAGCTTCTCTTGTCGAACATTATCGCCAACTAGATGTACAATTTCTACTTTGTCTCTTAAAGTTAGGTTTTCCATGATTATTAACACTAGACAAACTGACAAACTGTAATAACTTTCCCGCATCTTCATGTCACTTTTGACAATTAACTGTTTCAATATTTTTTCATGGATAATGGCAGAATAAATTTATGAAAATGATGTATTATGCATTTGTAACTTGACTAAATTTTTCGATGCAATTTAGAACAGGACCGTTTTAGGGGATGGTGAATCCAGTGGTGTGAACAGATTTCTCTTAAAAAATCCCTTTTAAGGAGTCTTAAAATTTTACCCTTGAAAACTGACGAAGTAGGCCTTAGATTTTGTAGAAATATGGCGCTTACTGCTACAAAAAATAGAGTTCATCAAGGTTTACACTTTAAAGAAACTCCGGTTAAAATCGCACCATGAATAAAGATTTTACAGGGCGACTCGCAAACAAATGGGTCACACTATGTATGTATATACACTATATATATAATAAGGATTTTTTACGCGGTAAATTTTATACTATCCAGGGAGAAAGGTTTAGGGTGAAGCTGCAAGAAGACAACTGTATACACGTGTTCCAAGCTTATTAGCTCTCATCAGTACGGTGTAGCCAGGTGAAGATGGGAGCACGCTGGATGAAGGAACAAAAACACGTGGAGTCACAACAGGCAATCTGCACACATTTGCAGCTTCATTTGCAAGATCCTCAATTCGAGGGAAACAACCAAAATCGCCACCACAACAAAAATCACCAGCGTGGCATCCAGAGCCCAGGAGTTATAATAATGACGGGGTGTAAAGTTAGTTCGCCTCCACGTGGTGCACCCTGGATAGCGTCTACTATTAGACGTGAACTAAATGAACTAACCAAACCGTAACCTTCCTAGTCATGTCTTAGGAGGGCCGGGAATGCTTGCCTTAATTGGCCGGCATTGCGAGGAGAGTCCTCTATAAAAAACCCACATCGCAAGGTCGTTGGCGGGTTGGTGCCGAGGCGATGATGCTTCTGGCCGATATGGCCGAGCATTGGCAGGTTGGTAATTCTGTCGCTAACGTTAACCCTCCCCAGGGAAACCGGGCGACCTCCCTGTGTAAATGCCTATTCATGGGATGCGGGGCTCTTCCATGGAGGTCTATTTTCCCTTGCTGCTCGTGGGACCAAACATGGACACGACTTACACAGACCCAATAGAGGAGGTGGCAGGATTCAACCTTCCACTGGAACCTCCAGAGGGTAAAAACAGGGGAAAGGAAAGTCCACCCCTAGGACGACTACCAAAGGTAGACCCTCCTATAGGAAGCTTGGTTATCGAGCTCCTAAAAAGGAGGAGGAACCTGCACCATAATTCCCTTTTCGTTTAAGCTCCTTAACCTACTCCTTTATCCTCTATACACTCCTATATTCCTACCCCAATGCCCACCAATTTAAGGTGCATTCAAGCTAATCTGCATCATGCTAAGGCTGCGACATACCTCCTTAGCATGAAATTAAAGGAAGAGCAAATAGATATTGCTCTTCTCCAAGAGCCCTGGACCGCTAATTCGGAACGAACTAAAGGGCTGGGTAACACTTCTGGTAAGATAGTAGAGGTGGGCTCTGGTACTAAACCCAGAGCCTGTATCTGGATCAGAAACAACTTGCAGTATTTTACACTTTCAGAGTACTGCACCAAGGACATGGCATCCATCCATCTCGTGATCATATCCGGGGGGACCAGGCTGGAAGTAGTGGCCTGTTCGGCCTATTTCCCTGGAGACAGAGATGCAGAACAACCACCTCCAGCAGAAGTGCGGAAATTGATCGCCTACTGCAAGAGGAACAATTATCACCTCGTAATGGGGTGTGATGCGAACTCCCATCACTTGGCTTGGGGGAGCACGGACACTAACAGACGAGGTGAATCATTATTTGAATACATTTTAGGGGAGGAGCTGGTTGTCAACAACATAGGCTCGGAACCCACCTTTCTTACAGCTAACCGGAGAGAGGTTTTAGATCTTACGATCAGCTCAAGGCTTTTGAGCTCAAAAATCTTCAAATGGAGGGTGTCGTCTGAACCCTCATGTTCAGACCATGCCCATATCCTATTTGAAATTGAAACAGGCCCTAGACCTGTGTTAGAGTATCGGGACCCGAGGAGGACGGATTGGGAGGGATACAAACAGTCCCTCGCCGGCAGACTTGGGTCCGCAATCCCCACAGTGAGGGATCGTGATGAGATCGAGATTGCGGCCGAACAGGTTAGGGAAGCTGTGGTCTCTGCCTATCACGAAAACTGTCCACTGAGGTCAAAGAGAGACAGTCGGGGGTCTACTTGGTGGAATAATAACCTCGATAAACTACGAAGAGAAGTTAGACGTCTCTTCAATCGTGCTAAGATTACAGGCAACTGGGAGCAATATAAAACTGCTCTAACGCATTATAATACAGAGATCAGGAACGCTAAGAGGGAGTCCTGGAGGAGGTTCTGCGGGGACATTAATAGTGTGCCCAGCAGCGCCAGAATCCACAGGATTCTCTCACGCGACCGTGTACAGGAACTGGGATCGATAAAACGACCAGATGGTTCCTTTACTGAATCTCGGAAAGAAACGTTAGAGCTCTTAGCACACACACACTTCCCAGATTGTCTGATCCTGAGCAACGGTGAGGTCCTACCAGCTGAGGGACGATCTAAACGCCCCCAAAGGGAGGACTGGCTAGTTGCTCGGAGAATAGTTACAGCCTCGGCAGTGGAGTGTGCTGTGAATCATTTCCAGCCATTCAAGTCGCCAGGGGAGGATGGGGTGGTACCGGTCCTACTACAAAAGGGACTGGAGATTCTCCTACCCTTCCTTATCAGGCTGTTCAGAGCCAGTCTGGCCTGGAACTATATTCCTTCCAGCTGGACGGTGGTTAGGGGGGTTTACATTCCCAAATTGGGACGTAATGACCTCCTACCTACTTCACTGAGACCTCTCAGTATTACATCATTCCTCCTGAAGGGATTGGAAAAAATACTGGACGGACACATTAGGGGGAAAATCTTACCCAAGAACCCCCTAAATACCCACCAGTATGCCTATCAAACTGGCAAATCAACTGAGTTAGCGCTCAATAACCTCGTCGAGAAGATCACACACTCTCTGGAAAATGGAGAGGTTGCGGTGGCGGCATTTCTCGACATAGAAGGAGCATTTAATAATGCATTACCGATCTCCCTCTACGAGGCCACTATCGCTAGGGGGGTGGAACCTACCATCTGTGGCTGGATCGGAAACATGCTGCACAATCGGACCATTATTACCTCATTACGGGGAGAGGTGGTCAGCGTTAGGGCTGCGAGAGGGTGTCCTCGGGGGGCGTTCTATCCCCCCTGTTGTGGTCCCTCTTTGTGGACGACCTGCTGGCTATCCTCGGACTCTGGGAGGTTGAGGTCCAGGCGTATGCGGATGATCTTGTCATAATGGTTAGAGGCAAATCTGAGGAGGAACTGTCTAGTACTCTTCAAGAAGCACTAAATGTAGTCAATGATTGGTGCCGTAGGGAACAGATGTCTGTGAACCCTCGCAAAACGATCATTGTCCCGTTCACCAGAAGAAGAAGGTTGGACAAATTAAAACCACCTAATCTTATGGGGGAAAACATTCCATTTTCGGACCAAGCAAAATATCTGGGAGTTATCCTAGATAAGAAGCTCAACTGGGACAGACAGTTAGAAAATGTTATCCGCAGGGCTAAGATGTCCCTGTGGACCTGCCGGAGAATCTGTGGGAACAACTGGGGAACAAACCCCCAACAGATGTACTGGCTCTATGTAGTGGTTATCAGACCTATGATAACATATGGAGCCATAGTTTGGTGGCCTAAGGTGCTACGTGGTACCGCGAGGGCCAAACTGGCTCATCTACAGAGACAAGCATGTCTGATGATAACGGGAGCGATAAGCACCGCACCATCAGTCGCTCTGGAGGTCCTCCTCAATATACCCCCACTTCACATATGGTTGGAGAGGGTGGCGAGGTGGACAACGTACAGACTAAAACAAACGGCAGATAACATGCCGAGGGAAGTCAGTCTGAGGAGGTCCGGACTCCTTGATGACAGTGATTGTCACAGGATTCTGGGAATGGTCTCAGACTTGATGCCTACAAAAATCAGCAGAGATCTGTCTTTCAAGACCGTCCTCCCGGAAAGGGAGGACTGGGACCGGAACCAATCGACCCTGTTGAGAGCGGACCTCTGCTGGTACTCTGACGGCTCCAAAACCAATATGGGAGTAGGAGCCGGCGCATATGGGGGCAGCACCGATGCTAGACTATCAGCTAGCCTCGGCAAGTACGCAACCATACAACAGGCAGAAGTTTATGCCATCGAGATGTGTGCAAAGGAAAGCTTAAAAGACCTATGCACAAACAAATCGATAAAGATATTTGCAGATAGCCAAGCTGCAATAAAGGCTCTTGGTTCCTACCGTTGCAATTCAAAGACGGTATGGAGTTGTAAATCTGCCCTTAACGAATTGGGCAGTTGTAATGAGGTGTCGCTGGTCTGGATACCGGGTCACTCGGACCATGATGGCAACGTTGCGGCAGACGCGCTTGCCAGGAGTGGTGCCCAGTGTGACTTTGTCGGACCAGAACCGGTGCTGGGAATAACATCTTGCACAGCAAAACGCACCTTAAAGACCTGGACAGATAGAAGGACAATTCAATATTGGCAAAATCTTCCAGGATTAGCTCACTCTAAGGCCTTCATAAATGGCCTGTCTGAGTCAAGGGCTAAGAAACTTCTAGAGTTGAACAGACAACAACTGAGTACTACTCTAGTCGGCCTGTATACAGGACACTGTCGCTTGCGGCATCACATGCACCGTATTGGGATCGGTCAGGAGACCGAGTGCCGGCTGTGTATGGAGGATGACGAAACAGCAGAGCACGTGCTGTGTTCCTGTCCGGCAGCGGATAGGACTAGACACCTGCTCTTTGGCAAGGTAAAGCTTGCTCCAGAGGATCTGGATCAACTTTCGCCCGCAAAGGTTATCGACCTCTGTAGGAGGCTGGATTTGTTGGGCGAAATATAGACATTAGGTGTGAGCCACAATAGACCTTATGGTCGCGGTGGAGGGACCGATATGGACCACTCACAAACTAACCTAACCTAACCTATAATAATGACAGAATTTTTTTACGCGGCAAATGGTATAGTATACAAGGAGAAAGGTTAAGGACGAAGCTGCAAGAGGACAACTGCATACTCATGTTTTAAGCTTATCAGCTCTCATCAGTATAGTATAGCCAGGTGAAGATGGGAGCACACTGGATGGAGGAACCAAAACACACAGATAACAACAGGCGACCAGTGCACATTTGCAGCTTAATTCGAAAGATCCTCAATTCACAACTGAAATCACCATGGAGGCGGCAATCCGGAACCCAGGGGTTATGATAATAAATCAGGGTTTTTTATGCAGCAAATTGTATACTATACAAGGAGAAAGGTTGAGGGCTAAGCTGCAAGGAGACAACTGCATACACGTGTTTCAAGCTTATCAGCTCTCGTCAGTACGGTATAGCCAGGTGAAGTTGGAAGCACGCTGGATGAAGGAACAAAAACACACAGTCACAGCAGGCAATCTGTGCACATTTGCAGCTTCGTTTGGAGGACCCTCAATTCAAGGGCAACAACCAAAATCATCACAGAGGCAACAGAAATTACGACATCCGGACCTCAGGAGTTATAATAATAACAGCATTTTTTATGTGGCAAATTGTATACTATACAAGGAGGAACGTTAAGGACGAAGCCGCAAGGAGGCAACCGCATGCACGTGTTTCAAGCTATTAGCTCTGATCAGCATGGTATGACTAGGTGAAGATAGGAAGGTTTATATATATATATATATATATATATATATATATATATATATATATATATATATATATATATATATATATATATATATATATATAAGCTGAAACTGACCCTGACATGGATTCTGGAGGTCCTAGTTCATGCTTACTTAAAGAAATTGTTTCAAAATTCAAAAATTGCGACTCCTCATTAGTGAATTTTTTCTTTTAAAAAGAGGTCGCTGGTAACAAACATTTTGTTTGTAAAAATTTGATATGGAGAAAGCTTCTTTAACAAATCTGGTTTAATATAAAATTATACTGCTAAATTTTGTATTTAGAATGTTGAGTTGATGTTTTTTTACATAGATCACTTAATGCATATTAACAAATATATTTTTTGTAGATTCTCTCATTTGCAATGATCCCGTGGCTAATGTTTGTGATGCTGAGAATTCTTCTCAAATGCAGAGTAACCAAATTTTTATAGGAATGGTTACAATGCAGTATCAGCCATTGCCAGATGTTGTAAGTGTTAAAATATTGAATGACACTGCGGTACTAATTAATATACTATATTTAACTATAATATTTCGGATATACAAACAGTAGTAAAAACATATTTCAGATAAAACTATTAATTAATTTACATATTCATATCACGCGTACAGCGTACAGTAATGCTGTATTTTACGAACTTGATTGTCATTCTTTCTTGTTTTCTCTTCGTACTACGTACTGCGCACACTCACACTGTCACACAAAACCGCCGACACGAACAGCCCACTTTACACAGCTAAAAGGACATCAAAGACAGTATCACAGTAGATTACAAAAGACATAAATAATATTTAATATAAAAATAGATTCAAAATCATATTTCCAACACACCTCCTTGATTTTGAATTTCCTTACCATTACATTTTACAATTAACATTCAAAGTTTTTTTTTTTTTTTTTTTTTTTTTTACAAAACAAAACTACGATTGACAGTAATGCAAATTTAACAAAGATCTGAATTTTTCGAATTTTTCTCTGCCCAATGATTTAGTTAAAATATCTGCTATTTGGTCATTGCTATCTATCTTCAAAACATCAATTAAATTTCTACTATGCAAATCATTCACAAAATGATAGCTGACATCAATGTGTTTGGAATTCTTTGAAAATTTTCCGTGTTTTGCTAAAGCAATTGCACCTGTGTTGTCTTCAAAAATTTTTATGGGTTTGCTAATTTTTACATTCAAGTCATTAAGTATCCCATGAATAGGTATTACTTCTTCTACACAATCTGCTAGAGCATAAAATTCTGCATGAGCCGATGCTCTTGAAACAACTTTTTGTTTTTGACATTTCCATAACACTGGATTTCCATAAATGCGTATAAGAATACCTGTTGTTGATTTTCTATCAACTATATCTGATGCCCAATCTGAGTCTACAAAGGCATCTAGTTCCTCATTTGATTCTGAACTGTAAATCATTTTCATATGTCTAGTATGATATAGATATTTAAGAACACGTAAAGCATATCTGAAATGAGTGCTATCATAACCATTCTGGAAACGGCTTAAATAATTAACAGCAAAAGAAACATCTGGGCGGGTTCCATTGGCTATATACAAAAGAGCTCCTATTAAATTTCTATATTTCAAATCAATTTCTGAATTCTCAGCAAATTCCAATTTTAGGTTTACTTCCATAGGAGTGTTGAAATTTTTTGATTGAACAACATTGTACCTTTCTGCTACATTTTCAATATAAGAAGTTTGATCTAAGTACATTTTCCCCTCAGACACACTATATGTAACCTTTATTCCAAGATAATGATTTATTTTTCCCAAATCTGTCATTCTAAACCTTTTATTAAGTGAAATTTTGATTTCTTTAATACTTTCCAAGCTTGAGCCACAAATTAAAAGATCATCAACATAAAGAATGACATATGTCACATTTCCACCTACATATTTTATATATAAACAATAATCATAATCTGATCTTTCAAAATCTAAACCTAACATGAATTCATGAAAACATTCATACCAATCTCGAGGGCTTTCTCTAAGACCATATAGAGATTTCTGTAACAGACATACCTTGTTGGATTCTATTTCATATCCATCTGGGGCATATATATAAACTTCCGATTTGATTTTTCCATTTAGAAATGCTGTCTGAACATCCATTTGTTCGATAAACCTACCATTTTTGCATGCAACTGATAGTAAAGCTTTCAGTGTACACATCTTTGCTACAGGCGAGTATACTTCTTCATCTTCATGACGTAACTGTTGAAAACCTTTTGCCACAACTCTAGCCTTGAATTGACCATTTGCTTTAATTTTGTAAATCCATTTAACTTCAATAATGTTTTTATTTTCCGGTTCATCTACCACTATCCACGTATTATTTTCCTCCAAACTCTTGATTTCCTCAAGCATAGCCTCTTTCCATTTTCTTGACTCTATACTTTTACAAGCTTCATCATAATTTTCTGGAACTAATACATTTGAATAATTTACAGATACAACATAATCATCATATCTCTTGGGAAAAGTTTTTTGTCGGGATGAACGTCGTGCAGTTTCCTCTGAGTTAGACACCTCCTGAATGTCAACTCCTGAAATTTCATTCATGCTTTCCTCAGTTTCCTCAAAATCTTTAATCTTTACACTTTTAGTTTCACTCATGCTAGAATATTCATTCATACTATCAGAATCATTCTCATTATGCATTCTAATGTATTTGATATCACTTTCAACAAATTGCACATGACGGCTTATAATAACTTTGTTGTCCATTAGTATTTTATAACCAACATCAGTGTAACCTACTAATATCCCTTTTGACGCTTTTGGGTTCAATTTTGAAGTTCTACATTCTTCTGGAATTCTTACAAAAACTGTGCTGCCATATAAATGTAAATTAGAAAGATCTGGTTTCTTGTTGAGCAATATTTCATATGGAGTTTTCTTGATTTTTGTATTAGAGAGTAAGCGATTTCCTAAATAAGCTGCTGTATAAATACACTCTGGCCAGAACCTTTTTTCTATATTTGCTTCAGCACGCAAACATCTAGCACGATCCATCAGGGTGCGATTGTATCTCTCCGCAACACCGTTAAGTTCGTGTGTGTGTGGAGGACCTGGCCGCAAGTAAATACCTTCCTTTCTTGCAAATTCATAAAAGTTTTTATTTATATATTCCCGACCGTTGTCACATCGAATTTCTTTTATTTTCCTACCCGTTTGGTTTTGCATAAAATTAGCATATTCTACAAATCGATCAAAAACTTCGCTCTTATGCTTAATGCAGTAAACGACAACAATTTTGCTAAAGTCATCTATGAAAGTGACAAAATATCTTTCCCCTCTGTAACCAATCTGTGAAATTGGACCATGAACATCTGTATGAACTATTTCCAAGATAGCATTTGCCTTGTTTCTTTCGTTTTTGAACTTTAGATTTGACATTTTATTCTCTAAACATATTTCACATTTTAAAAATTCATTTTCCAATTTTTTGGGTAATCCCTCAGCTACTTCGCGGTAACACATCTCTTTTAGATTAACAAAATTTGTGTGACCTAACATACGGTGCCATTTTTCTTTCTTTGACATTTCTACTTTAGTATTATAGGAGCGTTTACAATTTGTTTTAACATTTGCAACAATTTCATAAAGTTTATTTCTCTTAACAGCTAGGGCAACTAATTTATTATCTCGACTGATGATTTTTGCTACATTCTTTTGATATACAATTGAGTAATCATGATCAGTTATGCAAGCTACACTTAACAGATTCTGTTTCATATTTGGTACATAGTAAACATTTTTAATTTCGGTTTTCACAAACTTATTATAAACTTTGAAAAATACTGTCAAGTTACCCATCTTCTCTGATTTTAATGAATAACCATCCCCTACTTTTACATCTACAGGATTTTTTAGACTTACCGAGCTAGAGAAATACTTATCAGTAATCACAATGTGGTCTGAGCAACCGCTATCTAATAACCATTTTAAATCTGCTCTTTCTTCACTTCTTTTTGCATTTGAGAGCATAACTTCAACTTGGAATGACTGACCTGCAGAGTTCTTATCCGCGGAAGAGGTTCCTGCAACATGCCTGCTGTACTCATTGTCTGAGTTCCTTGAGCTCCTGATCTGCTGATTCTGTCCACTACTGCGACAATACTTCTGAATGTGACCCACACGATTGCACCTGAAACATCTCCTTGGAAAGCAAGAAATTGATTTTCCTTGGTTTGTACTGTAATAGCCAGAAGGACCTGACTGCTGACGCCGGGATTGTTGGAACTGACTTCTAATACCCATCTTTGTGCCTTTTGCAACGTTGGAGTTGAAAGCTTGAAAGTTACTTTTACCTCTAATACTGTTACATTCTCGCTTTTGAAATTCTAACATCAATTTGGATTTCACATATTCGGCCGATTTTTCTTTCTCTGGCAACGCATCAACAATATCTACTATATGTGAAAAACTTTCAGGTAAACTGAGCAGTAAATAGTTTAGTTTATCATCTTTGCTTACTTCTTCACCTGCGTTTTTCAATTCGTTCAGCGACTTCTCAAATTCGTTGAAAAACTCAAATGGATTACCTGTTTCATTCATTTTCAAATCTAACAGTTTTCTCTTGCATAATAACTTCGTAGCACTGTTCTTCACTAAATAGATTTCATCAAATGTTTCAATCATCTCTTTGGCTGTCTCTTTCGATAGTATTAATTCAAGTTGATCATTAGTTACACTGTTAACAATATAGTTTTTTGCCTTAATTTCTTTCCTGCTCCAATTTGCTTCGGTAATTTCGTTCGGTCTAGTCGCACTTGACAATACTTCATAACATTCCTTCATTTCTAGGAATAACTTCAATCTAAACTTCCATTTATCGTACCCAGTGCCATTAAATACTTGCAACAAAAATTCATCCTTTTTATCGTTCGCCATTTTATACACCACTGTTCACACCGGAACGCAAAAACTTACTTCTCATATAAAAAACTTCTCGACTTATAGACCGGCCACGTAACCACGGACCTCTGCTACCATGTTAAAATATTGAATGACACTGCGGTACTAATTAATATACTATATTTAACTATAATATTTCGGATATACAAACAGTAGTAAAAACATATTTCAGATAAAACTATTAATTAATTTACATATTCATATCACGCGTACAGCGTACAGTAATGCTGTATTTTACGAACTTGATTGTCATTCTTTCTTGTTTTCTCTTCGTACTACGTACTGCGCACACTCACACTGTCACACAAAACCGCCGACACGAACAGCCCACTTTACACAGCTAAAAGGACATCAAAGACAGTATCACAGTAGATTACAAAAGACATAAATAATATTTAATATAAAAATAGATTCAAAATCATATTTCCAACAGTAAGTATTATGATTTTTTTAACATAGCATTTACTTTCTATTGCTGCTACACTATTGTCTTAGTTTTATTTAGAAAGCAAATGATCTGGCAGTGCATTAATCTTTATCACTGCGACCTTTAAGAACTATTGTGATGTTTCTAGAGCACTATATCTCCAGCTTTACCTATATTGGAGTTAACGTAGACAGTCCTTCATGTAGCCTTTAGCCTTACAAGAAGGGACATCATTGTGTCCTTTCTAGTTTTTCCATGAAGTTTGTGTAAATTGAGTAATTCACAGTTTTTCTCTTTTAGCTGGAGCTTTTCCCCACTGCCTTATACTGGTTTGTCTGTATAACTTTGTTGGCCTCAGTCTGATTAGCACTCTTTTGGCATCGTTTTTCTTTTATACCTTCAGACAATCTAATAATTAAATTGGCATAGTACTAGCAATTTATTGTTAGGATTTTTTCAGATTATTAGACAAAATGACACCTTAAGTTTTAAGTATCCCAGAAAGTAGTAACCATCACGTTTTCCTTCAGAGCTTTGAACCATAAACATTCAAGAGGCCGGGGAACTACTGTCTTTCTCATTTGCTCTCAGGAACATAGTTGTGAACGCAAGATTAATCAACAGTTAATAAACGGTCAAGGAAGTTACTCTCGTCTGCTCTGTACCTGTCAGCATTTTATAGCCATCGTTTTTCTTTTGCACCTTCACGTAATTCAATTTTGAAATTGGTATAGTGCTAACCATTTATTGTGGAGCCTTTTTTCAAATTATTAGAGAAAACGACACCCGAAGTATCCCAGAAAGTAGAGAGCATAACTTTTTCCTTCAGATGTTTGAACCATAAACAATTAGCCTCTGTGTCTCTGGCATTTGGTGTCAGGTTCATAGTTGTGAACCCAAGATTCATCAGCGGTTAAAAACGGCCAAGGAAGTTACTCTTGTCTGCTCTGTACCTGTCTAATAACCACGGATATATCACATGGTTTCTCTTGTATTCCTTTGTTAACATATCTTGCAGACAATTTCCGTCATACCAAGTTGTTTTTATATTATGTATATATCTATGGTAGGAAAGCCTGTTTGCTTTGCCATCTGCCTGATTGTAATGCGTCGATGTCGATAATGCTGCACAAGATCTTTTTCTTATGCAATGGTTTAGTAGCTTCTTCGCTGTTGCTTTTGCAATATTGGAAACATGTAAATGTCAGCCAATATCATCTGAAATAGTTATGTATAAAGTAGAGAGTGTGTATTTTTTGGCCAGTATTTTACCAGCCTTCTGAACATCTGATCCCTGTAGGTTACTCTTCCTAGAAAAAAATAGAAATTCTGTATTTTTGAAGTATTAAACAAATTTGCAGAGCTTCACTTAAAATTCTTAGACTTCGCTCCTATTGATAAGGAGCCAGAAGCAGATATTACAGGAACGTATTGTGAAGAGTGCCTATCATTAGCAAAAGTCTGGATCAGATTATTGGTTGTTACCAGAAGGTCATTTATATGCAAAAGAAAAAAGTGAGAGCCAAAAAGCAAGCCTGTGGAACACCCAAATGCATTTATAGTTTAACAGATAAAACACCATCAACAACAAAATGCAATGAGTGATTATTCAGAAAACTAGTTAACAAGTCAATCTGTATAATGGAAGTTTAGTGAGTTCCGCATGCCAGACCCAATCAATTCCTCTAGAAATATCGAATAAAATTGCATGACCTCCAAATTTTTCGAGAGCAGTACTCCAAAAGATGAGGACGTGTGTCAGAATATTGACAGTTGTTCAGTTTTGACGAAACCTATATTTGGAATCACTTAGGATGTTTGATTTTTCTAAGTATTTTCTAAGCTCTATATTGACAACTTTTTTCATAACTTTAGACAAAACTCATGGAATGGAAATAGGGCGATAGTTCCCCACATCGGATTTGTCTCCCTTTTTAGTGACAGGCTGAATTTGAGCTTGTTTCCGGAATATTTAAATACACCCATCTTATAGAACATCGAAAAGGGACGACATAAATTGGAGTAAGTTCAAAAATATACATTTTAAGAATTATCGGTGGCATTCCATCGGGTTCTGATGCTTTTTTGATGTCTAAATTTTGCAATATATGCTTAACAGTACGATGTATATCTCATTTTTTACTTTACAGTCGGAAAGGTTGGTGGGCTTTTCCCCTCCAGATCAAGCATGGAATTTGAATCAAATACACAGGCGAATAAATTAGCTTTTTCTTTTGACGATACATTGAATCCTTAATAAATTGGAGCCAGAGGAAGAAAGGAGCTGGTGGTGAAATTTCTACTTATATTTTTTCCATAGATCAGAAACGTCACATATTGTTTGGACATGAGATGACTTTGTCTCTTATTGATTGGCAGAAGTCATTTTTGGCTTGATTGATTATCTGCTTCTACCTGTTCCTTGGTGATACAAACGCAGCATGAGTTTCTTTGTGAGGGTTTTTGCGCCAAAATTCAGGGCCAATTTTGTAGTAATTATTGCTTTTCGTTAAGCTTTATTGAACCTGGGTTTTGTTTTTTAATTGACACGTTTCGATGAATGAGGTATATAGGTTTCCATGCTTAATAGGATAATTTTATTAATGTGGTTGCCGCATTCTGTGGGATTATTTTGAAAACAGACATCTGCCCAGGGAAACTAGTAAAAATTGCTTTATTAATCAGATTCAGCCGATTTATAATGCCAGATTGAGTGTATCCTTGCCAGAAATTATCTGTTTGTAGGGGATGTGTTGCATCGATGAGACATTGACCAAACTTGCCTGGGAAAGCCAGTGTGAGTATCTTGTACTCCTTGGGGTTAGTCATCATTAAAAGTCCGAGTGCATAGGCTGTATGGTCACTTATATCTGAAATGCGAGTTAGAACATCTACTAGCTGTGTAAGATCTTGAATAATAGCAAATAGTTCAGCAGCTCGTCCTGCACCATTTACAAATTTGATAACTTGAGCCAGTTTATGGACTTCAAAATCGTCAGGCAGAACAACCTCAGACATCTGATAGTTTTGTATCAGATAATCAACTTTACTAGATAGGTAGTCAAAAAATATGTTTTATTGATCATCAATTGGTGGAAGATAAACACAACCTATAAACTTTGTGGGGTTTGATAATTACATTTTAAGCCACATGATATCTTAAAAAATGGTCTCTAAAGACTTTTGCCTTTGAACTGAAGTCACACTATGGGCATATATGCAAACGTCACCTTTGAACCGGTGTGCCTCATGAAATTCATACCTATAGCACATGAGATGATATGCGGTGACATTGATGAGGAAGAAATTCGAGTTTAAGTTAGAACTAGAAGATGGGGTTATTTGTCTTGGAGATGGTGATGAACAGCATTCAAATTAATGTTCAAACCTTGAATGTTGGTTGGAGTATATGGGGGATTCCGCCTTATGTGAGAACAAACACTGTCACCTAAATTTGATTAACCTGTATTGACAACAACTAATAACTAATATGCAATACAACAGTAATATGATATAAAAACAATGAATATCAATGGTAGATGGACGTGATGAACGGTGAGTGTTTACTTGTTGGGTAAGAGGCGTACGCTGGCAAACGACATGACTGAAGTTGGCGAGGGAGGCGTGAAGTACGGCGCTTGCGCTATTCATACGTTTCAATACATAGCATCTCCGTCTTTAAATTTGAAAGAGATTTACAATACACTAATAATGTTATCACTGATACCTCATAGGATGTCTTGTATTCTGCTTTGGGCGATCGCTGGAATTATGTCGAACACTTGACTTGTTGTATAGGCCTCAACACTTCCACTGACTGTCATATCACTGGGTTCACTTGGTTCATCATCACTATTTACACCTGAATTTTCCATATCAGTTCCTGTACCTATGTTACTATTACTAATACTATCTTTTACAATATTGGGCTGACTATTATTATATCCAGCACATCTATTGTAATATGGATATGTGGCATAAGCAAACGTTGATGTGGAGCATTGTGACAATGGCTCCTGTTCCTCTGCTTTTATAAGCTGATTAGCATGCCTTTTCCACATAAGGCCCTGGGATGTCTTGCACAGGTATGTTGCAGTACCTAACGGTTTGATAATGGTGGCTGGTACCCAACCCTTTTTATTTTAGTGATATGACCTGACCTGACATTGTCATCTGTACCCAATTTGCACTTTTGTGAGGGGCTTTGTCTCTCTCTGCATAACTACACTCTTTTAAAAGATCAAGCCTTATTCTCAATCTACGGAAAACATTGCCTCAGCAGGAGCTATATCAGCTGTGGTGTGCAGTGTTTCGATACATGAACATGCGGGTCAATATAGTAAGTAGTTTTGCATTGGACTTAGACGAATTACCGATTTCTGTTTATGATTTCTGTTTTATGATTTTCACAGCATTTTCAGCAAGCCCATCGCTTTGAAGATTATATGGGGCTATCGTTATGTGTCTAATGCCATTTGATTTAAAAAAGTTTTCAGTTATGGAAGAAACAAGTGACGAACCGTTATCGCTGATGACTCTTTTAGGAAGACCAAACCTGGCAAAACATCCTTTTAATGCTGCAACTGTACTGGTTGATGATATGTTATTCATCATATATGCCTCGATCCATTTGAAATATGAATCTATCATTATTAGGTACTTTTTGTTTAGGAATGAAAAGAAATCAATGTGTACAATGTCGAACGGACCCGAGGCAGAAGGCCATGGTGTTTGTTGTTTGGGGGGTCAGCTCTTGTACATAAGCATTTGCCTTATGAAGCAGTAATTGCTTCGATACAATTGTTCATAGAACATTGTAAGATGTACGACATGGTCGCCATCTCGGTGCGGAACCAGGTAGTATGTTTTCATGACAGCTCCAAATAACACAAAATGTTATAAAATAAAGACTGTGTACAACCAACTAACAATTTTGTAAATTGTCAGCCCTGGCCCATTTTTTCCATAATAAAGGGACAATGTATGTAAGGCTGAATGTATTCTCACCATAATTACAACCGCAGACCGGTTTCACTCTAATTAGAGCTTGTCATTACAGTATACCAATTACAGCGAGAACTCACCTATAAACTAATATGCCAGAAAGGAGTCGTGGAGGAGGCACTGCGAGGAAGTGGAGAGCACATCCGAGAGTGCTCGACTACACAAGATTCTGTCCAAGGGCACTCAGGCCAACATAGGCTCTCTAAAAACATCGACGGGAGGCTTTACAAGCTCGGGGGAGAAAACCATGGAAGTCCTACTACGAACTCATTTCCCCGGCTGCAACATAATAAACCAATCACCTCCGGACTGGGAACACTCAGAAATAGAGGCGCCGTAGAAGAGGGCATTTAGAGTAGACTGGACAGTCGCTGAAGAGGTGGTTACTTGGAGCACAATCAGATGGGCCATTAACAGCTTCAAGCCATTCAAATCCTCTAGATTCGATGGAATAGTGCCCATCATTCTTCAACAGGGTATAGACATACTGGCGCCGGCGCGTACCCTCATTATAAGAGCCAGCCTGGCTCTGGCGTATATTCTGAGGGCATAGAGACTGGCCAGTGTTGTATTAATTTCTAAACCTGGGCATACAACAGACCAGGCAAAGTCCCTTAGGCCAATAAGTCTCATGTCCTTCTTGCTAAAAACAATGAGATAACTGCTCGACTGGCACATTAGGGGCGGTGTACTGGAAGCATATCCCCTACATTGCGGACGATATGCATACAGAGCAGGAGTCTCAACAGAAACAGCACTGCACCAACTAGTGCTGAAACTGGAGAATACATTGGAGAACGGGGAGGTAGAACTGGGGGCCTTCCTAGACATAGAGGGCGCCTTCAGCAACACAGCATTCGGATCGGTACTGGCAGCTGTCAGGGAGCGGGGAATAGAGGAGGCCTGCTGCAGGTGGATCGGTTCCCTGCTCAGGGACAGGGCGGTGGTCACTTCACTCGCGGGAGGGACTCTGCTGGCGGGGGTCGCGGCGGGGTGTCCGCTCCCCGTTCTACCTCCCCTGCTCTGGTGCCTAGTGAATGGCCTGCTAGGGAGGTAATCGGAAGGGGGGTACGAGGTACAGGGCTATGCGAACGACATTGTCATCATAGTCCGAGGAAAGTTTACAAAGTCAGTGCGGGAGTGCATGCAGGCAGCACTGAAAATTGTGGAAAGGTGGACAGTTGGCCAAGAGCTTGTGGAGAGCCCCGAGAAAGCAACTTTCATACCACTTACGAGGAGGAGGAAGTGGGAGAGCCACAGAACTCTCACTCTATACGGTAGAAGCATCCTAATGGCCAGGGAGGTAAAATATCTTGGGGTCGTATTGGACTAAGCTAACCTGGAATGGTCACGTTGAAAAAATACTGCTTAGGACAGTTATGACTCCAGCCGTCACTAGGCGGCTATATGAAAAAACTTGGGGACTAAGACCTAGCCCACTGGCTGTACACAAGGGTGGTCAGACCATAGTTAACATGCATGGTACTGGTCTGGTGGCCTAAGGTGACACAATACAGTGCCAAGCAAAAACTAGGCAAGATCCAAAGGGTGGCTTGCCTCGGCATCACAGGGTCCATGACTTCAACCCCAACAGCCAACATGGAGGCCTTGATTGTTAACCCCCCCCCCCCTCCACACACGCTTACTTATAATGGGGTAGGCTAGGATAGGACTATACAGACTAGCCTGCATTGATAGATTGAAGGCCAACCCAGGCTGTAGGAGCCACTGCAAGATCCAGGAGATCGTGAAGGAGTCCATGCTTGAAATGGGGTCAGATTTCTCGAGCTCGCGAATCGGTGGGGAAAATAAGTTTACTGTGGTAATCCCCGACCGCGAAGCATGGCGGGGGGAGACGCCAGGCCTACCACGGGACGCGCTCGTCTGGTTCACTGATGAATCCGGCGGGAAGCGTGGGACGGGGACAGGCGTTTATTCGGAAGGACCGAGGGTAAGTCACAGTATTTCCCTCGGGGCTCATGCAACAGTCTTTCAGCGCGAAATGTATGTAATCTTGCACTGCGTGCGAGAGAACAAGAGGAAGGGCAACACCAAGGGTAGCCCACGGGTAAATTCCAGGCTGGTTAGTAAATGCCGAGACGAGATGAGCGACCTGGCTGGACAGAATGAGGTCACCCTCATCTGGGTGCCGGGTCACTCGGGGGTCAAAGGCAATGAAGAAGCTAACAGTCTCGCGAAGAGAGGATTAGCAGAACCATTTATGGGACCAGAACCGATCCTGGCCGTATCGAAAGGCACGGCCAGGGGAACCATCAAGTCCTGGGCCAGGGACCATCATAAGGCATACTAGGCAGATTGTCCAGGGCTCAGACATGGGAAGACACTAATTGGGGATCCCAGTTCAAAGAGAGCTGTGGAGCTGCTAAATATTAGCGGAGGACAGCTCAGGAACATAACAGGACTCTTGACGGGACACATGGCTTTCAAGAAACACCTGCATAAAATGGGGCGGTTCGAGGGGGACCTTGCATGCAGACTCTGCGGCGAGGGGAAGGAATCAGACCACCGCAAAAGACGACTGATCTATGGACAGACCAGAGACTGAGCAATATAAGATTTCACCCTACCAATTGTAATGTAGACTAGTTCAAGGCACAGTGATTTTGGAATAGGTGGAGTAGAAAAGACCAAGGGCATACACAATAAGCCAAAGGCGAGCCCTACGGGAGAAAAAAAAGACTTCTATGGTAGCCAATCTCCTAGAACATTGTGAGATGCACGACAGGGTCGCCATCTCAGTACACAACCAGGTAGTATGTTGTCACGACAGCTCCAAATAACACAAAATGTTATAAAATAGACACTGTACGACCAACTAACAATTTTGTAGATTGGCAGCCCTGGCCCATTTCTTCCCTAATAAAGGAGCAATGTATCAGGCTAGATGTATTGTCACCATAATTAGAACCCCAGACCAGTTTCGCTCTAATTAGAGCTCGTAAGTACGGTATCCTAATTACAGTGAGAACACACCTATAAAGTAATACGGCTATGGTAGCATAATTGGAACCGCACACTAGCTCTAATTAGAGCGAAACCGGTCTGCGGTTCTAATTATGGTGAGAATACATCTGCCCTTACATATATTGTCCCTTTATTGGGGAAGAAATGGGCCAGGGCTGACATTTTACGAAATTGTTAGTTGGTTGTACACAGTCTCTATTTTATAACATATTGGGTTATTTGGTGCTGTAGTGACAACATACTACCTGGTTCCGCACCGAGATGGCGACCCTGTTGTACACCTCACAATGTCCTAGGAGGTGGGCTGCCATAGCCATATTACTTTATATGTGTTTTCGCTGTAATTAGTATACCATACTAATGAGCTCTAATTAGAGCGAAACCAGTCTGCAGTTCTAATTGTGGTGAGAATACATCTAGCCTTACATTTGTTCATTCCTGGAAAACACATGTATCTTCTGGCTAATGCTTTCATTCGAACCGTGTCCTGATAAGTGTTATGTAGTTTCTGTAGATTAGATTACATTATATTTTACTGTGAGTGGGCTATTCCAGTCCCTCCACTGCGACCTTAGGTCTATTGTGGCTCACGTCTAATTATTTAGATTTCACCCATCAATTCCAGCTCCCTGAGGGAGTCGATCTTTTCTTGAGGACGAAAGCTTGTTTGGCAGGTGTACTGCCATCTGAGTGAAGTCGCTTGCCCGTTTCGAAGCTCAAAGAGAGATAACCTCTCTCTGAGTTCGTCTGGGCCCGACATCCATCAGTGTTTGCCTCGAGGTGGTATCATTAAAGTCCCGTTCTCGAGCAGCATCCAATCCCCAGTTTTAATCCACCCCTAGAGATCACAGCTCCCCTCAAGCTCGTCTAAACCTGACACCTAACAGTGTTAGACTCAAGACAACATCCCACCGAGTCCCGCTCCCGAGCATCACCCCAGCGAGGCCGTCCGTCCGTTTCGTAGCACACAGTATGGGCTCCAAACTCCGGGTGTCTACCACTCATCAGAGATCAGAGCTCACCGGGACGTCTGGACACACGACACACGCCAGGGCTCAATCCAGGGCGGTATCATCTGGAACCCCGTTCCCGAGTAACAACCAAGCGAGGCTAACTGTCAGCCTCTGAGGCCACAGTGGAGGCGTCAAACTCCAAGTGCATATCACTCCCCAGAGATATCCGCCTCCCCCTAGCCTCACCTGCACCAGACCCCCGCCAGTGTTTCATTGACTCGAGGCGGTATCATGAAGTACCGCCCTCAAGCAGCATCCAGGCAGGGTCATTAGCCTGTATCGATGCTTACAGAGTAGGCCCAAGTCTCCAGGTGTAATCCACCCCTAGAGACCCCAGCCACCTCCGGGTTCGTCCAGGTCCAACACCTGCCAGCGTTAGCTTAAATTTCACCCAACAAATCGAGCTTCCGACAGGAGACGACATTTGCGAGGTAAAACTTTGTTTGACAGATGTACTGCCATCTGAGCGAAGTCGCTTGCCCGTCTCAAAGCTTAAAGAGAGATAACCTCTCCCCGAGTTCGTCTGGACCAGACATCCGTCAGTGTTTGACTCGGTGCAGTATCATGAAGTCCTGCATCCGAGGAGCATCCAAGTGAGGTCGTTTGTCCGTTTCGAAGCTCACAGAAGAGGCCTCAACCCTTAGTTTTATTCCACCCCTAAAGATCTCAGCTCTCCTCCGGGTTCGTCTAGACCCGACACCCACCAGTGCTAGACTCAAGGCGACATCCCATCGAGCCCCGCTCCTGAGCATCGCACAAGCGAGGCCGTCCGTCCGTTCCGAAGCACACAGTGGGGGCCCCAAACTCCGGGTGTTTACCACTCTTCAGAGTTGTCAACCCCCTCCGGGTCGTCTAGACACACGACACCCGCCAGCACTCAACCCAAGGCCGCACCCATCCGGAACCCCGCTCCCGAGCAACAACCAAGCGCGGGCAACCATCTATTTCTAAGCCCAGAGTGGAGGCCTCAAAATCCGGGTGTACATCACTCCCCAGAGATATCCGCCTCCGTCTAGGCCCACATGGACAAGACCCCCGCCAGTGTTTGATTCCAATTAGTCGCCTTTTACGACAGGCAGGAGTTACCTTGGGCCTATTCTTTTAGTTAGTCCCCGGACCCACAGGGGACTAGTTTCTGTAAGACATGGTGTTGTACATGTTGTGGAATTACAATTCTTTCCCTCCAGAATAGAGAACCATTTATTACATTTAACTGAAGCCGTCTTTTGAAAAAGGGTTTAAGTTCTTCATTAACCGTATGGGGCTATTTGTTTCTGACATATCGAATCACGTTCTGAAGCAAGACGTCTTTGCTAGTTTTGATAACAATGTCTTTGTTCCTTGGCAATGGGTTTGGTTGCACAAATCTAAAAAATAAAGCTTATCTTTCCAATCGATGTCATGTGGACCACTATGGGTAAACGTGATAAACAATTGAATCGAGGTATATATGATAATATGCTAAATTCATATGTAAAATTGCTGTCTTTGCAGTTACCAGCAACCACAGTAAAATATTTTCGTTTTCTTGTCTTTCTCATGTTTATAATCTTGCAAGTTTTGTTTTTGGTTGTGTGAGTTGTTGCTAAGCAACCGACTTATTTCATCCAGGTTCCAGACAGCTGCCTCAGGAGATTGTGACCTTGGCAATGCTCTCTGATAATACAGGTTGGAAACTCTTTCAGGCACGTTCTGACAGAATTATACTCGAATTATTCGACAGCTGATTTATAACCTTCTCAAAGAGCTGGAAAACGGGTTCAGGCCACTGTACTTACTAGAGGCCAGTCTGCAGAACTGTTTCTGAACTGTACTTGATCAAAACAATATGGGGCACCAGTTTCTGGACTTTCGCCGGGATGCTGCTGAATTCGCCAATAGCTAATCCAAAAAGCAATTCCTGTAATTTAGACCAAATACTGGCTATAGCATACTCCATATCACCAACATCTATAAGGTCATATGATGGTATTGTCTCTGGCTGAGAGCAAGTTTATACCATCTTTCAAGATTATAGGATGCGATAGAGAGGACAGCAGATAATATTGAAATGCCTCACCTGCTCCAGTTGGTCTCCTCTTACGACAGTTTGTATATTCTTTGGACTTATTCTTTTTACATCCCCCAATCCAAATGGGAAGAAACGTAAAGCAGGTGATGTGGAGATTATTATTAGGTAGTGTAAAACCATAAAGATGTGTTGGACAGCCGCATCAGCTGCTCTAGTAAGTCACCTCAGGCAGGACATTCCTTGGACCTATTCTTTTTATGTCGTTGAACCCATAGGGAAAGATGTCCACTATTATATTTGTCTATATGTACATAAAATTAAATAATTTCATATTTTCTTTAATTTATTATGTGCTCTTAGGTTTTGATCTGCCTCCTACTTATTTGTATCTCAGGCATGCCATAATGTACTTTTTCAACCTTTTCCTCAGTAGTGGCACCGGTCTCTGCTTAATTATTTATTAATAATGCATATGCTAATTAAACTTCATTATTATTGTAACCATTTGAGAGGGAGACCATGTTGTATTTTGATGGTTTGTGTAAAATGCTCGCATACACAAGACAATATCATATGATATATTTCACGATTACGAATAAATCATGCATAAAACTCGCTTAACGAAGCTGAAATAATTTATGCCTTGAAGTTTAAGAAAATATTTTCAGTTGATAATAAAGTTATTTTGATAATTTTATTATTAGACAAGCATGTACATTAGTAACCCCCGAAATGTTGAATAATGTGTGCTATTCTTACCAAAGAAGAATTTTGAAATATTTGGATTAAATGTAGGACATTTCGAACACCTTTTAGAACATAACCATCATTAAACTTAAGTTATTTCATGCTAGTTCTTACTCTAATTTTATTTATTGGAAAATTTATAAGCATGAACCAGTGGAGCAAATGCAACAATTTTCTACGTACATACGCATTTCTTTATGGAGAATGTAGGACATTTCGAACACCTTTTAGAACATAACGGTCATTAAACTTAATTTATTTCATGCTGATTCTTACTCTAAGTTTATTTATTGGAAAATTCATAAGCATGCAACCAGTACAGTAAATGCAAAAAATTTCTATGTACATATGCATTTCTTTATGGAAATCGAATTTTTGGAGGGAAAAAAAAACACCATTCTATTTGACATTTGACACCGGCCCTTCAAAATGAGGAGGGATAAATGTCAAAAATATTTCAAAATGTATCCCCCAGCCTACTTATCCCCTTTACCAAATTTTTAGCAAAATACTCCGAGCAGTTTTTCAGATATCTGATTGTAACATTTTATAATCCTCACTCTGTATAGATGTGAGTCGAGCAAAATCATCCAATCATGAACAGTTTTGAGCCACTTCAAACTATTATCATCAATTTGATAATCTAAGAAGAAATTTGTCCTTCAACAAGACTTCAATGCTTGTGTGTGTGCGTGCGTGTGTGTGTGTGTGTGTGTGTGTGTGTGTGTGTGTGTGTGTGTGTGTGTGTGTGTGTGTGTGTGTGTGTGTGTGTGTGTGTGTGTGTGTGTGTGTGTGCGCGCGCGCGCGCGCTTGCGTATGCGTGCGTGTGGCTGAGTGTGCGCGCGCGTGTGTGTTTCTGTGTGATGATTACTCTAGAAGCCAGGTCCATTAGCCACAAACTGTTACATTAGACAGACGAGATGTAAGCAATTTAGCGAATGAAGCAGCTAGAAGCTAGTATTGTATGCCTTACAAAACAATTCCTACCTAAATTAAATTATATCTAGATTATATATTTTTTTCTTGTTTTAAAACTCCATTACTAAACTGTGTGTGTTTGTTTGTCTGCACATGTGAACATGGGCATTCATGGTTGATGATCTGAATTCGAGTAGGTCCGTGTGCAAGTGTGTTTGGTACATGTGTGTGTGTGGTGCATGTTTTTTTTGGGTTAAATTGTATTAGTGTATGCTTATCTACATTGTTTGGTTTTAGGTACAATTAATTGAAGAACTAGAAAGAGCATGCATACGATTTGTACATTTTAGCAAGGAAAATGAATTGCGATCTAGAGTTTTTAGTGAAAAAATGGGACTAGAAAGTGGCTGGAACTGTCACATATCTCTTCTCAGTGACCCAAAGAGGTGATGATTTATTTATTTAAGTTATTCATATGGCTAGTTCTACATGGTGAAATTTATCCATAATAAATGTTAATGTAAGAATAGCTAATCATTTGGTTTCCTTTAGCAGATGCCTTAATCAAAAATAACGCAAGAGGCCTGAGGATGAAGTAAAGGTAACTGCTGAATAACTTAAATCATTTTAAAAAGTAAGAACAATAAAAAGAGGAACCAGATGAAGAACCTCTTTCTATTAAACAAATTAGGGACAGTAGTATCATTCACATTACTTTTACAGTTTTAATTATTAGTGGAAGAAATATACAAGCAAGGCAAGTAATTATATGTACAAGAAATAGTGCTGTAAATTGAATCATAACTTCCACATAGCTGTGTTAATTTACTTTCCTCAGAAAAACATTCTCATGAAATGAATTTAGGGTCCATGACTTAACCACAAAGAAAATATTCGTATTCCTGTGCCCAAAGTGATATCTCAGTTTGTTTGAAAATTAGGGCACCTACTAACAAACAGACGTACAGGCCGAGAAACTGACTGATTGACAGACAAAAAAAATTCGTTCCAGAATCAAGTGTTCTATGTTTTGAGATTTTTACGTCGTTTTAGCAAAAACAATTTTCGAAATTTCTGTCACCGATATTCTACAGAATACCTGATGTGTGATGAAAACGAAAGTTTTCTAATAAACAAACCCTAAAACGTTATATGACTTGAGATTTAACGAAAAAAAATATATTTTTCACCAAATCATCCCCCATTTATCCCCTACCCCCAGGAACGATTTTATCCAAAAGCAATCCAAACCGTTCGTTTGTCGGGTGCTAACTGTATACCAAATTTGAAGACGATATTTCAATTCGTTCTAAAGTTATCGTTGCGACAGACATACCGACCAACAGACAAAGACATTTTCTGTCCCAAATCATGTTCTCTATATGTTTTGACACTTTTTACGACGTTTAAGCAAAGAAAAAAATTACATTTTTGTTGCCGATGCCATACTTCCACACGTATTGACGATGTGGAAGTAATAACTGTAGCTGAATAAGTTCACATGGAGTGCAAAATGCAGAAAAATAAATTATAAATACCTTGATAAATAGAAGTTGCACATGATACAATTTATATTCAGATAAAACAACTTCATTATTATCACAGTCTAAAGGCGATGTAACAACCATGACTTTCTGTTTCCAACAGCTCTCTTTATCTCATTGTAGCATTCACACTTAATTAATTGTGTCAGGCTTTCTAGCAGTTTTCCCCTTGACCTACTTTTCCTCTTTTTTTACGAATTTGTTCTTTAAATGACATTCACCGAAAGTTATTATGTCTCAGAATATGTCCAATACATTTTGTATTCCTCCTCTTGATTTCTTTCAGCAAGCAATTTCCTTCTCCCACTTCTTCTAGCATACTTTTATTCGTCATTCTATCAGTATGCCGTATCTTTGTCATTGTTCTTTATGTCTATATTTCAAAAACTTATATTCTCTTTATGTCCTGCTTAGTCAAAATCCAGGTTCCCACCCCATACATTACCACACCTAATATATAGAACTTGATGAACCTCTTTCTCAGGTCCAAATTAAAATGTTTGTTAGCGATGAGTACTTTGTATATTGATGATTGCTTTGGCATCGTGATTCGCTTTCTCATATCTTTATAATAATCCTTATAATAATACTCCCAAGGTACGTGAACATTTCTACTTTGGTCATTTAGCTTTGCATCCATTTTCACAGCCCTACCCTTATCTAATTTTATTACTTTTCTTACTTTGCTTCCTTTAAATACACTCAGTATGGGCTGTAATCATGTTTCCCTTTCTTCTATCAGCACTATGTTACCAGCAAAACTGATGCAATAGAACCGTTGTCCATTTATTTTGATTCATGTTATCTTTTCCTTCAGCCTATTTATTGTATATTTTATGAATAAATTGAACAAATATGTGATAAAAGGCATCCTGGCCATTAACATTTCCTTATTTTTGCTTAAGCTTCATAAAAGATATTATTGTACTTGTTTTTTGTTTGTTGTTCTATAGATTGAGAATAATCCGCTATCCCTCCAGTCTAAAATCTAGTGCAGTTCTTTTTATTATATGAAATAATATTTTTCAATCCACATTATCAAATGCTTTTTTTAGGTATACAAAAGCAATAAATGTATTTATTTGTTTCAAGTCTCCTCCCCCTTTATTATTTTAAGCACTGGTATTGTTTCTCTAGTTCCTTTTCCAGGACTAAATTTGAAGTGATGTTTGTCCAAGCAATTGCTTCTTATTATGTTTTATATTATGAGTAGCAGAATCTTCACCACATTCTGTTTTATATTATGATTAGCAGAATATTCACCATATGACTGTTCACGTCTTCTTCTGTGCTGGTTGCATTTTCACATGTTTAAAGTTTTTGGAATAGCAGTATTTTTACTCTTTATACATTCACTGAATAGTTCTCCTGATTTATAACATTTCTTAATAAGTTGAAGAAGTTTTTCTTTCATTTTTGTCACCAGTTAAGTTCCACTGTTAAACCATCTACACCAATTTTTCTTTATCTGTGCTCTTTAAGGACTTTCTCAAGTTCTTCTTTTGAAATGGGTGGGCCCACATAATCTGGGTTTATCTTTCGTGGTTCCTCCATAAACTCTTCTTTACAATCAATTTTCTTATCATGATACCTCTTTTAGATAGGCTTTCCAGTGCTTAGAAATATCTTCCCTTTCTGGTAATAAATTTCCATCATTATACAGTTATCCCCATTGATAACATTTCTTAATCAATTGAAGAAGTTTTTCTTCCATTTTTATCAGCAGTGTTTTTAAGTTCTACTATTATATCATCTACACCAATTTTTCTTTGTATGGGCTCTTTAAGGGCTTTTTCAAGTTCTCTTGAAATAGGTGCAGGTACATCAGCTGGGTTTATCTTTCGAATTTCCTCCATATACTCTTTTTTACAATTAATTTTCTCTTCGTGATATCTGTTCTAGATAGGCTTTCCAGTGCTTAGAAATATCTTCCTTTTCTAGCAATAAATTTCCATCATTATACTTTATGACCTTACTTTTTGTCGCTTGCTTATATTGCAGTCTTCTTACCTGTTGGTAAACTTAATCCCATTGTCGACTCTCGCAAATTTAAATTTCTTCACTATTTATTTGTATACATACTTTTTTTGCTTGCCTACATTTTTGCTTAAGCATGTTCTTAATTTATTTATATCTACTGTATGCCCTTTTCTTCTTACCTGTTTTCCACCTGTTACTTTCTTGTATTATACCTGGTATTTCTAATGTCATACAGGGTTTCCTTGGTTCCAGTTTCTTCTTATCCAGTATTTTTTCCTCAACTGTCACAATTGTTTATGTTTTTGTTTCATGCAGATATCTTTTGTTGAGATTTACTTTACTGGTATGTGTGGGAGCCAAAACAGAACGTTGCGGAACACCTGCAATAATTTATAATTCAATGTAAGGATTGCTTTTTCAGAAAACTAGAGAGCCATAGACATAGTTAAGTACACCTGGAGAACCAAAATCACAACACTTTAAAAAAAACCTGACGATCGTTTCACTAATCAAGTTAGCGTCTTCAGAGGATGAATAATTATAAATATCTTACAACTACAACTCTGCTTATATTCTTGTGCAGGTAGTCAGTCCATAATGATTGAGGGTGGTCCAGCAACACAAAAATTAACATATTTTGTTTGGCACAAATACCTGAATTCTTTTATTATTTATCGGACGTGCTTCTGCCGGTCTTTCTTGTAAAGTGATCTATCAACAGACTCACCATAGACGGCGGAGCCAAATTCATACACTTTTTATTATTACTATATTTAGCATTATATATACTTTCGAAAGTGTCTAGCTGTCCCAGTTGTGTAACATTTTTAATCAATTTTAGATTCTCCTTATCTACGTGGTGATCATTATCCCAAATATGCCAGGCAACAGAACATCTATCTGTAGTATCTTAATTGTGTTAAGTGTTCATTAAATCTAATTTCAATAGATCTTTTTGTTTGTCTGATGTAGTTAAGATCACACTCTTTACAATTTAGTTAATACATTCCCTACATTTTAGCGGTACTATCCTTGTTTTTTTTTGGTTACCTAGCTGCTGTTTTAAAAAACCGTGGCCTCGAAATGTCCTCTGAAAACCCAGGTTCGGACCTCATCCAGTCACGTCCTGGCAGAAGCGGTGCTTTAGCATTTTTCACTAGCTAATTTGTCAGCCTCTCAAAACGCTATTAATGTGTTCTGGCCACTGCAATGACTAGCATGCAGGACCATTTCAGAGCTGTATCCTCGATCAAAAAAAAATAAACCTGGCTGCCAGTTTCTGAACTTCCTCCGGGCCGTTGCTTGACTTGCCGACAGCTAAACTAAGTGACACACTATTTTTTTAATATCATTCTCTATTAGGCTAGGAAGGTCATTCCTGTTAAAACATATCTAACCTCTAAAAACTGTAATCTCAATTTTGTTTTATATTTCTGGTATCACTGTCACTATGTTCTCGAAAACCAGCAAGTATACACGTTGGACATTGGTCATTATATTATATGCCAATCTAACGCTGAAATTTTGGGTACAGTCTTTATATTTACTTTAATGGTCCTTGATTTAGGAGATTTCAGGTGTTCATAACTGGATATACTATACAAGTTACACATATTTAAAATTGAAAAATAATGCAATTAAACATGTCTCAGAGAGTAATACACATTCAATGTAAGTAAGAATATTTCTTTAGCTCAGTACATGTATACTGGCTGTTTTAAAATATCTACTGTTTTAACGTCACTTTTTTGTCACTTAATATCGGAATTGTAAATTTCTCACATATAAATCAATATAAACCTGCTTTTAAAGTTTCGGTTCTTTATATAAACATTGCTCAACTGGAATGTACAGTTGGAGAATGTAAACTGCGGGGTCAAGCTGTTCCTGTGGACATGCCAAAGGATCTGGAACAACTGGGGAAGAACCCACAGAAAATGTATTGGCTTTATGTAGTGGTTATCAGATCGATAATAGCCTATAAAGCTATAGTTTGGTGGCCTAAGGCACTTCATGGTATCACGAGACTCAAACTGCGTCTGCTAGGTGGACAACATAAAGAACAAATGGCTGACAGCATGATGGAACCTATCACTATGGGGAGAACTAGACTCCTCAATGACATTGAAGGTCACGAGGTTCCTGGGAATGATCTCAGATCTGTGGCCTACAATGATCTGTAGATACTTGTTATTCAAGACCGTCCTCCTGAAAGGAGCACTGAGGCCGAAATAAAACGTCCCTATTGAGGACAGATCTCTGCTGGTACACAAACAGGTCCAAAACTGAGTCAGGGACAGGAGCTGGCGTAAATGGGAGTAGCACCAATACAAGAATATCATCTAGCCTCGGAAAGTATGCAACCATATACCAAGCAGAAGTATGTGCCATTGAGATGTGTGCAACTGAGATTAAATAAATCTGTTGCACACACAAATCAATAAAAGGCACTTGGATCATACTGTTGCAATTCAAAAACGGTATGGATGCTCTTATCAGGAGGGGTGCCGGGGTAATGTATATCAGACCAGAACCTGCGCTGGGGATACCTTGATGCACAGCGAAACACCTGGACCAATGGAAAGACAATCAAATAATGGCAAAATCTGTCAGGATTAGCACACTACACAGTTAAGGGCTATAAAACTTCTAGAGTTAAACAGACAACAGCTGAGAACTCTGGTCCGCCTGTATACAGGACACTGTCTGTTATGATAATAATAAGAATTGGGCTTGGACAAGAAACCAACTGCTGGCTGTGTATGGATAGTGACGAAACATCAGATCCTGTGCTATGTTCCTATTCAGCTGCAGAGAGGTCAAGACACCTGCTTTTCGGTAAGACCCAACTTACACTAGAAAATCATCAGATTAGGTGAAACTGGTTTGTATAGCCCAAAATGATATATATTAGGATGTCTAAAAAATATCACTCCCGAACAAGAAAAATAGATTATAGTTCGCACAGCAGATAATCCAGAAATTAGTCTAAGAAAAATATGTGCAGCTCCAAGTACTAAGTAGTAGTAGGTAGACCATCGATTCTGAGGATATTTCATGACAAAGGTCTTTATTTATATCATTTCACACATAATTTATTGCCAGCTGATCTTCCAGCTAGGCTACAATTTTGCTATTTGTTCAGGAACAAACAGAAAGCAGATCCACTGTTTATAAATTAAATAATATTTATAGAGGAAGTTACCTTTACTTACTTCAAAAAATTATATCCTCATATAGCATTTAGTACATAATTTCCAACATAAATTTAAGATGATTTTTTATGTGGAATAATTAGAAATTATATCTTATCTTAGATGCATATGAATTACCACCAAATTTGAAAGAAAATTTGTACATACATTTTCTACAAACTGGGTTCAGTAATCTCATTGATGATTCATCCCTAAATTTAAGGCAGAATATGTATTTTGTTCGAGATGATTCACTGACTCTTCTGCTTCTCTGTTTATGTGTGAAATTACCTAAATAGAATGTCTCCCCAAAGGGTAGGCTGCAGCAGCACAATCACTTGACCAGCTCATAGCCTGGATTTTAACTCACTAGACTTTTTTCTTTGGGGTTACCTTAAATCAGTTGTATACAGTGATGCAATAAATACCAACGAAGAATGATGGCAAAAAAAATCTGTAGATACTGTCAACTTATTTTTAAATAAAGGAATACTATTTAAAGTTGGACAATCTCTTTTCAGGCATATATCAAAGTATATTGAGGTAAATAGTGACCATGATGAACGTATGTGGTTCAATATTTAAGTAATTAATTTTTTTTTCTAATAATAATAATAGTTGATAGTCATAAATTATAATGTTTTTCTTATTAATTTCTTACATCAAAATGATTTATAAAATTCATCTGTCAACCTTTACAATTCAAAAATAAACAATTTAAATGAGTTGTAAATGTCTGTCATTTAGAGTTGAGGTATTATTACCAACTAAGTGTTTTGTGTCCATATTTATAGTCTCTGTCGTTTCTCAGCCAGTGCTAAACACTTAAACCTTGTTAGTATTACATTACTGCAGCTACTTTCAGAATGGCAAAGATCTCAAAAGCCGTTGATTTTAGCGTTATTGAGCACATTTACATTTTCTATTAAGAAAATACAAGAGGATACTATTTTCTAATTACAAGTTTCCTAGTGATGCCAACAAACAAAATTGAGTATTTTTTAAACTTGAAGAGTACTGCAAGCAGCGCTCTATCTGCTAGATCCAAATTCGGAATACATTGCTTTTTCTCATTATGAAAAACTCATGTGTACCAATTTTCAAGACACTATGTCAAATACTTTTCTAAACATCTAGGAAAATCGAAATTAAATTTCTCAATTTAACAGCTTGCATCTCTTTTAATTCTGACCTTTGGAGTGAGGTAGTTTGGCTAAATCATAGTAGTTTAATTCTGATCTATATACCATTACTCATGGACGGGACTGTATAAATAATTAATATTAAGAAAATATTTCATGAACAAAATTTCAATTACTAAAAGAAGTTGGTTTCGTTACAGCATCCTAAAATTAACGTTAGAAGTTTTCAGCTACCACGCTACTCTTATGATATGCTCCACCTATAAGGAACAAAAAAGAACTTCTATTGTATTAATTAAAAGTGTGTAAAAATAACAAGTCATTTGATTATACTAATATAGTTTAATAAGTTTTGGCTTCTAAACGAGAAATAATATAAATACATATTAAAGTTTGAAATTTACTAATAATCTCTTTTTCTATGTACATAAGTTTCAATTATATTACCTAGATGTATTGATAAAATGTTTGAATTTATTTATTAACAAGCCGGATTGCTGATGAAAATTTTATAAAATTAAACTACATTAATTGTTCCCATCCCCACTTTCGAATGCCACAATTAGGTCATATAGTAAATTATATAATTATTTTCCAGTAACTTGGAACACAGCAGGACAATGAGTTTTTCTGCCCCAAGTGGTATTAATTTAGAGCATTCATTTGCAAAGGTTGAAAAGCAAACTGAGAAAGTCAGTAAAGTTGAAAATGAGCACAATAAAACTCAAGAAATGAATATCAATCAGTTTTTCAACCAAGATATACATGATGCAAACTACACAATTCATGATTGGCAGTCTCTTAGCTGTTTAACTGATAGCACAGAACAAAGTGCACCTGTTAACTTCGATATGAGTAATAGGGTAGGTATGTAACTAGATAACAGTTTTCTTGCTTTTGTTAATCATTATCGAGTGAAATGAACTATATTGTAATATGACATTGCTTAATTCAATTTAATTCAGTTTTATGCAACAACAGGGAATTTACTTCAATAGGAACATTATTTAGTTATTACTTGATTACTAAGGACTAAATATATAAGCATTATACTTTGAAGTCTAGTTGTTGTACCTATGTACGAGGGGGTACCCAAATAAAACTTAACTGATGTTGTGGGTGGAGTTTTGGTAGTACCGCTTTATGCCCTATAGAGCTACCATTTCCGAGTCAGTAAGCAAAGCGGTGTCGCCAAAGAATGTTATGTTTGGCTTGGGTGAATTTTTTAGTGAGAGTCGTTTTACGTGCTTATCGTTTATACAATGGCTGATACGTGCGAACAGCATGCTGCCGTAAAGCTTTGCTTCTTGTTTCGAAAAACTGACACAGAAACTCTTGAAATGTTAAAAACGGCCTACAAGAATGATGTTATTGGAAAAACTTAAGTGTTTGAGTGGTTCTTCCGTTTCAAAAGGGATGAAATGTCAATTCATGACAAATCTCGCTCTGGTCGTCCTTACACGGCTCAAACTGATGAAAATGTTGAAAAAATTGGAGAAATCATCCTGGAAGATTGACGACAGACCATCCAAAAAGCTGTGGGGCTGGGTGGAGTCAGTTGGAGTTCAGTTCAGGGAATTTTAACCGAAGATTTGTGAATGAAAAGTGCGGCTGCCAAATTTGTGCCTCGACTGCTGACTGCTAAACAAAAGCAGCGTCGCATGGAAGCATGATGTGCTTTGAAAGAAGATTTCGGAAATGATACAAACTTTTTTCCAAGGTTATCACAGGTGACGGATCATGGTGCTATGGTACGACCTTGAAACGAAGCAAGCCAGTGAAAAAAGCTCATCAAGTGAAATCAAACGTCCAAACAATCCTGATTTTTTTTATGTGAAAGGAGTTGTACGTTCAGAGTTTGTTCCACAGGGTCAGACAGTTAACCAGGGTTTCTACTTGGAAGGTTTGAAAAGATTGTGCAACAGTTTTCATGGCAGAAGATGCCTGATTTGTGGTAGTCAGAGGACAGATTTTTCCAGCATAATAACGTCTCTGTTCACTGTCTGTGTGTCAATTTTTTTACCACAAATGGTATGAACCCACTGCCTCATTTCCCCTATTATTCACCGGACCTTGACCCATGCGACTTTTTTTATTTCCCTGAATGAAAAAAATAATAAGAAAGTGTTTTGCTTAGATGAAGAAAAAAAGACGGAGGTGCTGTCGGGCATCACAAAAACGAATTTCAAAAATGTTTTGATCAATGGTATAAAGGATTAGACAAGTGTACTAGTGCCAGTGAAGAGTTTGAAAGGAAGTGAAGGTTTTTTGTTTAAAAATTAAATAAACACATCTTAAAAAAATAGTTTCTTTTGGGTAACCCCACATATGTTTAATATGGGTGGTGTTTGTACCTATTTTAAGTTACTACTCAATCCACTTATTTAGAAACGTGCAATGAGGACCCATTGAATATCGAGAAACTACTGCAACTGCACTGTTATTATTTACTGCCTTGTCTTTATAACGAAATGTTTCAATATATGTAATTAATTTTTTTATCTAATTGTTTCTAACATTTTTTATAGGCTTACATCTGTAATATCGAAACAACATGTTTTAGGCTAAATTACCCCGTGGTATTGAAAACATCAGACCTCACATAGAATCCATTGATAATGTACCTCTACTAGTTTCTTTGTTCACTGATTGTACATCAGCTGCAATTAAAGAGATGCTTCACATTATGCAAGATTATGGTGAAGTAGTTTGTGTTATTGGAAGTAGCTGTAACTGTGATAATGCTGGTATTTTTATGCAAGCTGATGCCAGGTAATTAAATTATAGTATATAAAACTATGTTGCCCAGATTGTGATATAAAGTGTGTAGAATGGTGTTTGAAATATAGGGAAATAACATGTAAAAATGTTTTTTTTCCGAGTATTGGATCCTCTAATTAACTAAGAGTAAGATTCACTACAGCAAAGGTGTCGAAAATTTGTAACGGCTACTAAAATACTGAATATCTGCGTTTATAACTCAAATCATTCCAGAGTTATAAGCATTTTTCTTGTATAGAAAATTAACACACAAAATATGAACTTTGTACTAGTTATTTTTGTTGTTGTAGATATATTTAAAGCGTAAATCAAAAATTATTAGGTAACCTTCAACAAAGCTAAATTTGTTCTTAGGAAGTTACTAGAGTTTTTGGTGTGGTGTCAAAGTAAGAAAATCTTTAGGCGTACTGATCCACAGTCAAAATAACTTAGCCTTGATTGTCGTAATGGAAGTCTATACAAATACAATTTGATGGTTGCTTGATTTCAGAATATTTCTCTGTGAAGAGCAAAAAATGTCAATACGTTTTTTTTTAATAACATAGTTTCTCATACAGTAAGCAGAACAGAAAATTTAAGTAAATTGGTTCACTGAGTAGGAACATAAACTGTACATGTGTGCCTAAACAATCTTGAGGGAACATGAAAATGAAGCGGGTACAATAGTTCTGTACAGTCAACTGCATTGCTAATCAGTTTGTCAACAGAAACAAAAAGCAGAATCACACCAAAACCACAAAAATAATAACAGAGAGTTATGCACATAACTCTCTGTTATTATTTTTGGGGTGATTCTGCTTTTGCTTCAGTTTCCAGCCACAGTGTCCAACCACAGTCTTTTAGTTTGTATACAAGCAATATACCTTGCACCAACCTATGGGTGGAGAGGCTGAAGAGTCCACAGGTGCGTGACAAAACATCACTTGGTCATCCTTGCCATAACCAAACACCAATCTCTGTGAAAAACAAATGTTTTCATTTACTGATGCTGCACTCACTTAACAGCTAAAGCGTACATACTGTAGGAGGGATTCCAGACAACACTTGCACGTGCTGATTGTCTCCAAATCATCAAAATCTCTATTATTTCATAAGACAAAGCCGAGGCTCTTTAACACATATGGGACAATTGATTCCACATGGTCGTTAAATACAACCGCTCATCAAAAGTAACCACTAGATCCTTCATTGTATGTTACCTCTCTACTGTGATGTTTAGGGAAAATAGTATTGATTTTTCTTGTATAAGAAATGATGCTACACTTAGCAGGATTCAGGTTCAGATGATTCATGTCACACCAATCCGCAATCCTCCGTAAACAGAACTGCAGGCAGTGACAATTGATATCCGAGTTCACGCTACAAAAAACCTTCATATCATCTGTATAAAGAAGACATTCAGTGCTTACCTCCTGCACAATGTCATTAATAAAAATACTGAAAAACAGTGGTCGTTGTATTAAACACTGAGGTAAATTTGTTTAAATCTGATTAACTTATGGCATTTGTACCATATAAATTGATGCTTTCTTTAAACATTAGATTCAGTTAATAGTATCAGACTGTCACATATTCTAAAGTGACTCAATTTGCTTAGTAATATGCTATGGTGTAAACCATATCAACTTGTGAGTTGTTGTCAAGAGTGTGACTAACAAATTGAGTAAATGACATCATGTTGGTGACCGTGGATCTGCCCACCATAAACCCATGTTGACGTGTAGAAGCATTTTAGAGATGTGCACTGACGTATATTCATTTAGAGTAATTTCAAATATTTTGCCAAAGTTGCAAGTGACGGTTATAGGTCGCTAGTTATAAATGTTATTTCTATCACCTTTTTCTATAAACAATGGTAACTCGAGAATTCTTTCACATTTCAAGAAATGTATTCGTTTTTAACATAAGGTTAAACAACGTGCTAAGAGGATCCATACAAACAGTGGTACAGTCACGAATAAGAAATGTCGGTATCAAATCGGGACTCATGGTCATTTTAGGTTTCAGTTTCCTAATCGAAGTTAAAATAGCATCCTGTAAGAAGCAAGTGATATTAAGATGGTTAATGTTAATATTTAAACTACTAGACCTTGACTGAGGGCATACCTTATGAGGTGTAGCAAATGATTTTGAAAAGTAATCTGCAAAAGAGTCAACAATTTGTTTAGAGTCATTAAGTAGCCCACCATCATAGATCATAGATGATGGCAGACTAACATTATTATTATTATTTTTTATTTATGAAAGACCAGAACTTAGTCCAATTCGACACAAGTTCATTTTCTGTTTTGGAGCTATGCCCCCTATATGCGAGTGTTATCTGTTTTTTAAGGTGTGATCCCAATTTTCTATAATATTTGCAAAAGCTCTCAATCCTGGTTCTCTTAAAGTTGTATTTTATCATTTAAATAATATGGCCGTTAAACCAAATTGGAAATTCGGTGAGTCTAGGAGTGTTAAGAGGTACAAACTTAGCCAATATATCAGTCAGTGTTTCATTAAAATACAGCCACAGCTAAATTAACATGACACAAATTATAAATTAGTAACATTGAACTCAGCTTTTTAAAATTGTATTCATTACAATTTACTGTTGGTATCTTACTTTGATTATCCTTTATTTATTTATTTATTCATTTGTTCATTTATTTATTTGTTTGTTAACTTATTTATTTATTTATTAACCAGTATAACAGTTACAAAGATTATATAATCTAGGCAACTCCCACAGAGATAAACATGGTTATCTGTTGGTGGGACTGGTTACAAAGTAAAACTTAAAATTAAAACAACAAAAAGCCTGGACGCAGCAAGTGCGTTATGGTAGTGAATTTTCATAGAAATGATCTGGCACAAAATATTTTATTATAACTTTTTTCTTGTAACATAGAAATCTAAATTTTGGTGTATGGTTTACTTTTTATATCGTAAACTTATCTACCAAATTTGTTTATCATAGGTTTTTTATTTTTTGAGATAAATTTTTGTTTTGAATGAAACCTCAAAATTTTCCCGTAAACCTCTTCCGATTTTTCTGACTAACGAACTTATCCAAGCCATTGGAAGGTACATGCCAAATTTTATCAAAATCGGCCCATTATTGTTTTGAGTTATCGGTGTGATATATATATATATATATATATATATATATATATATATATATATATATATATATATATATATATATATATATATATATATATATATATATATATATATATATATATATATATATATATATATATATAAACATAAAAATTGAAATTGACCCCGAATGTGGGTGCTAGGGGTCATAGTTCGCACTCATTTGCAAAATTTTTTACAAAATTCAAAAGTCGGGATCTCCCCAATAGTAAATTTTTATTACGAAAATTCACTAAAACGTAAATGTGAACAACGGTCAATAAGTTCAATCTGTCTTAAAAACACATTCTCTTAAATCTAAACAACAAATATTAAACCAGCATATACTTAAATAAAAACTCCATTGCTTTGACTTTGGCAACAATCCATTCTTTTAATTTTTTCTTCGTATTTCTTGTTTGTAAATTTTTTAAATTATTATAGCCCAATTGCTTTAACAGGCCTATTAGTGAATGTTCTTAAAAAAAATTCACTAATGAGGAGATCCCGACTTTTGAATTTAAAAAAAATTTCTTCAAATGAGCGCTAATTAGGCCCCCCAGAACACATATCCGGGGTCAGTTAAAATTTTTATATGTTTATATATATATATATATATATATATATATATATATATATATATATATATATATATATATATATATATATATATATATATATATATATATATATATATATATATATATATATATATATATATATATATATATATATATATATATATATGTATGTATCACACCGATAACTCAAAAAATAATGGGCCGATTTTGATTAAATTTGGTGAATACCTTCCTTTTGCAAAGGGCTTGGATAAGTTCCTAGCCAGGAAAATCGGTCCAGGTTTTCCCGGAAAATTTTGTGTTTTCTTTCGAAAAAAATTTATATCTCCGGAATTAACAAAGTAAGGGCAACCAATTTGGTAAGCGGGTTTACATCCTTATAGGTAAGCTACATGCCAAAATTTAGCTCTGTAGGTCAAAAGACAAAAAAGTTATAGGCATTTAAAGAAAAATAAATTGGGGTTTTCCAGAAAACGTCAAAGTTGCGATTTAAACGTCAAAATTTGCAACATTTAGGCAAATAACTTGAATCTAATACGGGCTATGGAAATAAGATGTCTCAAGAAGAATGTTTTACAAACCCTGAAGTCTTAGTTTCAACCGTCATTGTCCTTCATTTTAATAAAATATTTCCAGAAAATTCATTTCAGATAGACCCTTTCTCTGATGCTTGGAAGTATTCTTAGCTATAGAGTTTATCGTTTAATGGTATATAATTTTTGTAGAATTTTCGTAAAAAAATCAATAAAGCTCAATATATCTGTTATTATACAAGATATGAAAAAAAATTGTATATATTAATTATAGGGTGCCTTGAGCTACATCTTAAAAAATTATTTCTACAATCACAGGGTGGCCCATAAGTCGTTGGTGATACAAATTTTCTTTTTTTTTTTAATCAAACACGCCTTAAGTTATTGCATTTTCCATCGAAATATAATGCATGTTTGTAAGAAAAAAAATTCTGGACGCAGTAAGTGCGTTATGGTAGCGAATTTTGATCAAATGCTTAATATTTGAATAGCTCAATTTGCTATTAACCTATAAGGTTGACCAAGAAACGAGTTTTTTCGGGAACACTTTAAGTTAACTTTCGGAAATTTTTGTACATTTTCAAACAATAAAGTTATTTTGATGAAACATGGCACATTGTTTTTACTATATAGATTATACTGGTAACCAAATTTGATGCCTGCTTTCTTAAAAAAACACATTATTGCTATTAAAAAATAGTTTTATGAAAATTCACTACCATAACGCACTTGCTGCGTCCAGAGTTTTTTTAATACTAAGAGTTTTGTATCTGATCTGAATTTGTATGTTTTTATTTTTTGTTTTACTATTAGAGGCCAAGAATTGTGATATAAGATCTCCATAATGATGATTTAATGCTTCTAAAGCATAGAGTTGTTCAATGCTTAGAGGATTGTTAACAATAAAATTATTTCCGTTTATTATCTCAGATAGTATTTTTTTTAAAATTCTTTAACAAGATCAATACATTGGTGTATGCCCCTCCCCAAGCCAATATTCCATAGCTAATAATACTGTTGAACAACGCATAATAAATCATTCTTAGAGTCTTCAAATCCAAAACTTTAGATAATTTCTAAAATACGAAAATTAAATATTTGGTTTTATCAACTATATACTTCATTTTATAATCAATTATTACTCCCAGATATTTACAGCTAAGAACCCTATTTATTACTATATTATTAATACTAATGTTAATTTTATTGGGAACACCGTCAATATAATTTATAAAATAAAGTTATGTATGTAGTCTTACTTATATTTAATGATAGTGTGTTTAACACTAGCCAGGTAGATATGGAACTGAATTCACCATTCATTTTTGATTCAACACCGGACCAGATATCATCACTAACAATAACTGCTGTATCATCTGCATATGAAATGACATTATCTTTTATGTCATTGACATACAGTATAAACAGTAAAAGGCCAAGTATAGTTCTTTGCGGAACCCCAGTATCAACAGTTTTACTCTCACTTATGTAGTCTCTAATTTTAACTCTTTGTTGCATATTAGATAAGTGATCTGACATTAGTTTATGGGCAGTACCTCTGATCCCATAGTTGTAAAGCTTTTGTAAAGGAATTTCATGGCTGACTGTATCAAAAGCCTTAGCTAAGTCAACAAAAGCAATTGCAGTAGGTTTGCTCTTGTCTAAACTGTTGTATATTATGTTATGGATATAATACAAGGCATCTTTAGTGCCTTTATTTGTAATGAAACCAAATTGAGTTTACGAAATTATGTCGCACTTATTGACAAAGTCATAAAGTCTATTGTATATTAATTTCTCTAATATTTTAGCCAAATTATATATCCATGAAATTGACCTGTAATTCTCAGAATCTTTTTTCTTATTGGCTTTATGTATTGGAATAATGTCTGCACTTTTTGGAGCTGCAGGCCAAATAGGTTTTTCAATACATAGATTAAAAATGTGCACTAGTGAATTTATTATATAATATGACAGTGTCCTAATAACATTTATGTTATCAACTTCACCACTCTTTAAAGGCATATTATCAATGATACTGGCAACATCCGAACAAAATCAGTTGGGTATAAGAACACTGACTTTTCATTTGTTTTTGGCATTTGTAAACTGGAAGTGGGTTTTTGATTTTTTTTATCTAAGGCTTTGCCAATATTACTAAAAAAAAACGAATTCATGGTGTTTGCTATACCTTCTGTATAAGTAATTAGTTGCCTATTTTTGTCGTATATTTGTGTAATTGTATCATCTCCTTTGACTTTTTTACCCAGAATTTATCAACCTCCATAAATTTCTAATATCGTTACTGTTTTGGCTTACTTGATTTCGATCATGCATCAATTTTGCTTCTTTGATGACTTTATTCAAAATTGTCTCATAATTTTTGTATTCATTTTGAGCCTCTTCGTTATTCGGTTGTATTTTCCACATTTTATACAGTAACTCTTTCCTATTACATGAGTTTATTATAGCTGCCGTAATCCAATCACTTCTTCGTTTTGTTTATGCTACTTTCATGCTTCTATTTATGCTTATTGTGGCACATTTAATAAAATCTTTTATTTTACTAATTATCATGTTAACTGCCGACCGGGGATCAGACACTGAAAATATCTCATACCAGTTTCCATTTTTGCAAGTTTTTTTAATTTAGCATATTCGATACTAGTTATATTTTCACTCCAATTATTATATTTAATTTTTTCAATGTTTAAAATAATGGGTAGTGATCAGTGATCATGTGTAATAATTAATAAGTTTTTGTTTTAATTGAAGAGGTTTTAATAAACACATTGTCGATGCATGAACCCCCGCCATGGTTCTAGTGATAGTTTGAAATCCAGTGATAAAGGGATAAATCCTTTTTCCAGGAATTTGTTTAGGAATTCCTGTCCAATGCTATCTAGCTCTAATAGATCTATATTATAATCACCAAAAATAAAGATATTTTTCTTGTTTTGTTTTCTATTTAAAAATTCTTTGAAGTTTAATATAAACTTTAGGTACTTCATCTGACCTGTAGATAGCAGAAATTTCAAGGTTTTTGAAAGCAGCATACAATCTGTTCGAATATTTTGAAATGTGACTAGTAAACTTGAAAGTACTCTGCACTATAGGAAAAATGGTTCAAATTTACAATTAACATTTATGGCACAAAGTCTGTTATTTACATTAGGAATGCTATTTTGCTGTGTCATTCATAAGAAATGTGAAAATTTTCTCAGGCACTGTACTTTATCTCTATTAGAATTACCACTGTCTGGATCAGCCAATTCCTTAACATTAAAATCACACAATTAATAAATCTGGCACATACAAAGTAAATAAAGACATAATAGAGAAGCAATTTAAATTCAGAATTCTTCGCATCTGTAACATAAACAACGAGAACATGTAATGACTTACATTTGCTCAAATTCACCTTAACTAAAAATGACAAAAAATATCAGATGATCAAACAACTCACACTCATCCCAAGTACTAACTTTAGTAGCGGGATACTGCCTATGCATCGCGAGAAGGCTGTGAAATTACGGTCAGTTCTGAAAACATTATAATATTGAGTGTTTAAAAGCTCCTAGTCAAAAACGCCTTCATTCAGCCACGCTTCAGTCAAAGCTGTGAGTTGATAATGATTGTATGTTGCAGCAAGATTATTATAAAAGTTGACTGTTTTCGATGTTAATCCCCGAACATTTTGATAATAACAAGTCAGCCCACCAGACAGTGGGATATAAACATATCTTGGTCCGGTGAAGGAGTGTCTGTTAGTTGATACTGTCCACCAAAAAATGTATTTTTGAACCTCGCTACAGCTTCTTTCTATACGGTGCAACTGCTGTCCGAAGCAGCATGGTCTGTGCTTGGGTTTATTTCAGTTTATTATTTTGACTAGCACATTTGATACATTTAAGTGATTGAGAACTGCAATCTGGAGCAGTGGACAAGCCATGTTACCCCTTAGGGAGTATCGTGGGGTCTTGACACAGTCTTGACGTACCACCAACTAATAACGTCGCTGCCCGATATTAATAATGGAAAACACATCGCTACACCGAACATGTCGCCGCCCTTGAAAGGCTCGCCTTTCAACGAAACACTAGTCAATCGGCAAGACACAAATTTTAGTGATTGTACGTTGGAGAACACCCTTATGACTTTTGCTTCTCACTACGTGAACTAACCCATCACTTCCAGCGAAAAGCTCTATGATGCGTCCCATCTTCCATAGTTGAAAGCGCCTATTTTGACCTTAGATTCACCTTGGCTCCGCCATTTTGGACGTTGCTGCAAAGTATGTAGGTACTCCTTTTACCACATTGAAGAACAGTGTTGTATTATGAGTTTCATTGGAAACGTGAGAATGTCGATTGTCAAGAGCTGGCATATCTGGTAATACTGTCAACGTTCTTTCAATTAGGAAATAACTTGGTGTCAGAACCTCAAGATCTTCTGGATTATCCGTGGGGAATGAGTGGACGGGAATTTTGGATTGACTACTTGGAGAAGTATGGTATACAAATTCTCGTAAGTTAAGTGAACATTCAAAATAATGTGAGTTAAGTGAAATTTCATGAGTTTAACTGCTGATAGCCAACAAGATTTTTGAGTTCTGTCACATCGATGCCCATGTTATTATCAAGTGTTGTTACAAACTGCACTATGGTATTAAATTCTATATTATCTATTAATACATGTTGGTTTGGGTCCAAAAAACATGCAGCGCCTTTCTGTGATTCCCACATGTCCATAATTTTTTGTTGGCCTGTCAATGAAAAAGCATAGAGCACTGTGTTATATCATTTTCTATATCTCTAAGATGTCTGTAAGAATATTGAAGAGTTGCTTTATCCCCTTCTACGCAGTTTATTGATGTTGATATTGGTTGTAGAAGTTGTAATAGTCTGTTAAATTTTTCCCAAAATTTGTTATCCTCTATGGTATTTTTTATCTTGGGATCTCTAGACATGAGGCTTTTAAATTATCTTTATTATTGTTTAAAATCATAGAGTCAGTACCTCATCTACTATCCACTGGAACCTTCAGTGTTTTTTGAGTTTCACCACGACTTTTATGTATTTATTTAAAAAATTCTTCTTTGAATCAAAACAAATCAGCTTCTTCTTCTTATTCGCTGTTTCTTTGCCTTAACTTCGCAAATCATCTGTTAAAATGTTGGTTACTGGCCCACAAATTACATGAAAAAAAAAACTGGGAAAGTTTCCGGGAATGTTTCCGATAACTTTAAAGGAAACTTTAAAAATTAAAAAAAATCCATACTGGAAACTTTCCAATTCCCATCTCCATAATTAGCAGCGAAGTGATTGTCACATTCCTGCTCTTCCTTTGAATATATTTGTTGTTTTTTAATACATTCTTCAATTACCTAAAATGATTCTAATTGTTTGTTTAAATTATCACAATTAGCAAATTGACAGATTGACTTATTTTGTACGCTGATATCCTGAAAAATGCCTGCGATTACCCATCCAAGTTTAGTTTTTTTGTAATACTGGCAAGCCTGAACCAAGCTTAATTTGATTTTGTAAAAGTAAATCCTAAAAAATGTTAACTCCAAGTAAAACTTTAATTTCTGAAGAACAATTAAAATTAGAATCGGCCAGTTTTATGTTTTCTGGAACTTGAATGTTCATGCTGTCGAAATTATTTTGTGGAATGTCATCAATAATTAGATCTATAATCAAAAATTTTAAATTAAATTCGTAATTGTAAACACTAGAACATATTTTTGCTTTTACTGGTCCTTTGATGTTAGTTGTTACTCAATTTATGCCAACGACTGGTATGTTTACCTTATTAAATTTAAGATTTACTGGATTTTTTAATGCTTGTGTAATAAAATTACTCTGTGAACCAGAGTATCGCATGGCGTTTATCTGGCTCAGTATCAGTTAGTCAGGTCGGTAAGGTTTACTAAGTCAGGTATTTTCGTAATGGTACTTAGCAGATTAAGCAGACTAGAGGTAAATTTTGAGTTAGGTAAAAAGGCACTTATTTTGTGGAATGTCATCAATAATTAGATCTATAATCAAAAATTTTAAATTAAATTCGTAATTGTAAACACTAGAACATATTTTTGCTTTTACTGGTCCTTTGATGTTAGTTGTTACTCAATTTATGCCAACGACTGGTATGTTTACCTTATTAAATTTAAGATTTACTGGATTTTTTAATGCTTGTGTAATAAAATTACTCTGTGAACCAGAGTATTGCATGGCGTTTATCTGGCTCAGTATCAGTTAGTCAGGTCGGTAAGGTTTACTAAGTCAGGTATTTTCGTAATGGTACTTAGCAGATTAAGCAGACTAGAGGTAAATTTTGAGTTAGGTAAAAAGGCACTTAACTGTCTGCTTGATTTGTTGGTCATCTTGGGTATTTGTAATAAGGGTATTATAGGGTAACCGGAAGTCTAAGACTATCATCTCTCTTGTTCATATAATCGGGTCATTTTTCGATCTCAATCACTACGTGGATAATTCTGGTTTTGATTTCTTTTGGCATTGTTGAAGTTTATTTTGTGTGCTGTATTGATACGACACATGGCCAGTGCGGATAAGGGATCAGATCTTCTAACTGCAGGAGTATGTTCATATATTATATTGTGAATGTGTCCATTAATTGATCCTATATAAGTTTGAGAACAAGGTGAAACATGGAATTTCATGTAAACTCCATGAGATTCATTTGGCATCGTATCCTTGAGAATTTTCATTAGGCTCGACAGTTTTTGATGTATTGTGAATATGGTTTTGATATTATGGGTTCTAAAAATTTGGCTGAGTTTGTTAGTGACACCTTTAATGTGTGGTAAAAGGGCTTTTTGTGCTGTTGCAATGCATGGATTCTGTCTGTTCTTCTTGTGGTGTAGTCACTGGTCTTTGGCTGTTTCCAATGTTTTATGGTATGTGATTTTTGTTATCTTCATTTTCTAGTAATGTCTGTTTAAAAAAATTTAACTCTGTCTGTTTGTTGTTATCGTTAGAAAATCATTAGCCTGGGTTTTTGGTGATGCGTACATCCAAGAAAGGCAAAGAAACATGATTTTCTATCTCCATGGTGAACTGGATTTGAAGGTTGATGCTATTTAAGGAGTGACCTGAGCTCACCTGTCCAAAATTAATTACTGTGTGGCCAGACAGCGAACATGTCAATGTACCTTAAGCAGCAGGTTGGTTTTAGTTTGGATGAATTGCGGGCTTATGTCTCGAAATGTTAGCCAGTGCAGGGGAGAGCAGTGTTTTGCAGCACCTCGAATTTGTTTGCAAAATTTGTTTTAGAAAAGGATATAAATGTTAGACACACAATGTTTATTTTTGAGAATGTCGAGTATTATAGATAGAGGTATAATAGTGCATAAAGAAACAATATTGAAGCTAGCAAGAATGTTGTTATAAAAAATTGTGCTGTTTTAAGGAAGATTAATGAAATGGGTAGAGTTTTTGACATATGATGTGGCTTTTCTATTAATAGCTGAAGTGTTCCGGCTAGATACTTTGCAAGTTTTTGTGTGGGTGAACAGTGGACACTCATGATGGGGCGAAGGGGAATATCAAGCATTCTGTAGGAGTGTTATAGCATCTTCTGTTTAGAAGATGCTATAACACTTATCTTTTCTACTGGGATGAATTCGGGGGAGGTCTAGCGTTGAACACACTGAGACCTTAGATATGATCCTCAGTGAGATTTGGGGAGTTGGAGGTTGACACTCTGTAATCGAGCGACAACAAACTAACCTACCCTTATCCATCGCTCTAAGGAGTAGGCAGATTGAGGCCATAGAGTTAATTTCGCTTCATGTATCCCTAACCTTCTGAAAATGGCTCCAAAATAGGAACTGAAACGTCCAGTTTTATAAATTCTAGACGCGGTTCAACCCGAGAATCACATATTTCTTGCACTAATGACCGTGGAAATCTATAGACACATAAAACATTACGCCAGAAAACCTTGATTTGCAAATCAAGATCTTCATAACATAAGATTTTATGTTAAGTGTGCTTCCATCTGATGCGAGACACAATGTTCTATGATTCATTTCTATAGTATGCATGAATATGTTTTAGAACTTTTTCATGATTTTGCATTCCTAAATATGAAAAGGTTCTATATTTATGTAGTACATAGAACTCAAATCTACAACAATGTAACCAGTCTTCCCTAATACAAAATCTATGCAGAATACAGAACCTTGTTATTGTAAATCTGCTATAATCATGGTGTGTTCACATAGAACTTTGGTTCTTTCTATGGATATGCAAAACTTTTTAACTCATCCAAAAGCAGAAGTGGGTAGATTTCTTTGCAAAAGCAAACTGGCAGTATACAATCCAATGGCCCACGTGCCTTTAAGAAATCAAGTTTATTAAGTACACTTGAAGAATATATATATATATATATACATATATATATATATATATATATATATATATATATATATATATATATATATATATTATATATATATATATATATATATATATATATATATATATATATATATTTGTTTTTTCATATCCTTGATAGTTATCCTATAACTATCAATAAGTTTTGTAATTAACTTTTTTTGATAGTTCATATAATAACAATTTGATCCAGTTTTATCACACTATTCTGCCACGATGTTTTCACCACTATAATAAGATATTTGATTCAATTACCAATATTTATCCGACTCGTAAGGACTAAGGTTTATATCTTCTATCAGTCGGCTGTTTATTTAAATTTAACGATTGAGACGAAGTAGTATTGGTGTTACATTAATTGCAATTACATGCTGATTTAGCTACAAGATCAAAAAAAACTTTAGTAACAATTTGGATGAGCTTTCTTTTTTTACATTAACTGACACTGACTAGATTAAATATACACTACATTACTATTAGAGTTATTACTATTTACTATATTAATGTGACTAACATTTTGTGAACTACCACTTATGAAATATTGTTGTGTCTTTAGTTTGTGCACACTATCTCCTTGGCGCCACCTCTTAGGCGGGGATATGACCACACACGTTACAGTTCCTAAACTTGTACACCATAAAGCAGGAAATGGACACTATTCTAAAACATCTTGAAATGCCTTAACACCAGTTTTATCATACTATTGTGCCACTATGTTTTCACCATTCACCATGTAATAAGATATATAAGCAAGAAATAAGGACATTTAGACTTTTGAAACATGATGTTACCAACTCAACACCACTTATATTGTCTGAAATATGAAGAATTTAAATACTGGTAACACGCTCAAGGACAGGTCCACTTATAAAGTAAGAACCCAATGTGTAAATTTGTCAACATTGGTGGAGCTGAGTACATATCTTGTGCGGGGCAAACACGAAGAAAGTAATTTTCAATGTTTTATATCGGAGCATGTCATGTGTCAAAAAATATTATAAAATAAATCAAATTAATTCCCACTCCTCTGATGTTCCCATTAAACATACTTAATGTTGCTTATTATATACGCAAAATATCCATAGAAAACATAATTAGTTACTATGGAGTTCATTCGTTGTGTGGAGGCTAGAAATAAGATAGCTGTGCATATCGTCGTTCGGCTGTTAACACCTCCAATGAGACAAAAACCAAATTTTACAGGAGGGACAAAAAACTGATTTTTCTAATGAAAAATGAATATACATCAAATCTTGTTGCACAGCTCCGATTATTAAAGTGCTCGTTTTGTTTTAAGCAGTCACTTACAAATCTTGAAAGTACTTATATGCAACTAATTAAAAAATCTTGCACATTGGCGTAATTTCGCGTTCCCAATCTTTTCACATGGGCGAAATTATGAATAACGTTTTCACATGAGAGATATTGTCGGAAGTTTTGAATCATGATAGATGTACATAGGTTCGTTTCAATATTGTGATTGAAACACAACAACAAATATTTGACACAAAATCTTTATTAATGAAAACATCTTTGATGTTTTTACAACACAACTAAGTTTTTTGTATAATTGTTGTATTATGTGTTGGAAAAAGATTCATCTTTTATTTTTCTTCTCATGAGGTAGAACATCGTAAAATGTGTGATAGTCTTTGTCTATGTCCAGTTTTAGTTCTTGGAGATGTTTGACTTATCGCTAATTGATGGTTGTGTCTGAAAAGATTGGAATGGTAAGTACTCATACTTCTATTTTCACGACGACAGGGCATCGTTTCCCAGCAATTGTTATAAAAATATAGTGTAAAAAATACCTCACCTGTACCTGAATGTTTTAATTGCCTGATATCTACAACTACATGATCTTTCGCCTTCTTTCCCAGTCTAATTAAAGTAAGTTTGATCGCATGTCATATTTCTTGAAAAACGTGTAATCCAGATGATGTACTTCATAAGGCCGTTTTGGTCGTGCCATCCTCATGTGTGTAATGAAGTCAGTGGGTGAATATATTAGAGGTCGAAAATAATGCTCTAGAGCTGAGTGGACCGAATCAGTCTCCATCATCGTGTGACCTTTTTATAAATAAAGCTGCTGTATAGTTGAAGTTTTTTCTTTTGCAAAATCGCTAAGGGCACTTGCAAGTGTTTTGTTCCTATTTTGATAATTGCAGCCACAATGTAAGTATAACACTTTTAAATGTGTCTGTATTAGTGATGGGAAAAACTGTTATAAAGCTTTAACAGGTCGCACCTGTTACTGTTATTTAGAAATAACACTTAAATATAACAGGTTGAAAATAACAGTATGAACAATGAATTATTAAGAATTCCACGTAGACGTAGTAACAGTAGCTGAACCCGTCCGGTGGTGTAGTTGGGTAATGTTTAAAATAAAAAATATTCTTGTATTATGTTTATAACAATTAATAACTTTTTTATTAAAAAAATGATGGAGGTTTTTTTTGGGTATTCAGCACTAATAATAATTTGGTAAAAAATTCAACAATGCAGAAATTCTTTCGAATTTTCTTAACTAATTAAGTATTAGTTAAGCATTGAGCTTGAAAACCTCTATAGCCATCTTTTCCTTGAAAATGAGAGCTATATGAAATAAATGAATTATTGTAAGCAAAAAATAAAATAAATAATTTAAAAAAAATTAAATCTAATTTTTTCTCTCTCTACCTATAGGGTGAAGTGTGTCTGGTTTCAACTATACCGGGTACAGGGAATATTTTTATAATTTCATTAAAATTGGTACTGTTTCTGAGATTTTTTAAGTTTCAGGGATTTTTTATTTTGCAGTAGTAATAAAAAAAAGATGTTTAAAATCGGACCTATTTCTTAGATTTCCAAAGTGAAAAGTAAAAAGGAATATTGATTTATTGGTTACATAAGGCAAAGAAGAATGAGCAAAAAACTACCTAATATAATATAATACCTAAGGACTCACGTTAAAGCATAACTGTACGTTTGTATACATATCAGTTTTTTCTTAAAACAAAAATGCCATCAGCATATCGAGTTATCTAATGAAGATTGAGTTTACGTCAACGCCTATGTGATTATTTTATTATATACGCGGTGACCTGATTTTATTTTTACAGTGATATAGTTGATTTTTAATAATTTTCACTTGCTACATATACAGCCTTTTTATTTACATTTTTCATATTTTGTGTTTGTTTATAAATTGTAAATATATGTGTGTGTGTGTCTTGTGTGAATCAACAACCTGTCAAAATTTAAGAGTTTCATTGTACCGACGACCCTACGTTCCCAAAGCTGTGAGCCAAAGAGGTTGTAAGGGATAGAGGTAACAAAGGTGCAGTTTTGCAATACAAGAAGCCTGTACACTTTTCCAAACTGGGCGGAGTTCGGTGACTTGAGTGGGAGAAACGTCAGGGACGTATTTAGGAATTTTTAGTTTGGTTAGAAATAAAACTGAAATTATTCAATCATTGAAATGTAATGCTTATTCATGAATTTCTTAAGCTTTTGTATAAATAGGTAACCTAAAAAGGTTCGGAACGCAGCAAGTGCGTTATGATAGTGAATTTTCATAACAATATTAAATAATATATTTATATAAGCTGTAAGATTTAGCCTTATATTAAAAGTTATGAAAATTAATTAATTTAATTAGGAACAGTAAAACAAGGTAAAGAAGGACAAGCAAAAACATGATCTATGACATATATTTATAGAGTAATTTGGATACAAAACTCAAACAAAGCAATTGATAAACAGGAAATATACTCTAGAAAAATAAACTAGAAAGCTGGAAAAAAAATCCTTTGGTTGATGCATTGAGGGTGATTGTGTGCATGCAGGAGAAGAACCCCAGGAGGAAGAGGGTTTCTGCTCCTCACCCAAAAATTCGGGGGGTTCTCCTTCCCCTTGTGCATGCATACAACTACCTTCAAAGCATAAAGCACAAGAAAAATTTCTTGTGAGCAACCCCCAAGAAGGTTGCTGGACCTGGGCGAATATGGGGTAGACAGGGTTTAAAGGAGGTATTGCTGTAAAATGTGAAAAACGCATGTTTTCAAAGTCCCTTAATTTTCTTGGGGGTTGTTTGCCAGAAAATTTGCCTTGTGGGCGAGGAAGGTTTTAAGCATGTTGCTGGAAAAAAATATCTAAAACCCTCATGCAGTCAACTGCAAATTTACCGAAATTACATTCTACTTCGTCGCCTATAATGTCTTTTTCAGATAATGTAGAATACAGAGCTAAATTAAATAGGTTCACTTGCATTTTCATTTTTTTTTTATATTACATTTATACGCACAATATGCGTATAATTAAGGGAACCCTTAATTAACATTGCAGCAACACAAACTTGAAAAGTGGAGAAATTATTTACAGTATGTTAACAGTTATAAACTTGATTTCATCATGTTACAGTAGTATTCTGATTATAAAAAATTACATCTAACTGTATGCACACAACAGCTGGTGTGTTACGAGATGTGATGAAACGCCAAACTGACTGTACCACAGCATTAGCATAATATTATTATGCTGCCACATTATCATATCTCTCTAGTAATGGTATCATGTCAAAAACCTACACTAGAGGCTAAATTTCCAATTTCTTCTTTGTTTATGGTGTCTGTTTCTACTGTCCTAAATTTCCAATTTGATATTGTCAATAAATAACACTACCACACAATGACAAATGACAGCTGAGCTTCAGCACATACGCAGTCTAACAAAGTTGTCGGATAGAGTAAATTATGATCGGAGGGATACCTAAGTTGAAAATCATGAGAAATGGGTAATTCGAAATTTGCAGGTATTAAACACAGTATTTTTTAACTGACTGATAAAATTAAATTTTATAAAATGTTTTCTTTATTATCAGAAGTTGTAAAAATTTCATATGTTTATACATGAAAGGTTTAACTACATGAAATTTCTGAAGATCGGGCAACCCCGGTCAGCAACATCTTGACATCTGGCAATGGTTGTGACTTCCATTATTTAGATTTTATCTACAATTTATTTAAATAGCATAACAGTACAGGTAGCTGTATTGCTCTGCCTTTGTCCAACATTGTAGATATTGCATTACAGAATTTGAAGTGATGTCGAGGATTATTTTATTATTAATTTCGAATAACTTCATTTTTCTTTGATCAAAAGACTTGAAAATTGGTACACAACCACATCTCTGTATGTTCTTTTAAGTTGTAAATTTTCGTTCCAATCACTTAAACAATTTGAAAGCTATTGCGTTTAAAAAAATATATTTAATTTTCTGTTAGGAAAAACTATGTGTTAAGATCTGATGAACGAACTCATCCAAGCCATTAGCAAAATAAGCATAATTCCAAAATTTTCTCCAAATCAGTGAAATATTTTTTGGGTTATTGGTTGGATAAATTGTTGGATGAATATATTGGATAAAGTTTTATATTCAAAAGGTTAGATAAATAATAATAGTTTTTATTTCAACAACAGAAGAAAATACAACATAAAGTACATTGTACTGTTTACAAATTAATGTTAACATTCCTTGTCTTTTTTAAAGAAATAGAGATTAATTTCATTGATTGCTGTTGCCCTTACTTCGTGAAACTGGTCCATACTTCATACAGACTTGGAGACTACTTCTCTGGCTTCACTGTTTGTTTTCGTTTTTGTAGGTGAAGGACGTAGCCAGCGCGTAAGCTAACTGAAGCAAGTGGCCCTTCTGAATTCTAGATGTTCTTCAACGTCTCTGTTACTGGTTTTGCTGCTTGATAGTATCCTCAGACAGAAAAAAATTGAATTAATACGAAATCATGACAATTACAAATAAAGATCTGTTGCTATTTTATGATGTTATAATCAAAAAAATCTTTAAAAGTGAAAATAAAGTAAAACAAATATGACGGATGACGCCTTTAAAATGTCTACGTGATGTATATCAATATTTAACATAAAGATGGAAGAAACCTATAACAGTAATAACTATAATAACAATTACAACAATAAAATAACTAAACAAACACATTAATAAAGCAGACTATACAATGAAAATATCGACACACATCATGTCTTATAACAACTTTTTGGAAAAAATAGTTAGATTTATGTTGTCTGATTTATTTAATTAGGAAGAAGAATATCTCAGAAATCCTAAATATTGTCGTGTATATGCTTTTTTACTTCTAAAGCTTAAAACAAGTCTAGTTTACACTTGTCATGACAAAAATGTTGTGGTTTTATGCCGTTATTTACTGTGGGTCTATGTTGGGTATCAATAATATGTTTTGCAAATGTAGATTTGTCAGCATGGTTATTTCTAAATGCAAAAATATGTTCTTTGTATTGGGTGTTAAAATTTCTAGAAGTTTGATCGATGTAGATTGCGTTACGTGTGCATTTCACAAATTTTGAATACCTATACAAATACAAAAGTAGCTTTTAAATCTTAGAACATGACGCTTGATTTATTAGATTATTTCAAATAATTGATTGGAAGTATTATCACAGATGATGGTAAGTGTAGGAAAGGTCTGAAGAGGATCGCGATGGCAAAACAAGCATTCAATAACCACAGTACTGTTCTCACTAATAAACATTTTAACCTGTACATGAGGAACAAATGCAAGTCGTACGTGTATGGAGTATGGTAATGTATGGGGCGGAAACTTGGGCTGTAGTTAAGCAGGATATGAAGAGAATATAAGCTTTTGAAATGTAGACAAGAAAAATTTCAAAGACAGTGCAGGTTGATAGAAAGACGCTTCAAAGTGTGCTAGGAGAGGTGAAAGAATAAAGAGGGTTGCTCAAAGAAATGGAGAGGAAGCTAAAATTTATTGGTCATATTATAAGACATAATAACTTTCCGATAACATTATTTGAAGGACATACGAGTACTTGAAATGTACACTGAATTATTGGCCCTTAAATAAGAGAAGTTTGTTATAAACAGCCCTTAAACTTCTACTTTTATCAAATAGATTTTTGTTATAATGATGTATTCTAATAGAAACATACATAGAAGATATTAGTTTAATTAGATGGCCATAATGGCAAGTCAAAAGATTTTGTTCTCGAAAGTGAACTTCAAGTTTTTTAAATATGCTGTTTTGGTTTATTATAGTTTTTAATATTCGCATGTTTATTTCCTTTACATTTATAATCACCGCAGATTCATTTAAGTATGTTTGAAGAACTTTTTCTGCAATAGTGCAAATAGATATTACATCGTCAGATGGGTATGTGAGGAGTTGACCTTTGTCTTTCTGATCTATAAACGATGTTAATAACACAGACCTCTCCCCAACAAGTTCACCCGCGCATTCTTCGCATCTCAGAGCTTTTGTTATTTTCCTTACTACATAGCCAGATATATATGTCACGACTTCTTTCTTAAACTCTGATATATTCATATCTAATATTTGAAGAACTGTGTCGTCGTCAAAATTATCTATTTGACTCATGTCTTCATCTGGTTCTTCAGATATTCGTTCTCGCCCACAAGTTTTATTTATTACCTCAATGGGTGACAGAATAGGAATTGCTTCCAAAGGGATACAATTTCCTTTAAATGAATCTTTTAATTCAAGATGCACCATCATCCTTTTATATGCACTTTTAAATTGCTTTGCTGATGGGTTATTGTTATAGCCTCCCATGGATCTAATTTGCCCAAAAAAAAGCTCAATATGATCCTGACTGATTTTGTAAGTGGGAAAATACAGCAAAAAATTATTGTCGGCAATTAAAGTTTTATAAACAAATTGCAAACTTTGTATGCAAAATAAAAAGCCAATTATACCCATTTTTCTACCACTCTCACACAGAAGCGGTCCATCAATTATCCTAAGTGACGTTAAATATTGTGATAGCTCTTTTAAAAATACATTAATGTTTTCAAAATTTTCTGCGTTTATTGCTTTCTTAAAATCTGAATTGTTTAAATTTCTAGAATTAAGAATGTCAAATAAATTGTTTATAAGTCGGATAAATTTCACAGTTCCCTCACATTCTTTGAACTCCTCAAGATGTAAAACTTCATTGCAATATTCCAAAGAATGTGCCACTGAGTGGCTAAAAAGTTGTGTGGCTAATTTAACCTTCATTTTTTGGTTTGTATAAAATATATGCGATTTTCTTAATTTATTTGCCAAATGAACGCCCTCCTGATCCTGTAACTCATTTAATTTTACTAAATAATCCCACTTTATATTTTCCCCATTCTCATCAATTATTAATTTTTTATCGCCTAATGTGTTTCTTATCAGTTTGATCATATGACATGGATCAAAAAAGACTGCAATTTTCCTACCTGAACTAGGATCAACAAACGTAGAGTTAATGTTCCTCCAATTCAAATCGCAGCCAAGTTCTTTTGCTAACGTTAGGTTATTTGTTGCCTCATCAAAAGTTATTGAGACCACGTATATGCCCGACTCATTTAGTAGCGTTAAACACTGTAATACCAAATTTTGTTTTTGTGTACCCCTTAAAGAGTCGATTAAAAAATATCCAAGAGGAAGCTTCCATGATTGATTAATGCTAACAAGCATAAAAACAAGAGCTTCTTTGGCTACAGGGTTACAATCGGTCTCAAGATTTATACCAAAATCTACAAACCCATAATATTTTACCCCATCCCATTCTATATGTTGGCGAATTGCCATCTCATCTATGACTAAAGAACATATAAGTTTTCCATTTGTGCTTTCTGATTTTGACTTTAATAAGTTGAACACCTCTGACGTAAAACCAGCTTCCCCATTAACGCTTTGATACCATCTAGATATAGTTTTTGGATGAGGAAGAGCCGAGTTAAATGTGTTTCTGACAAAACTGTAAGCTTTGGGAGAGTAATAATGCAGCGTAAGAGAAAAAGCTTTAAGTTGATTTTCATACTTATGTTTACGACCTAATTGTCTTTGTAAAAATTCTTCATTAGGTCCTATTTGCATTAATGTTTCTAATGTTTCGTCGGTTACTTTACCTTTTAGTTGTTTGATTATATTTGCAAGGGTTGCTGTTCTCTTCTTATAATGATGAACACTACTGCTGAGCCGTTTAATTTTTTTTCGTGCATCGAATAACTGCTTCTTCAGTTTACGTTTGCGCGGTGTAACAACCTATAAAAAATGTTCAGTGATAAACCATTTATTTTCTCAAGTAAAATGAATATATAAACAAAATTTCCAACAACACATTTTGGTTAATAGTGGTTGAGATAAATTGCAAAACAGTTGTTTCTAACTTATTTAATCATGGACTATACAAACTTAAACACCATATAAAATGTGATGGAATAACATATTAGGTTTTTTAAAATTATACTGATTTCATAAACGGCAAAAACTGAATTTAACTCACCATGTCCTTCAAAGTGGGTGGCATTGAAGGTGTTTTCATTTCAGCAAATCCTAAACTACTAAACGATCTTTGCGGTACCTCTACAACAGTTTTCTCTTCATAAAAACCAGCACTTGTTGATGGCCGAGAATAATCCATTACAGGTACATTGCTACCAGACCAAGTACTAGTTGACGGGTTAGCTGCAAATGGCACATTGATAGCAGTTATATCAGTCATTGGCTGCTCGCCAAAAACGACTTGTGTTGATGGCTTGTTTGTTACCTGCATAAATAAATTTGAAACGAATACCATTAATGTAAATTTGCAGGGCTAATTAAATTACGATAAATATCATAACAATATATTACGTGAATGTAATTAGTAGCATAGTTACTAGAGATGAGCGATATATAGCTACCGGTGATTTAATCGCTGCTATTAAAAGATCGCTGTTAGTAGCTGTTATTAAAACACAAAACAACAGCGATTGTGAAAACCGAGATTTACACAAATCATTAGAGTAATTATTTCTATGAAATTCATCTTATACTAAAAACTCCATGACAAACAGCAATTGCTGTATTCATAATACACGCAATCGCAGTTTGTGCGAGCGAGTAGAAGTATCTGTATACTTTCCTTCTCGCCATTATTAGAATACAACATTTCTCCTTTTCTTATAGGTAGAAAACGAAAAACTCATGATACAAATAACGCGAGATATGATAATGAGACTATCTATTTTTAGAACCGTCACGCGCATGGCGTCATGTGGTGAGTCCAATGCAATAATAATATGCTGTCGTACAGTGGAGTTTGACGGTTCATCACAACCCCTTAACAAATTAGGTATTTTACTGATATTTGAGTGCATACAGTTGGAATTAACTTTTTAAGATCAGAATACTATACTATGATTATGTGACATGATGATCAAATCAAGTTTATGAATGTTAAGGCCCCCTGTAAATGTCTACGAACGTCTTCTCTACTTTTTAAGTTTGTGTATCACCAATGCTAATTCAGGGCTCCCCTTAATTATTATACTTCACTTGTGCATATATATATATATATATATATATATATATATATATATATATATATATATATATATATATATATATATATATATATATATATATGTAATATAAAAATGGAATGGAATGTAACTTCAACCACATTAAAGTGACGTATAGAAACTTTTTGATTGCGAATGACTTTGTGTTAAGTGTGTAGTTGGCCTTCTATAACGTTACTCACCATGTGATGTCATAGGAGGGGACGGGGCATATGCGCAATATCATATATCTTGTAAGTCATTATATCATGGAAAAACCTGCTGAATCTAGAATTAAAGCAGCACCGAACTGTAGCATATATATGCCTTCCAACTTTTTCATTATATTAAAATTAAAATAATATGTAGATTTCTCTCATCGTATATTCTTGTAATATGCTAATTTTATAGAACTTCTATTAATAGTAAAAATCTGAGTAGTTTTAAAATTAATATATAATTTAAAAGTTATCTGAAGATCATATTGTGGTTTCAATTAAGCGGTTAACACTAACACCTTGTAAGTGTTTAAAATAATAGCATACGCACATGCAGCATTGTAAATGGCTAAACCACAATCGCAGTAGCTGTTTAAAGTCCCTGTTATTTAAAAATAGCCATCACTGATATCAGTGCCATTGAAAAACCGCTGTTTGGCTATATATATATATATATATATATATATATATATATATATATATATATATATATATATATATATATATATATATCACTAATAGTTACATAAATTAATAACCTTGATTCAGTACTTACCAATACAGGTATAGAACTTTTTTTTAAGTATACTGCAAAAGGTGATTTTTCTAAATCATAAGATTCCTCGGTAAAATGTAAATTGCACACATTTGAGTTCATAAAAATATCTTCATCGCTTAAATTTAATGCTCGTTTCCAAGCCTCGTATCTTTCACCAGCTTTGGGAAATCTGAAAATAATATCTCAAATTATCTACTTTATCAGTGACTGAACCTCTAGAAAGATGCAGTAATAGATAAAACAAAACTATTCTACTTTTTTTCTGCTTCTACTGGAACTACATAGGTAAATACATCTAATTCAAATAATAATTGCCAAACAAAATGCCTAATTTCATTACAAATATTCAATAAATAATGCATTATTAAGATTTTATTTCTTGAAAAAACACAATTGACAATAATAAATGCTAAAGATTTAACAAAAGCAATACAATGTGTAAATACGGACCTGTGAAAACCAATAAACATTTGGCGCCAAACAAGGAAACAGAAGACATGTAAACAACTTACCGAAATAAATGCACAGTTGCTTTATCCTTTTCATAATTGGCACTTTTATTGTACATACAGTTCTTCACAATACACCTTGGCATTTTTTAACTTTTACACTCTTAAAACACTGCTAAAAAACGGCAAAACACACAAGATAACCTCTAATCGCAAATCAACAAACACTTCAAATACTTGTTGACAGCTGACAATAACTTCAAGAGCGGTTGGGGGAACGAATCAAAACAAAACACATTAGCGCGTTATTCAAAATTTTGTTTGTGATTGGACGGTGACAGGAGTGGGAAATCGACAGGCTGCAAACTCGGCTTTGTTCCCTCTAACATATACAACCTCTTTGCTGTGAGCACACTAGTATAAAGTAGTATGTTATGAAGTAAAGTCCGCTCTATACTCTATACCCCATTCCCAGTCTCATGTCCATTCATCCTGTTATAACAGTTGCGGATGAAAACAGTATTATGTTATGAAGTAAAGTCCGCTCTATACCCCATTCCCAGTCTCATGTCCATTCATCCTGTTATAACAGTTGCAGATGAAAACAGAAGCTGCTTCATCGTAGCAGTGCAACAGAAACAGATACGACAACAGAAACAGATACGACTCACTGCGCAACAGCATACCCTCCACTGTACCTGTTATTTGTATATATCCTTAACAGGTTGTTATTGCTGCGGCTCGACAACAGTTAAAATATAACAGACTGTTAAATAACAACCCATCACTAGTCTGTATATTAGAGAGATTGTTAATGACGCAGGATGTAAACTCATTGGAGCTGACCCCACCATTTGCCTCATATGCCATACATGTAAAGTGACTTTCCTATCATTTAGTGAATAAATTGTAAAATTATGTACTTGTAAGCTAATATTTTAGGACATGTGAAAACACTTTGTAAATGCATGGTGACCACCAACCGTTCGTCGTTTGCACTTTCCTTCATTTTTGATTTTGCATCTCTTATTTTTAATTCAGTGAGTTTTTTAGTCTTCCTCGGTTATATTGCCATATTTATATCCAACACAAGTATCACATTGGTCATTGCGAGGTTTATGTATAGTGATATTCTCATCTTTTAAAACAGCACTAAACTGCTTCCGATTTACCCCCATTCTGTTGTCCAAACCCCAAGTTTTAAAGACATTATACATGTGATTCTTTGCATTAAATGAATTATCAACATAGTGTCTACTTGAAGAGGCTCTGTAGTAATGTGATGACACTTTGGGTATAAGATCTAACCATTGTTTAACAGTCTCAGCCTTATGCTCTTTTACAGTTTTCCGTTTAGACAGCTGTTGCCGTTTATTGGGGAGGGGAGTTTCTGAATCACTGGATGTAGAACCTGAAGTCATGTGTTATATCACTTTTTATTCAACGCTTAACTGAGTCTTCTCCAAAGCTTAAAGTACTCAAAAAAAATTTCGGCAAACTTTAATGCATTTGCCATTTCCGCCTTTGAGAAAATAATCATGGCCCTCAAGTTTCTTCAATGTTGTACTTTCCTGTAGAGTAGTATCTGGTCGTCTTCTTCGAATTGGTTGGGTTTCAACTAGACTTGTAACAAACATTTTTTTTACCCCATGAACTGAAATTCTAAAACAATTTGAAAATTCGTTCCCTGTCTGATTCTATAAGCAAACTGCATCGAAACGATTTCGGCAGTATACTTTTGAGAGCCTTATGCTCACATCTTGCTTTCATCTTTTTCTCAGGTCTAGGTAAGTTTTGTGTGATAACCCTATCTTTATTTACCTTATAACCAATGTACGATTTACCATATAACCTTCTGACTATAGCTGCATTCCTTTTTTTGTTAGTTTAATCGAAATTACTTTTAGGTTTGCTAATTGTAGCTTCAAATTGCAGTGTGTGATTGTTAACAAATTGTTTTTAATTTTAAGGAATATTTCTGAATACTTCTATGCCTGGCTGGTCTAAAAACCTATTATTTTGAAGTTCTACATCACTGGTGTCTACATCTTGAAAATCTGCGATGTCAGCGACATTGTGATAATTTTTCAACTTGTCAAGCTCATTTTCATGAATACTGTCTTCTTGAGAATCTGGATCATTTACATCTTGTTGACACTCTCTAATGGTATTTTTATAACTTGTCCCCTCAAGGATTTGTACTTGCAGATCTATATTATCTGCACAACTTTCATGCTGACTACCACCAAATAGAATTCCTAAGTCTAAATTATTTTTATATCTGGGTCAGTTTCATCATTTATCGCTTCTCCTAGATGTATTATGTTATCTGCAACTGAGTGATCAAATTCAGTTAACATTTCATCTGGGCTTTCTGCATTCTCACTGATTTTATCATCTTTTTTTATGAAACTGCAGCCTCTTCAGTCTCTCTGTTTAAGGTTCCATCAGGTTGTAGAAAATAATCGTCAACAATGCTGTCTCCCACACCAATTTTATCAGCAAGCTTCCGCCCGCAGTTAGATTGTATGGTTGCATTAGTTAGTACGGTATTATTTTCACACTCTAGTGGTGTATTTCCTTTATTTTCCTCTTTAAGAAGCATCGTTATTTTTCTAACTCTTGCCAAATACATCTCAACTGAAAATATAAAAAAAAACTAGCAGTTTTTTGTTTCAGGTTATTTCTTTATATTTTCACTAATGTAAACATCAATTATTTGTTTGAGGAATTCACACGTTTATAAACATAATTTATCCTTTGCTTAAATTGAACGGAAATAGAAGATTCCTCACCTCAAACAATGTTTGTTAATTTTCTACAGGTAAGAAATTGAATAAAGTTGTTAGTTTTTTTTTTTTTTTTTTTTGTTCCCTCAGGGCTCGTCCGCGGCCTTGCCGCCCCGATAGCACCGCAACCCTTGGTTGATTGTGCATACCCCTAGTCTTACTCCACCCATTCCAAAATCACTGTGCCTTGAACTAGTCTGCACAGCGATTGGTAGGGTGAAGTTTTATATTGCTCTGTCTCCGGTCTAGAGTGACCGTAGATCAGTTGTCTTTTCCGGTCCAGAGCTATACACTCGCACAAGATGTGCTGGGCTGATTCCTCCCCCTCGCCGCAGAGTCTGCATGCGAGGTCCCCTTCGAACCGCCCCATTTTATGTAGGTGTTTCTTGACGGCCATGTGTCCCGTCAAGAGACCTGTTGTGTTTCTGAGCTGTCCTCTGCTAAGGTTTAGCAGCTCCACAGCTCTCTTTGAACTGGGTCCGTCAATTATTGACTTCCCATGTCTGAGCCCTGGACAGTCCGCCCAGTACACCTTGTGTTGGTTTCTGACCCAGGACTTAATGGCTCCCCTGGCAGTGCTCTTTGACACGCCCAGAGCCGGTTCTGGTCCCATAAATGGTTCTGCTGACCCCCTCTTTGCGAGACTGTCAGCTTCTTCATTGCCTTTGACCCCCGAGTGACCCGGCACCCAGATGAGGGTCACCTCATTCTGCCCAGCCAGGTCGCTCGTCTCGTCTCGGCACTCACTCACCAGCCAGGAATTTACCCGTGGGCTACTTAGTGCCTTAAGGGCTGCCTGGCTGTCTGTGGCTATGAGGATCCGCTTGTTGGTGTAGCCCCTCCTCTTGTTCTCCCGCACACAGTGCAGGATGGCGTACATCTCGGCCTGAAACACCGTTGCATGGGCTCCGAGGGAAATACTGTGACTTACCCTCGGTCCTTCCGAGTAAACACCTGCCCCCGTCCCACGCTCCCCGCCAGATCCGTCCGTGAACCAGACGAGCGCGTCCCGTGGTATGCCCGGTGTCTCCTCCCGCCATGCCCCGCGATCAGGGATTTCCACTGTGAAGTTGTTTTCCCTGCACATTCGCGGGCTCGCGAAGTCTGACCTCATTTCAAGCATGGGTTCCTTCACGATCTCCTGAATTTTGCAGTGGCCCCTGAAGCCTGGGTTGATCTTCAGTCTACCATTGCAGGCTAGTCTGTATAGTCCTAGCCTGGCCTCTCCCATAATAACGAAGTGTAGGGGGGGTAGATCCAGCAACACCTCCATGGCGGCTGTTGGGGTTGAAGACATGGCCCCTGTGATGCCTAGGCAAGCCATCCTTTGGATCTTGCCTAGTTTTTGTTTGGCACTGGATTGTGTCACCTTAGGCCACCAGACCAGTGCCGCATATGTTAACGATGGTCTGACCACCCTTGTGTACAGCCAGTGGGCCATACTAGGTCTTAGTCCCCACGTTTTTCCATATAGCCGCCTAGTGACGGCTAAGGTCATGACTGCCTTACGCAGTATTTTTCCAATGTGACCATTCCAGGTTAGCTTAGAGTCCAATACGACCCCAAGATATTTTACCTCCCTGGCCATTGGAACGCTCCTACCGTATAGAGTGAGAGTTCTGTGGCTTTCACACTTCCTCCTCCTCGTAAACGGCACGACGGTTGCTTTCTCGGGGCTCACCCCGAGCCCTTGATCAACCGTCCACCCTTCCACCACTTTCAGTGCAGTCTGCATACGCTCCCACACTGCCTGTGTGACCTTTCCTCGGACTATGATGACAATGTCGTCCGCATAGCCCTGTACCTCATACCCCCCTCCCGAGAGCCTCCCCAGCAGGCCGTCCACGACTAGACACCAGAGCAAGGGAGACAGAACGCTCCCCTGCGGACACCCCGCCGCGACCCCCGCCAGCAGAGTCCCTCCCGCGAGTGAGGTGAACACCGCCCTGTCCCTGAGCATGGAACCGATCCACCTGCAGCAGGTCTCCTCTATTCCACGCTCCCGGGCAGCTGCCAGAACCGATCCGAACGAGGTGTTACTAAAGGCCCCCTCTATGTCTAGGAAGGCCCCCAGCGCCACCTCCTTGTTCTCCAGCGTATTCTCCAGTTTCAGCACCAGTTGGTGCAGTGCTGTTTCTGTTGAGAATCCTGCTCTGTATGCATATTGTCCGCAGTGTAGAGGATATGCTTCCAGTACACCGCCCCTAATGTGCCGGTCGAGCAGTTTTTCCACTGTTTTCAGCAAGAAGGACATGAGACTTATTGGCCTCAGGGACTTTGCCTGGTCTGTTGGACGCCCAGGTTTAGGAATAAATACAACCCTGGCCAGTCTCCATGCCCTCGGAATGTACCCCAGAGCCAGGCTGGCCCTCATAATGAGGGTAAGCACCGGCGCCAGTATATCTATCCCCTGTTGGAGCATGATGGGCATTATTCCATCAAATCCCGGCGATTTGTATGGCTTAAAGCTGTTAATGGCCCATCTGATTTTGCTCCAGGTAACCACCTCTTTAGCGACTGTCCAGTCTACTCTAGATGCCCGCCTATAAGACGCCTCTATTTCTGAGTGTTCCCAGTCCGGAGGTGATTGGTTTATTATGTTACAGCCGGGGAAGTGCGTCTGGAGTAAAATTTCCATAGTTTCCTCCCCCGAGCTTGTAAAGCCTCCCGTGGGTGTTCTAAGGGAGCCTATGTTAGTCTGAGGGCCCTTAGACAGGATCTTGTGTAGTCGAGCACTCTCAGACGTGTTTTCCACTTCTTCGCAGTGCCTCCTCCACGACTCCTTCTTGGCGTCCCTCAGTCTTTTGTTATAGGTCGATAGGGCCTGTCTATATTCATCCCATGCTCCCGACCTTTTGGCCGCGTTAAACAGCTTACGAACCTGCGTCCTCCTTTGCCTGAGGTCCTCGTTCCACCATGGGACGTTCCTGGTGGACACCCTCATTTTCAGGGGGCAGTTGGCGTTATAGGCCGAGGTAATTGCGTCTCGCAATTGGACTGCTGCAATCTCGAGGTCTATTGAATCCCTTATGGCCCTCTCAACCCCCCGCAGTTCCACAGCTAGGTCTGCCCTGTAGGCTTCCCAGTCCGCCTTGCGGGGGTCCCGGTACCATACCGTTTCTCTTTCGACTTTGGCGATTTCAAACCGGATGTATCTGTGGTCTGAGCTACTCACTTCCCCAGACACAGCCCAGCTTTTAACAAAGTCACCCAGAAACTGGGTGGAAACTGTTAGGTCTAAAACTTCCTCACGCCGTGTTGTGACGAATGTCGGTTTATTACCTCTATTCAATATGTCTAAATTAAATTTCATAAAGAATTGTAAAAGTGCCTCACCCCTAGAGTTTGTGTCCGAGCTACCCCACAACTCATGGTGCGCATTCGCATCCATGCCGATGATGGTCTGCCATCCACCTGCTCTGCTACCCACCATCAGCTGCTCCAATTCGTTGGGTGGAGGAAGGTCCGTGCTGTCCCCTGGCAGATAGGCTGACGCGACAGTAATGTCCCTCAGCCCATCCGCTCCTCCACATCGGATTTTGTTCGTTGCCAGGTCCCTGGAACAGAAATTCATTAGAGGGAGAAACTCTATCCCTTCCCTGACAAAAATGCAGGCCCTCGGATTCTCGCTGGACCTGCTGTAGATGAGCTTTCCATTAGCTCCGCCGAGTCCCTTGATCTCTCCTTTGTAGGAGTACGGTTCCTGGATAAGGGCCACATCCGTGTTCCTCAGAGCCATTAGTAGTCCGGCCGTGGCTGCCCTACTGTGTTGGAGGTTGACCTGAAGGAACCTAAGTCCCATTAACCCTTAATTGCTTCCCCAGTGGGCGGAAGCTAACCCTTCCCATGCCCCAGAATGCCTTGAAGGAGGTTCCTTCAAGGGCTCTGTAAGATGTCGGGTCGATCGAGAAGGCGAGCGTCTGTCCTTTCTCCTCTGCCTTCCTGCTTAGAACCGACCAGTGTTGCGTCCCCAGTTCAGGGTTCTGGATCTTAAGTCTGCTGATCACCGTCTCCTGCGGGACGGTGTCAGGGATCCGTACGAGGACCTTGCGTCTCTTTGGGAGTTCCTTGGGCTCGACGGCTGTCAAGTCTGCCCCCTCCCAAATCTGACCGAGGCCCCCGATCGTTTTCCGCAGCCAGTCCCGCGACTGCGGGCCGGCACAGGTTATCCAGAGGATGCCCCCCGTCAGGCGCGTCCGGTGGAACTGAGGCGGGCTCTCCCCTTCCTGAAGAGAGTCCACTGCAGCTACCACCGCAGCCTGGATCAGGTCCGCCTTCCCCTGGTCTAGCGTGACCTCAGGATGGCGTCTGTCAATCACCGCCATCCCGAGGCCCTCCGCAGCCTCCCTGTAAGAGCCAGTCTGCGCCGGTGTTCCGGCCTTAGTTCCTTTGGGAGGTCTGTCTGTAGTAGGCGTGCTAGAGCCAGAGCGCGGCGTCTTCCGACTCGCACTCTCCTCTTGCGCCTTTACAGGCACCCTGGCCCTTTTGGAACGTCTGTCTGTAGTGGGCGTGCTAGAGTTCGAGCGCGTCCTCTTCTGACCCGCACTCCCCTCTTGCGCCTTTACAGGTTTCTCGACCGTCCAGGTCCCGGCCGCCATTTTTTGCGCCCTCCGGAGCTTCTTTCTTTGCGCCCCGGAAAGACGCTTGGACTGCCGGGGCAGTCCCTCTACTCTAACAGTAGAGTCCTCACTGGTGGAGGGGCCCCCGGAGTCCGCGGAGCTCGCCGCCCTCCGGTGGGACCCAGCCTCCAGCTTGGGTGTCGGGGACAGGTCTCTGGCCGAAGCTACCCCCTGATCCCCCGTATCTACGCCGGTCGTGGGACCTCCAGAGTCCGCTGCCGCACCCTGGCTCGTCTCCGTTTCCGGGATAGACTCAAGGCTCAAGTCTGTAGCCGGAGCCACTCCTCGAGCCTCATTGGTTTTGGTTTTATATGTATTTATAATCTTCATGTTGTTCCCACGAGAATGGGGGAAATACTGTCCACACCATCAGAACCCCCTGTGTGGTGCAAGGCGGGTTACTCTGGAGGGTTGCCTGGTACTCCAGAGGTTCCGTTCACGACACCATCACCCTGGTGCCATCCATCCATAGGCACGGGTCACGTGACACCGTAGATTGGGGGAGTTTAGTTCGACCTCCTTGTCTAGATCCGTCATGTTTAGTTATTAGCAGGGTCACCTCGTGCAGGATGCGGATTTTTACCGCGCATGACGGTCTTGGGGAAAGCTTCATCGGGAGTTTATGTTGTTATTTCCACTTCCTCAGCTTGCCCCCTGGAGTCCTTTGGCCCGCGACTCCTTAACCCCAAGTTGTTAGTTTACTCACCTGCATTACTAGTACCCAATTACTATACAAGAATAGACGAGAATTAATGTTCTTATTACCAGCTTCAACCAAAAAATATAATGTAAAGTCATAAAACCACAACACAAAGCAAATAATTTCTCAGTAATAAAACCTTCGATGTGCACCGACGGTGTGACGCATGACAGTCTTGGTACATCGGTAAGAGCTCCGATGTAACGTACTGGACACATTGGATGTATTACTATCGTAATTTTTGAACACGTCACATTGGAGACATGCATTTTTAATGTATACATGAGAATGTATTGCAGTTCACATTGGAGGTTTCATCAGTTCAATGCGGTTTGACGAGATGTTTTAATGGTGTATATATCTCATTTTCGCCGATTTTGTCACATCGGAGGTATTAACAGTCTAACGCCGATATATAAGTATCTGCCCAAAAAATAAAGAATTTATTGTGCAAAAAAATTGCTAACCGCCAATATGCTTCTACTTTCAGCATAGCAATTGAACCATTGTATCCACAAATGTGCCAAAAGTACAAAAGTTTTGAAGAAGAGAAAGGTTTTTCTCCAAATGATTTAGCAATATATTTAAATTCAATTCCGTGTTCAATGTGCATTAGAAGAAGTGATACAGTATCCATTTTTCATCTTATCATGGAATCTCGTTATTACATGAACATGTTATGGAATTCGGGTAAATATATATGTTTAGGAATTACTGTTTAAGCTTTTGTTGTATATTTTGCCCATATTAAAAGTGTATGTAAGTTGTTTGGTCTTTACTCGTGTCTAAATCAATCTTTTCAATGAGTTTGTTATTTTAAATATTTACTTATGTGTGTGTGTTTATATATATATATATATATATATATATATATATATATATATATATATATATATATATATATATATATATTGTAATTAAGTAATATTAACAAAGCATAAAAATTGGGTGCAAACAAAAATAAGCTTTAAATTAACATTAAAGTAATAGAACCACCAGATAACTGCAAAACATATTTCACAAAATAATTAATATTTTTTATTATATTATACTAATATACGTTAAAATGACGTGCTTAACAAAACAGGGTAGGTAGAAACAGATTGTGATAGAAATAATACTTACTGAAACTATATATGTCAAAAATAGTACCTCTGGGGAAGGCATAGTCATGTAAATTTCATGGGAAATCTACATACCTGTGGTATTTTTGCTTTCAGACAAGATGTTAATGTATATAAAAGAGCAGAATTGTGTAGTTTATTTATTCCTCCATCTTTTAAGCCATATAGATGATATTCAAAATTCTGAAGACCATTCTAGCTTCACTATACCAGAAAATTACACTAAAAATCAGTCATATGTCCCCATTCAAGGCAATTTTATGTTTTTAAAGATAGATATAACAATAAACAAATCACTGTCGATTGTAGATTGTTTCATAAGTCGTATAGGCTTTTGGCCTCTCAGCGCTGCGACCCCATTGGGTATTTTGTGCATGACTCTATTTTCTAATAGTTGCCCAAAATGTTCATACTTTTTATATAGTCGACTATTTCCTTGGGGGATAGTTTATGTATTTCTGAGGTGTTAGGGTCACCCCTAACAGGTATTTGAGGTTTCTGCGAAATTGCGCCATGCACTCGCATAGCAGGTGTTCTGTTGTTTCTGCTGCTCCAGTGCAGTATCTGCAGTTTTCGCTGTCTGCCTTGCCCATCTCCATAAGGTGATGCCTTTCTGGGGAGTGTCATGTGATTATTCTCAATCGTTCCTGTTAAATTCAAGGAACAGTTCAGACTTCTCTGTTGATATGGTGATGAACCATTTGGCCTGCTATAAGCCTGGTGTTTTTCTCCAATATGACAGCATTTGGTTCTTCTCCCAGGTATCAAGCTCATGTCCTTTTTGCAAGGATATCTGCTTCCTCATTTCCTTCAATGCCTTGATGTCCCGGTACCCACATGAAAGTTACTTTGTTGTTCTTAACCAATTGCTTCAGGGATTTTTTGCAGTCCCAGGTCAGTTTAGACTCGGTTTTGAAAGATTTCAGTCTTTTGTACTACCTGGCCATCTGACAGGATGTATATCTCCCTATTTCTGAATCTTTTTGTATGCACTCCTGTACACAGAAATATATATCAATCATTTCTGTTTGCTGATGGTTTGGGTGGTGGAAATTGTTCCTGAGGACTCAGCGTGTCTAAAGTTGGGTCCTCTTATACCCAGTCCTGGTCTTTCTATTTGTTTAGACCTGTCTGTATACTATGCAGATGAGTTGTTTGTCAGCCTTGCACTGTTTGTGCCATGCTTGGTGGTCACTTATGACAATATCGAATGGAATTATGAAGTCCAGTTTGACTGGCATTTGGTCTGTTAGTTTGGCGAGTGACTCCAGTGGAATAATATCCAGGATTTTCAAGTGGCCAACTGGTTTGAATTTGTCCGCTTGGAATAGTCCTGAGGCACTTTGTGCTGCTACCCTCTTCATGCATATGTGCAGTGTAGCAAGATTCAGCATTGCCTCTATTGCAGCTGTAGTGCATGATTCCATAGCTGCTGTTATTCCAAGACAGATCAGCCTCTACAATTTTTGCAATTTGCTTTGTGTTGGGGCTTGTTCCAATTTCGGCCACTATACTACAGATGCATGTATGAGCATGTGTTTGACCATAGTTTGGTATAGCGAGTATACCATCCTGGGATTGAGCCCCCATGTCTTTCCTACAAGTCTAGCGCATGTCTAGATTACCATTATGGCTCTTGAAAGGTTTTTTTCCAAGTGTTTGTTCTAATTCAGTTTTTTCGTTTAAGAAGATCCGTAAGTATTTAACTTCATTGGAAATTTGTATCTGTGTTCCATTCAGAGTGGGAACTTTCAGATTTAGTTTCCTTCTGTTCGTGAATGAGACAAGAGCTGTCTTATGAGGATTGACCTTAAGTCCCCCTGCCTCACACCAGTTATTTACTATATTTAGGGCTGTATGCATTAGGCTGGATATTACAGCATCCTGCTTGCCCTTTACAGTTATGACAATATCACCTACGTATCCTTGGATTATAAATCCTGCCCTGCTCAATGTAGTCATAAGTTTATCAGCAACGATTATAAATCCTTCCTCTTATAATGTTGCAATTTAAAGTAACAATAAATACTTACTTTTTTTAACTAACTGTGGTTTTAAAATTTCGTTTTTTTAAATTAGTGCAAAAAATCCGAATACCTCATCTTTAGTTTTACTTTAAGCCAAATCAATGCTGTCTGCATTAATCATAATAGTTTTTATTTTATTTTCAGTACAATTCTGGTTAAGCTGCTGCATTACTTTGACAGTTTTGCAAGTAATGACTGCACTATTTTTGTTACCTCCTCTTTTAAGTCCAGGCCAAGTATTATGGTTTTGTTGTATAATTGTCCCTTTGTTAAGTGTATCACTGATGGGAGGTCCATTGGATCAAGATATAATGAGAAAACCTCAACGAAAAAATCAAACTTCATTTAATAAACAAGTAAGTGTTCCTCTGATTAACTGTTGTTCTGATATTGTTATATGGGTTGTCGTTTTATTCCACAGATACAAATTTTATATATATATATATATATATATATATATATATATATATATATATATATATATATATATATATATATATATATATATATGGTTAGTAAAAAGTATGGCAAAGCATTTATATTTTGTGAGATATTCGTTATTAAGAAAAAAATTGAATTGAATCAAAAATTTTCCACATATTTTTTGCTACAAACTGGCGATATTAGATTTTTCCTAACGTAAACAACTTCCTTTCTGTGGCAACTAAATCTTTTTTTAAGGCAAGATATGATTTTTTTGCATTTTATGAAAGAGCATCTTTTTCTTGATACGGCACTATAAAAAGTTAATCGGGTTCTATGAGAAAAAAATTAAGTTTCTTAAAAATCACCTCCTTTGGCTCGACTTTATTACTTAATTTATTATCAACTTACTCATTGGAAAAATCTGACAGTATTTGTAGTTGTCAATCAAACATTGTTTGTTGCTGTTGTCTACAGTTTGTAATACTTTAGAGTGCTTCACATCAGAAAATAGCGAACTTATACAAATTAATAATAATTATTATTGAGCGAAAAGCTAAGAATTGAAATCTTAAGGATGTAGGGCATGGTGACTGGAAATGTAGTTATATTGAAGTGTGCATGCCTTTTCATGAAGTATATTCTAATCGGTTTCTAAATTACTGAAAAAATTTAACAAAACTGGTAGTGTTGCGGATAAACCAATAATATGAAGCCCAAAAACAGCTGTAGCGGGTAATAAGGCATTAGATGTATTGTTGTCTTTTAATGAAATCCCTTATTTGTCTACAAATGAAGTTGCTATAGTACACAATGTTTTAGAAAAATCTGTGGTAAATTCGCTCAGAAAAGAAAGATTCCTCCCATACAAAGTATAGCCAGTACAAGAATTTGTAGGCGATTTTGAGAGGCGTGTTGAATTTTGTAATATTATGAGAGGCAAACTTAATGATAATCTTAATTCTTTTCTAAGATGAAGCTACGTTTACAATGCATGGATTTGTTAATGATAACAAAATTATCATTATTGATCTCAGCAAAATCCACATTGGATGCTGGAGGCTCAAACTCAGCGAACACAAAAAATTAATGTATTGGCAGGTATACTAGAGAGCAGTATTATTGGGTCGTTCTTTATTGAGGGACATCAAACATCTGAAAAATATTAAAATTTATTAAGAGATGAAATTTTACCGGCTGTGGTTGAGGTGCGCCCAGTTAATGAAGTTTGGCTGCCAGTCATTTTGGAAGACATGTGTGGCAATATTTGGATGAAGTTTTCCTGGGAAAATGAATTGGGCGTGGTAGTGCTCTTAAATGGCCTCGTCGCCCTCCTGATTTGGCGCCATGTAATTTTTTTTCTTCTTTGGAGTCACTTGAAAGATATTATCTACAAAGACAAGCCATTAAATCTGGAAGACATGAAAACTAGAATTATTGGTGAAACAAGACCGATTATGCATTCCAGCTTAATTAATGTAATAAATTCCTTTGAAACACAAGTTCAATTGTGAATTGATAATAATGGACACATTTTGAACATTAGTTAATAATTATTATTGCTGTTTTACTTGTCAGTTTCTTTTAGAATTAAAGTTAATTTTGGCGATACTGCAGATGAGAGGCAAACTAGCTTTCGAGAAACCGACTACTGATAGATGAAGTTTAGTACCTTATATGAACTTTGATACTATTTTTATGTTGTGGAAATTAGTTTTCACGTCGTTATAATTTGTCATTACTGAGTTATTTACATTATTGGTTTGTCGCTGGTCACATATGATAACTTTAAAACTAACATTGTTTTTAATATTTTTTTTCGAAATGCATGTTTTTTGTGCTTTATACAATTTTCCCATACGTTTTTTGCTTAGGTCAGAGTCAGGTCGGGTTTGGTCAGGTCTGGTCGGCTTAGGTCATTCAGGCCTGCTTGGTAGTGTTTTGTGCATAAATGACAAAAAATGTTCCTTCAACACCCAAGCAAGCTGGGGAACCTAGAGCAAATAGGCGTGCTGGCGGGGGGAAACATTATTGAGAGGAAGTGTTGATGCAAAATGTGAAAAAGCAAGTAAGCTGTTTTTGCCGAATTTGCATCCATATTTCCTCCCCTGCCCAGCACCCCTATTAACTCCAAGTCGTATAACTTGGGGGGTGGGGGTGATTTCACAGCATTTCCCTTGTTGCTTCAGCATACAGGGGGTTTTCAAAAATCGCGTGTGCCGCTCATCTGTATAATTACCTTAATTTTTTCTCAATTTTAGTGAATTTTCGTAGAAATGGGGATATCCCGACTTTTGAATTTTGAAAAACTTTTGCAAATGAGCACGAACTAGGACCCCTAGAACCCATATCCGGTGTCAGTTTCAATTTTTATATGTTTATATATATATATATATATATATATATATATATATATATATATATATATATATATATATATATATATATATATATATATATATATATATATATATATATATATATATATATATATATATATATATATATATATATATATATATATATTTGTGTGTGTGTTAATAATTCAAAAAATAATGGGCCGATTTTGATAAAATTTGGCACGTACCTTCCTTTTGTAAGTGGCTTTGATAAGTTCGTTAGTCAGAAAAATCGGACGAGGTTTTCTGGGAAAATTTTGAGTTTTCATTCGAAAAAAATTTTTATCTCAAAAAATAAAAAAGCTATGATAACCAAATTTGGTAGGTAGGTTTACGATATAAAAAGTAAACTATACACAAAAATTTAGATTTCTATGTTACAAGAAAAAAAGTTATAATAAAATATTTGGTGCCAGATCATTTCTATGAAAATTCACAACCATAACGCATTTGCTGCGTCTTTGAGTTTTTTTTCTTATGGAACCCGAAAAAAATTTTTGTAGTGCCGTATCAAGAAAGAGATGTTCTTTCTCAGAATGCAAAAAAATCATGTGTTCCTATTAAAAAAAGAAAGATTTGTTGCCATAGTAACGAAGTTGTTTAGGCTATGAAAAATTTAATATCGCCAGTTTGTAGCAAAAAATATGTCTATAAACTTTTCTTGAAATATTTTTGTTTTCTTTTGAATAACAAATATCTCAGGAAATAAAAGTGCATTTCGATATTATGCCGAAATGGTTGGATATTTGGTGGGGTTAAATTATATATAAATATCCATATTTCAATATGAGTTTAATTTATTTTGTGTGACTGGTGTTAGTCAGAGGCTGTCATCTTGATTTTTTTTTAATTGCAACATAACTTGAATTTGGTGTCATTTGGCAGCTGATTGATTTAGAAATACAATACAGTATATCGTAAAGTTATTTATTCTAAAATAACAGAAAAAGTTAAAAAAACAAATAAACTTCGTAGAGAGAACAGTTTCTGGAGAAAGGGCTTTAAATGAATATAACTTATTTAAGATTTGTTATCAATTTTAGCAGTTTCCAAAAATACGCTATGGCTTTTCCAATTTAAACTAATAACCAGAACAAAAAGTCAAATTTTGCTTATTTGTCTCATCCGGGCTTCTACCAAAAGAATTCGAATAAGTGATTTTCTCATGCAGAGTTACATGTAAGATACAGTTGTTTTATGTGACAACTGGTGTGCTTATACTATCTGTCAAATATTGTAATACAACTGTCAGTCATAACTTAACATAGGTAAATCAAAATTAATTTGTCAGAGATTGAGTACATTCAATTTATAATCATTGTTGGATCGTAAAAGGACCCATTTTGAAGCTTGTCATGTGTTTAACAGAAAACATCCAAACAGACCTCTAATCAGCAGATGTGTAGTATCGCGAATACTTCATCGGTTTGATGAACTAAAAGTGTAAAAATTGCCCAACCCATGGAAGACTGAAAACATCAACAAATGATTACATTTCATTACACGTTTTAGTAGATGTTACTGATACACCACAAACCTCAATCAGCCAACTTGCGGCAGAGGCCTCCAACTCTGGGCTTAGAAATGGACAATTGACCTTGCATGGTTGTTATTCAGGAGCGGGGTTCCAGATGATACTGCCTTTGGTTGAGTGCTGGCAGGTGTCGTGTGTCTAGACCACCTGGAGGGGATTGAGATCTCTGATGAGTGGTATACACCCGGAGTTTGAGGCCCCCACTGTGTGCTTCAAAACGGACACAGCCTCGCTTGGGTGATGCTGGGGAGCGGAACTCGATGGGATGTCGCCTTGAGTCTAGCACTGGTAGGAGTCAGGTTTAGACGAACCTGGGGGGAGCTGAGACTACAACTGGAGATTGGATGCTGCTCGAGAGCAGGACTTCATGATACCGCCTCAAGGCAAACACTGACGGATGTCGGGTCCAGGCGAACTCGGAGAGAGGCTTTGAAACGGGCAAGCTACTTCACTCAGATGGAGCACACCTGCCAAACAAGCTCTCACCCTCAAAAAAAGATCGATTCCCGCAGGGATCTGGAATTGATGGGTGAAATTTAAATAATTAGACGTGAGCCACAATAGACCTAAGGTTGCAGTGGAGGGACTGGAATAGCCCACTCACAATAAATCTAATCTTAAGGGATGTTGAATGGATGGCATCACTAACTTGAGTTCGCTGTTCCTAGAGCTCCATGATTTTTGCCACATGTCACTGATGGCTGCAGAGATTGATCTTTTAAGATCTGGTAAAAAACAGTGGTTAGTTTCTTGAGTAACTGGAAATTCAGTAGCCTCTTTTGCCAGTTTGCCCGCTTGATAATTTCCCTCTATTTCTACATGTAATGGGGTATACATAAAAGTTATAAGTCCCTTTCACACTTTTTTTGAATTCGTGATAAAGTTAATTTAATTTGTTCAATGAGAGAGTTCTTTGTGTAGATGTGTTTAATAGCTTCCAGTGCGCTGAGGGAATCGGAACAAATTACATACCAACGAGCACTGTTATTTTCCACATATTCAGTTGCTTTTAGGATAGCGTATAACTCCCTTGAGTAGACTGATGTTGTATTTGGTAAGCGATATTGTTCCAATCCGCTCGGTGTAATTATTGCTGATCCAACTCCAAAATTGCATTTTGAAGCATCACAGTAAATAAAACCATGGTCAGGGTAGTCTGACGTTATATTTTTAAACGTTGCATGGATTATAGATTGAGGGGTGTTTCTTTTGTCGTATTGGGCTAAGTCCAAAATAATGTTGGTTTGTGTCAGTGTCCAGGGAAGGTACTCTTGTGGCAAGCTATGTACTTCGTTGGGCCATCTAGACCCATGAAACATCTTGTCTTGGAAAGACAAGGGCACACAAACATTGATTGTAGGGAAAATTAGGACAAGTTTGGCAAAATTTTACTTCACATCGAAACCTTCACATTTAGGTATATGCAATGTTATAGTAGTTTTAAAGACAATAAAAACTGCAACATGATGAATAAATAAAATACAGGGTGTCGTATTTAAGATAACCAAGATAATTGGAGTTAAATGTACCCATAAAATACCAGGATAACTTGAGCACCCTGTAAACTATTCATAACTGTGAAGTGCATTAGGTGATAGAGCAATGATGCTAATATTTCAGGTTACAAAATAATGTTTCTACAACATTTTTTGTTGTACGTAAATATGTTTTTTCAAACCTTCACAATTATCGAAAAATCAAAATATCTCAAAACCCGTAATAGATAGGTATGGCGAACCCTTATAGAAGTGGATCTTATTTTTTGCATAAAATTCAAAATTGCCATCAAATATAGGCCGCCCCATAAGAACAATATAACTTTAATGTGCCATCCTTTTTTTGGAACACCTGTATACTAAAAAATATTTTAGTATACATTTTATGATCTACATAACGTTACTCCAAAAAAATATTTAAAAGTGGGCCGTTTACAGACCTAAGAGGCCATCCCGGTACCGGTGAACCACCTGTGTATATATATATATATATATATATATATATATATATATATATATATATATATATATATATATATATATATATATATATATATATATATATATATATATATAGATATATATATATATATATATATATATATATATATATATATATATATATATATATATATATATATATATATATATATATATATATATATATATATATATATATATATACAGGGTGTTTACGGAAATCGGGAACAATAGCTATCTTCGTTATTATTTGAGCTACAAAGTCGGTTAAATGGCCAAAGTTGACCAACTGGACACCCCGCTTCTGAATATGTCACGGATATCTAGATTGCACAACAACTGTCAAATCTGTTGACATAACCTCAATTTTTTTAAATGGAACGATATGAATATTTTGTGTTCAATCGACTCAGGGCAAGCCATTTTATACGTACACATATAGTCTTTCCATCCCAGTACAATATTCCGAAGATAACTTGATCCCAAACGTTGCCAATTGTAGGTGTTTACCGAAATCTGGAACAATAGCTATCTTCGTTATTATTTGAGCTACGAAGTCGGTTAAATAGGAAAAGTTGACCAACTGGACACCCCGCTTCTGAATATGTCACGGATATCGAGACTGCACAACAACTGTCAAATCTGTTGACATAACCTCAATTTTTTTAAATAGAATGATACGAATATTTTGCGTTCAATCGATTCAGGGCCAGCCATTCCATATGTACACATAATAGTCTTTCCATCCCAGTACAATATTCCGTAGATAACTTGATCCCAAACGTTGCCAATTGTAGGTGTTTACCGAAATCGGGAACAATAGATATCTTCGTTATTATTTGAGCTACGAAGTCGGTAAAATGGGTAAAGTTGACCAACTGGACACCCCGCTTCTGAATATGTCACGGATATCTAGATTGCACAACAACTGTCAAATCTGTTGACATGACCTGATTTTTTTTAAATAGAACGATATGAATATTTTGCATTCAATCGACTCAGGGCAAGCCATTCTATAAGCACACATAATAGTCTTTCCATCCCAGTACAATATTCCGAAGATAACTTGATCCCAAACGTTGCCAATTGTAGGTGTTTACGGAAATCGGGAACAACAGCTATCTTCGTTATTACTTGTGCTACGAAGTTGGTTAAATAGGCAAAGTTGACTGACTGGATACCCCGCTTCTGAATATGTCACGGAAATCTAGATTGCACAACAACTGTCAAATCTGTTGACATAACCTCAATTTTTTTAAATGGAATGATATGAATATTTTGCGTTCAATCGACTCAGGGCAAGCCATTCTATATGCACACATAATAGTCGTTCTATCCCAGTACAATATTCCGAAGATAACTTGATCCCAAACGTTGCCAATTGTAGGTGTTTACCGAAATCGGGAATAATAGATATCTTCGTTATTATTTGAGCTACGAAGTCGGTAAAATGGGTAAAGTTGACCAACTGGACACCCCGCTTCTGAATATGTCACGGATATCTAGATTGCACAACAACTGTCAAATCTGTTGACATGACCTGATTTTTTTTAAATAGAACGATATGAATATTTTGCGTTTAATCGACTCAGGGCGAGCCACTGTACAAATACACATGTATATTTAAAACTAAATTTTATTTCCTAAAAACGAATAAATAATTACAAATATTGCTCAAAATTCCCACCGTTATGATTGAGGCATAATATTGCTCTCTTCAATATATTGGACTGTATTCTTTGAAGGGTCTGTACAGAAATTCTGTTGACTGCATTCCTGATTTTTACCTTCAATTCGTCCAGACTATCCACTCTTGATGCGCAAACATCGTCCTTTATTGTACCCCATATTGAAAAGTCCAATGGGGTCAAATCGGGCGATCTTGGCGACCATTCAACTGTACCTCCATGGCCAATCCGATTTCCGTAAACACCTACAATTGGCAACATTTGTGATCAAGTTATCTTCGAAATGTTGTACAGGGATGAAAAGACTATTATGTGTACGTATAGAGTGGCTTGCCCTGAGTCGATTGAATGCAAAATATTCATATTATTACATTTTAAAAGATTGAGGTTATGTCAACAGATTTAACAGTTGTTGTGAAATGTAGATATCCGTCACATATTCAGAAGCGGTGTGTCCAGTTGGTCAACTTTGTCCATTTAAGCGACTTGGTAGCTCAAATAATAACGAAGATAGCTATTGTTTCCGATTTCCGTAAACACCCACAATTGGCAACATTTGTGATCAAGTTATCTTCGGAATATTCTATTGGGATGGAAAGACTATTGTGTGTACATATAGAATGGCTTGCCCTGAGTAGATTCAACGCAAAATATTTGTATCGTTCCATTTAAAAAAATTGAGGTTATGTCAACAGATTTGACAGTTGTTGTGCAATCTAGATATCCGTGACATATTCAGAAGGGGGGTATCCAGTTGGTCAACTTTGCTAATTTAACCCACTTCGTAGCTCAAATAATAACGAAGATAGCTATTGTTCCCGATTTCGGTAAACACCTACAATTGGCAACGTTTGGGATCAAGTTATCTACGGAATATTGTACTGGGATGGAAAGAATATTATGTTTACATATAGAATGGCTTGCCCTGAGTCGATTGAACGCCAAATATTTGTATCATTCCATTTTAAAAAAATGAGGTTATGTCAACAGATTTGACAGTTGTTGTACAATCTAGATATCCGTGACATATTCGGAAGCGGGGTGTCCAGTTGGTCAACTTTGCCTATTTAACCGACTTCGTAGCTCAAATAATAACGAAGATAGCTATTGTTCCCGATTTCCGTAAACACCTACAATTGGCAACGTTTGGGATCAAGTTATCTTCGGAATATTGTACTGGGATGGAAAGACTATTATGTGTACGTATAAAATGGCTTGCCCTGAGTTGATTGAACACAAAATATTTATATCGTTCTATTTAAAAAAAGTGAGGTTATGTCAACAGATTTGACAGTTGTTATGCAATCTAGATATCCGTGACATATTCAGAAGCGGGGTGTCCAGTTGGTCAACTTTGTCCATTTAACCGACTTGGTAGCTCAAATAATAACGAAGATAGCTATTGTTCCCGATTTCCGTAAACACCTACAATTGGCAACATTTGGGATCAAGTTATCTTCGGAATATTTAAATGGGATGGAAAGACTATTATGTGTACGTATAGAATGGCTTGCCCTGAGTAGATTGAACGCAAAATATTCGTATCGTTCCATTTAAAAAAATTGAGGTTATGTCAACAGATTTGACAGTTGTTGTGCAATCTAGATATCCGTGACATATTCAGAAGCGGGGTGTCCAGTTGGTCAACTTTGTCTATTTAACCGACTTTGTAGCTCAAATAATAACGAAGATAGCTATTGTTCCCGATTTCTGTAAACACCCTGTATATATATATATATATATATATATATATATATATATATATATATATATATATATATATATATATATATATATATATATAGATATATATATATATATATATATATATATATATATATATATATATATATATATATATATATATATATATATATATATATATATATATATATATATATATATATATATATATATATATATATATATATATATATATATATATATATATATATATATATATATATATATATATATATATATATATATATATATATATATATATATATATATATATATATATATATATAGGGTAGACTGGGGTTAACTGAACACCGTTTTTTTGTAAAATTGTCAAATTTGTCTGGTTATAAATAGAGAAAATCTGTAAAGAAGAATGTCTTCGATATAGTTTAAGGTGTCTAAAAAAAAAAATTGTTTGACTTAATTTTTCACTTTTGCCCTAGTCAAAATTGAGATTTAAAAAAAATGGACAAGTGTTCAGTTAACCCCATGGGGGTGGGTTAAAAAACCCCATGAGGGTGGGTCAACCGAACGCTTGTGTAAAAAAACATATTTTTGAGAGAAAAAACTGCATTAAACAAGTGAAACAGGTATAAATGCTTTAATTATTACAATAAATGTTTAACCTAACATTAATCAGACAATAGGACTGAACTCATCAAAATCAAAATTGAAAGCAAACATACCCATAAATCTGCCTGCCTTAAATTTTATTGGATCAGGTAAATTAACAATTAAATCTTGAGGTTTTACAAACCCTGTTTCCTCAGTAACCTTAAACTTGAATGTCCCCGTAACTCTCTTGAAAAAAGTAACGTCGTAACCCACTGAGTAAGCTCTATCGATCTGACAAACATAGAAACGAAAGTTATCTTTAGATTTTCTGTAAACTTTAACCAGGGAAAACGCACCCTCCTCCAAGTCTTTCGGAGGTTCATCACAATCAAATTCTTCATTCGATGAGTCTGAATCATGGAGCGAGACATCTTCAGAGTCCACTGAATCAGAAGAATCGTCTAAATCGGTGTTAAGAAAAAACCTCTTCTTGTAAGGATTTTGTTTCTTAGCACCATTCATTGGAAAAATTGTCTTCAAATTTTTTTCTCTTCAGCTTGTTTCTTCCTTGCTGCCCTTTCTTCCTTAAACCTCTGTTTCTCTTCCAATTTTTGTTTTTCTGGCGTCGTTGTTAACACAGCAGAAATTGTTTTTGCTCGTTTTGTCATCGTTTTTCTAGCTGCTGCCTTTGGATAAGGCCGCACCTCTTTAGGAGAAACCAAGGAAACAGATGCTTTGGAGGATGTTCGTGTGTCTGCACACCTTGTTGACGGTCCCGCCTGGGGAGTGAGCGCCTCCGAGACATTAGAAGGTTCCGCAGACAATAATGATCTTGACATAAAGTTCGTAGGGAGCACAACAGAAACTTCGTTAACTGCTTGCACATTGGTTGTATCAGGCCGATCTGTAACATAGGAGCATAGGAAATCTTCTGGACCAAAGACATTGGGGTCAAACGGTTCGATACCAGTTTTTTTAAACCCACTGCAAATGTTGTGTGGGGTGAAGCTTTTGGGAAATGATTCACCGACTAGCTCTGCGATTTCATAAATGCTGATCGCAGAACCTGGGTGATTCAGTAACCATTTGTCTGCTGCTTGGTTGAAAAATGCTTTGAAAGATTTGAAAACTGCGACATCTAGCGGCTGTAATTTATGACTGCAGTGTGGAGGCAATGTTAACAAGATGATGCCATTTGCACGTGCATAATCAATAGCAGATATGCTGAGATGGGACTCGTGATTGTCTAATATTATCAGCTTAGGATTGTCTTTCGTTGGTCTTTCATGGGCAACAAAATGCTCCAAGACTGGAAAGATTAAATCTGAAACCATCCAGCCAGATGCGTTAGCTGCACCTTTGCTGCCTGGGGGAGCGTTGCAAAGCATGCGATCTTTGTAATGCACTCTGGGAAAGATCAAAAATGGAGGTACTGCTTTTCCTGTAGCACCAATGATAGCAACCAATGTAACCAGCGTTCCTCGTTCACCGGAGGTCATTTGCGAAATTGTTCTCTTGCCCTTCGAAGCAATAACTTTAGGTGGACGATGGACAGTTATACAGCCGGTCTCATCCAGATTGTAAATATCCTGTGGTGGAAAGTTATATTTCGTTTTTAGTTCTCGCATGTTATCAAAAAAACCTTTCACATTGGCTTCATTGAAACTTGTTGCGCAGCCTAAACTAATGGCCTCTGGGGTACGAAAAGACAATCTGTGACGTTCCATGAAGGATCTCAGCCAATCTTTACCTGCTGCTTTATTTAATTTCCAACCAGCAGGAACCTCAATATTGTTGACTTGGGCGAAATCGAAAGCCAAAGATCTTGCTCGAAGGTTAGTCAGGCCATAATGGAAACTGGATGCTTCAGTCATGTATTCTGCTAGTAACTTTTCATCCACAGGTTTGAATACTTGACGATGAACATTTGGCTTAAATGTTAGCTGGTCCAGTGAAGTTGCTTTGGCCTTTTTAACATAGCGAATTAGAGTGGGACGTGGAATCCCGGCAGCGGCAGCAGTTGGTTTTATTTTTGCACCAGCCAAGCACATCTGAATAGCTTCTTTTAGTGCATCCGTTGAGTAGTCTCTGTTGTTAGTTGTTATTATTCTGTTACGAGGCATCCTAGTTGTTAAGTACTACAGGAAAGAGAAGAAAAGAAAGGCTCTTAGGAAATAATTTTGCTTATTTGTCTTGAATGGGATTGACTGAACATGTCCAGTTAACCCTACCTTGTCAGTGTTCAGTTAACCCCATCTTGACTTTTCAGGAAAAAAACCACATAAAAAAGTTTCAGTTAGGACAATAATCAAAATAATAATTGGAAATCGCACAGGAAGGAGTAAACAAAACAATAGTAAACTTACCGAAAACTTCCTTCAAATATAAGTGTTAATTTGGCACTTCGATATAGGGCGCCGAAAATTTACTTTTCTAATCATAACCTCTAAACGAACAACAATAATCAACCGAAAGCTAGATGCAATAGAGCGCTACCACCAACTGCTTAAAAGAAGGCAAGGTCTGTTCTTCGTTTTGCCACTAACTAGATAGCAGTAAGGTCAAGTGTTCAGTTAACCCGCCCTGTTCAGTCAACCCTAGTCTACCCTATATATATATATATATATATATATATATATATATATATATATATATATATATATATATATATACACACATGTGCATCAATATGTATATGTATATGTATATATATATATATATATATATATATATATATATATATATATATATATATATATATATATATATATATATATATATATATACATATACATATACATATTGATGCACATGTGTGTTTGTATGCATGTATGTATCTGTGTTTATCGGTGCAATCAATAAAAAAATGCTTGACCAATGTTTATAAAATGGCATGTCCCTAGTTGTTTGTGAGTTTGTTGGCCAGCTCAGTTTGGGAACCGTTAAAAGAAATTTCATTAAAAAATGATGAAGTTATGAGTTACAGTTACGGCTTTGAAGACAGTAAAGAGCAGTGTCATTTATCCATTTGCATGTCAGTTTCTGAAGAGTTTTTATTTTGACCCAGTAGAAACACTGTTTCAATTTTGTGTTGTATAAGCAACAAGAAAATACACTTTTTAAATGCAGAAATAATTTGTTTTGAAGTAATGAATATATTATTTTAACGATCAGAGCTAGAAAGACTATCCGTCATACACATTATTGACGTCAGAATACTATTGTATTTTCTATATCGATTTTAAAAGGCTGGAGGCCTTTAACTTTATTTTTAGAAACCATTTTAATTTTTTTAATGGATAATTTTAGTAAGGTTTATATTATGCTATCAGTGAAAAAACATTTCATTTTTAAGGTCAGGAGACTTCCGAATTATTGAACTATCTAAATAGTTAACATCATTAGAAATACTTTATAATAATAATAAAAGCAGAAGTAGCGTCTATACCATGGAAATAAAAACTTTAACATTATGTATCTAAGACACATTGAAATGTATATAATGAACAAATGTACCCTGTGCATACAACAAAGCCAAAATCCAAAAAGTAACCAAATTCACCCTAATTGCCAGACATGTGCAGACATGTAGAAGGGAATGCTGTTTCATTTTATCCTACATAGTTAAATAGTGTGTTCGGATTTTAGGTTGATTAAATGTATTTTTGTCAATTATTGATACAGGTTTATTTGTAGGTATATTTCTTATTATTCTTTAATTTAATGTAAGCATGCTATATTAAATCGTACCTTATTAATTAGGTTACCAGGTGTCAAAAATGTCTCAGTTTCACTTACATTTAAAAAAGGGCTTCTTAGCTTTTTTATTTAATTTTGTTCAATTACATAAACATTTACCTTGCAGCTTAATTATTGAGCAGTTTCTTTATGTGAAGTCTCCATATCCTACCCAAAGGTAATTTATTTAATTTTCCTAGGAGCCTTATGATGAATTCCATTAAAATCTACAATGCACATTTATGTCTTTTTGAACAAATTGTTTACCCATGGTATTTTCATGCTAGGTAATTTTTCGAACTAAATAGCTGTTTGTAGAAGTACAGAATATATAGATATGTAGCTAACACTTATGCTAATAATATAACTTCAACATTAAGAAAAGAAAAGTTTACAAATTCCAGACCCGTTATAAATTAAATTAAAAAAGTATTATTTTATCATATTAAATATATTCATAACATGTTGTGATGATAATAGTAGTCGATTGTGTAAATATGTATTTAAAAATCTTTGACATATATATATATATATATATATATATATATATATATATATATATATATATATATATATATATATATATATATATATATATATATATATATAGCTGTATATTTTCTTTTAAATAAATTTACATTGAATATATTAATTTCTTTTTAACAAAGCTTTGGTTTCAAAATGTTTTTTTTTTTACTAAGAAACAGTTAAAAAATTACTTCTTTCCAATTTAGCAAGGCTATATATAATTAATAACCTTTTCGAGTATTTACCTATACTGTAAATCTGTTTTAATTTTCAATTTGTTCATGGTGTATCACAATTTGAGATAAAGTGTATTCATACGTTTCTTTTACCAAAATGGTTTTGAAAAGTTTCACACCCATTACGGATAATGTATGAATAATGCATGAAATGAAATAAAGCATTATTATTATTTTTATTATTCTTGTCCCTGATCGCGAATGTGGAATATGCGCGAGTTACCTTCTTGGACCTGGTGATATCCCCATATAACAGGAGTTACATAAGAACAACCGTTCCTTTGTTTGCAACGGTGGTCTTCTAGATTACGGACTTCGATAAGGCAGCTCCATGTGGCATGTTCCAGACATTATCTATATCTCAAAGCTTAAGTGCTGTAAAGTTTGTGTTATATATCGCTTAGTTAATTTATACGCAAACAAATAGTTATATTTTTCTACAATGTTTGTAGATTTCTGTATTGCGACAATCGTAACACAATAGACTGGAATATTATCAATATCTGTGGCTAGTGGGTCTAGATTCCCCGATCCTAATAATCACGACACTCACACATATACACACGCTGCACGCATGTACACATACAACCTGCACACACATTTTGGCTGTATTTTATTCTAATTTTTGTATTTTGTGTATCTATATGAAGGTTCTCCAGTTTTATATTATAAATTCCTTAATATTTTATTTGGAACAGTTTTATTTAACATTTTAAACTGTTTGTATTTTGATTATTTTTTAGATTTTGTCGTTTATTTTCTGGTGTTACGGAATAAAATTTTTTCCAATTATTATGGTAGGGCTAGTTTCATATATGGGACTCCTGATACATTATTGCCATGACATTTGCTCCTTATATGATAATTGCACATGCATTATGTACCACACACCAATTCATTATGAAGAAGACCTACTTGTTAGTGGTTGGGTTGAGGAAAATAGCTATTTATTGCTTGGAAGGTTGATGTTCTGTTGTTTTATAACTCTAAATTTTGGTAAGTTGCGACTTTTTTATGGCTTATTTATTTGTAATCTATTTTTATATGTTACAGTCATTGTTTCAATTGGATTTGTGCACAGGGACTATTTATTATTAAGAAGATCTCCTTTCCTTAACATGTTATGGATCCGAACAGTGCTTTTTGTGTAAGTGTGTGTTAATGTTCTAATACTGAAACTTGTATTATAAGTGGTTCTCTGTGATTTTATTATAATATTGAAAGTTACCTACTTTTAAACCCAAAATTCAAAAAACCTATTAATGTTTGGGAAAACTAAATAGCCTATTAGATCAAATTTTATTAGCTTTTCCTAATTCATTCAGAGACATCTATCTAGATTAAGGTTAAAATTAAAAACAGTATCAGTCAATTTCTTCATATTGACCATAATTGTATTAAATCATGTGCAAGGTATGTCCTGATGAGCTTCTGTTAAAACAACATCAGAAACCAATAAGAGTTGCATTCTGAAATTTTATATTTAACAATTTCAAGCTAAGAGCTTTCGATATAAAATATTTTCAAATGTCAGCTACTTATAGTTATACAAGAAGTGGATCCCGACTTCATCATTTCAAATAGAACACCTCAGTTTTCATGACTGAAATGTAACTCTGAGCTAGTTTTAGAGCAATTTTGTCAAGTAAACCCTGTATTTAAAATTGGGGTATTTTGAGTTATTTAAATTTTCTTAAAGAATTTGACACCTGCAGATTATTTTAAACAATAATTGTATTTATTTATATTATCTATAACCAAAATATATAACTAACTAACAATAGTCAAATTCATTGTCAAATCAAAATACATATCACAAATATGATTGTTTTACTTACAATTAGACTATCTTTTTAGCTCCAGCATTTGGATTACATTAAAATATTTCAGTAGAACAATCAGTAAATTAATTGCATCACTACAGTTGAACCGTGATTTAACTGTGCAAAGACTGTACATGTAGTTTTTGTCCAATGACACACAATTTATTTTAATTGTTCAAGACACTACAGAATTGTAAAACACCCTAATACATTTCTAAGCTTCCCACTCTCTAGGTGTTTTACTAAACATATGGGTACTATTAGTTCCAAAGGAATATGTTGACCTTGTTTTTATATTTTCTTGTTTTCATGATAATTGGATTCTGATATACAGGGTGATTCACAACGCAATGGACACAGCAGGTGTGCATGTAGAGGACCTCAAAACATGCCTTTTTTTTCTATAAAATTTTTCTCTGACGCCCATGGTTGATGAGATATTGGCCTCGGAAGATTCTTTAATAATTACAAGAAACAGCTGTATTGCAGCAGTGCCCTACCATAGAACAACCAAATTTGGTAGATGGTTTTATTTTATCAACATCGTTATTTGACAAAAATTTGAAGTAGATATAAACTCAAAAAATTGGTGAATTAGGGGTGGGTTTGATTATTTGAATTTTTTCAATCCTAACCTATTTAAAAGTTAAAATCCATCAATTTTATAGCAAGTTAAATTTTCTATCTTTTTCTCCTCCTGTCAATTTTTCGACAAACCGCCGGTTTTTGAGAAAATTGAGATTTTTAGAGTTAAGATCAAAACAAAATTATGTCCCTTGAAGATTTTATTAAACATTAAAGTCTAATAGGGGATGCCTTGGGCGCTCTGAAAATCATCTGTTGCTCAGTTACAGTCATTGTCAAATCTGACATTACTTAAATTGATTAAGTTTTACAATAATTATTGTCTTACGTTTGTTGTTTTGTTTGTGATAATAATTTGTTTCACAAAATGGCTGTAAAAATATCGGTTAATGAACAAGTTAACATGATTATGTTATTAGGGTTTTGCGGGGATAATTGCCGCAGATTTCCTAATCGTAATATACCACATCGTCAAACGTTTGGCAATGTTGAACGATGAGCTCGGCAAACAGGTTCCTTTTTTATAAAAAATGCTGGAGGATGCATTCATGCAGTTAAAGCACGAATTGAGGAGTGTCTTCTAGACAGTATGGAAAGTGAGCATCAAACCAGCACCAGACGACTATCCAGGCAGTTTCATATAACACAGCCGACAGTCCATAGAATTATCTGACGCAATCTGCTGCATCCCTATCACCTTCAAAAAGTGCAAGAACTGTGACCGCAGGATTTAGAGGCTAGACTGTTTTTTTTTGTAATTTTATCTTACATCAGAACATTGATTTTCCCAAGACCATTCTTTTTACGGATGAAGATTGCTTTATAAGCAGAGGGATTACAAATGTGCACAACTGCCACGAATATTTGGATGTAAATCCACATGCCACCATTTTCAAAGAGAATTTATAATAAATGTGTGGGCAGGTATTGTTGGAGGACATTTGGTTGGGCCGGTTATTTTACCAAACCGCTTAAACGGCGCAACATATTTGCTTTTATTGCAAAATGTTTTTCCTGAGCTACTGGAGGAGCTGCCCACTACAACTGGGCAGCAAAATGTGGTTTATGCATGATGGGGCGCCACCACATTTCACTACAAATGTTTGTGGATTTTTAAGTCAACAGTTTCCAAATCGATGGATAGGTCATGGAATTAATTGCCCTCCACATTGGCCAGCACGATCACTAGACTCGAATAAATGTTACTTTTTTCGCTGGGGGCTTTAAAAGAATCTGTGTATTTAACACCATTTCAAACTGCGGAAGATTTGTGAAGTCACATCAATAATAAGGAACCATTATTAAAAGTGACATCCAATTACTTAACAGAGTTGACTTTACTTTTCGACGAAGGATGCAGTTATGTGTGAGAGCAAATGGAAGTCATTTTGAACAATATCTTCAGTGTTTTTTATGGTTTTTTTATTTATTAGTTTTCAATAGCGTTTGTTAAATTTCAGATATGTTAGTGTTTAATAATGTCTTCAAGGGACGTAATTTAAAATTTTAATTTTCTCCAAAACGGGTGGTTTGTTGAAAAATTGACAAGAGGAGAAAAAGATAGAAAATTGAATTTGCTATAATACTGATGGATTTTAACGTTTAACGAGGTTAGGGTTTTAAGAAATCAAATCATTAAGAGGGTGAACCACTCCTAATTCACTGCTTTTTGAGTTTATATCTGCTTCAAATTTTTGTCAAATAATGATGTTGATAAAAGAAAACCATCTACCAAATTTGGTTGTTCTATGTTAGGGCACTGCTGCAATACAGCTGTTTCTTGTAATTATTAAAGAATTTTCCGAGGTAAATAACTTACTAACCATGGGCGTCAGAGAAAAATTTTATATAAAAAATCGGCATGTTTTGAGGTCCTCTAGACCCACACATTCTGTGCCCATTGCGCTGCGAATCACCCCATATATTGGAAGTTTAGATAAAATAGTCTCGGAAAGTAAGAAACTTTTACTGCTGTATTCTTTTGAAAGACATACCAAAAAAATCGGACATAAAAGTTGTTAATATCATTCAGCATAAACAATAAATAGTTCAGCTAAGAATAGATGTACACCATTACAAACCCACTACAAGCTGAAAGTACTTTTCAGTGGTGTCCATGCTGGCTTGTAATTGAAAGTTTTGATCTAAAGAACTGGTATGCCATTGCTTTTGAGTGAATTTTCATAGAAAAAATTCACTAATGGGGATATCCCGACTTTTGGATTTTGAAAAAAAATAATTCAAATGAGCGGGAACTAGGACCCCTAGATCCCATATCCGGGTCCAGTTTCATTTTTTTCCAAACTGACATTATTTTTGTCATGAGTAATGAAGGATTTTCAAATAAAACATAAAAAATAAATAAGAAACATACATTCCCTGTTGGAAACACAACATTAAATTAAATTTATCATTATACTTAATGGTAGTCTTAAAACCAAAAATTATTTGTACAATGTAACAACTAAGCGAATAACAAGACAGGAAAGTATTTACACAATCTTAACTTCAAATAAAGTTACATTATTTTTACGTATCTCATAGATGTGTCATGAAGAAAGTTTGTTATGTTGCATCACATACATATGATAGACATATTACAAACGTTAAACAACAGATTTATGCTCGTGGATGTACATTAGTATTGCCGATATGTTTACTGGATTATTACCTTGACACACACATATATATATATATATATATATATATATATATATATATATATATATATATATATATATATATATATATATATATATATATATATATATATATATATATATATATATATATATATATATATATATATATTAGGAAAATTATGGAAAAAATTCATTACAATTTGAGCGATTTGTGTTTTGACGAAATGCTCAGCTGCATCAACTCTAGTTTTCAAAAACACACATTTTTGCATAAAATTTCTCCTGCTTTTCATTTTTATTTTTATTTTGTTAGATCATTGAGTTGTCTACATTAAAATTTTGATACCTCACATTGTGAAACACCCCAACCCCCCCTTTAAACGTTTAGTGTCTTACCTTAATTACCTAAATGAAAACCCGCTAATTATTAAGTTGAAAATTTAGAATTTATGTCAATATTGTAGACTTTTAAACAAAGATATTTGTAGCGACTTTTTCTGACGTTTCTACGGTTACTCAACTAGCTAAAGACAAATAATGTTACACATGAGAAAATAAAAAGGGTTAATTAAAGTGGATACTTACTCTTTCTAGGGTAATTTTGACCAAAAGCTTATATTTTTTAGACCTTCAGTGCAAAATAATGTTGCTTGCTATCGATAGTTAGGTACTAATTACGTATCTAGATAACACTATAATTATAGAGTCATTGAGCTTAGGAAAAACTTGGTTAGGAAATTTATTTCTAAACCGAACAAAAGTAAAACCCAACAATAGTCTATTAATTATTTAGGACACAAACAGTGATAGAAATGCTAATTACTCAAGTTGAAAATGATTCTATCACTAAGTGATGAATTTCAAAAATATGTATTATATGGTAAAAAAATAACAGAAAACAAATTTTTAATCTGGCCAGATAGGTTAGTTTATTTGTTTCAGATACATAAGAATAAGTAAATTTGAGCCTAATGATCCTTGTTTTGTTTTTAAACTCTGATTTAAATTTAAAAGAACCAACCGATCAAAATATTTTAGATTTTTCGGAGACGAAGAAAAAAAATATCTCAAAATTTATAGTTAAAATTACAAAAAGATATTTATTTAAAAAGACGGACTCTAATTTTAAAAGCTTCTTAGCTCATTAATATTAGCAAGAAAAGTTATTTTAATTACATAAATTATCACACACAATTACAGATTATAATTTAAGCAAAAATACTCTTAGATTATATTTTTTATGCAACAATTTTATCAATGTCACTTGAAAGAAATAACAATAAAAATATGACTGATTTTAAAAATGGCCTTTTTAGTTGACTTGTTTCTTGTCCAGAAGATTTTTAGATGCGAAGGATGTTAATAGATTTTCAGTAAAAAAAAACTCACTTGTTTCATTGTGTCTAATTACCCATTTGTTATCAAGAATAAAATTAGGCTTGACATCAATATTCCAACTCCAGCACAAGTTAGCGGGAATTATCAAACCAAAACAAAAAATGGGAGCTCGAATCGTAACGTTTATTTAAAATGGACGACAGGTTAGTGATTCGATAAAGTAACACCTGCTCAGCAATTATTTTTCATTCAATTTTTAAGCATAGGCGTGCACTGTGCCCATAAACCTAGAGGTAGACGTAGACCTCTGCAATTTAACAGGAAAAATACCTTGAAAACTCTGAAATTTCTATAGGAAAAGACTTTATCTTACCATTCACTTGAATGAGGCCTATTAAAAAGTCTGCAAACACAAACTTATCGACTTTTATTTTAAACACTAACAAAATGCAATGACTGTTCCACTTAACCAGTTAAGGATTTCAAATCGTCGTGACCAGATAAGTAATGATATACTGAGTGGTCGCCAGTTGAACGACAAATTACATCCGTTCTTCCAACCATCTGAATATTAGCCCCGTGTCTGTCTTGTAACAATTCGCAGCTGTTCATTTTCTTGCTTCTGATTGGCTAAAGCAGCTTTGCCTCGAAAAATTACAAAGCAATGGATATTTTTCAGACCTTTGAGAGATCAACGAATTTACTCTTTACTAAGAATTCTTAATAGAACGTTAAAGGTATATTTTCAAGCAAACATAAAAAAAACTTGCTGTTGACGACCCAACTGCGTTTCATATTTCGATATTTCCACATGAATAGGCTCATTGTATTAAAATACGATGCAAAGAAATGCAATTGAGTCTCTCATTTTTACTTTTCAAGGAGCTAAGATATTTTTATGATGTGATTTTCTAATTCAATCAATGGTTCTTTGTGTTCGATATGTTCTTAGTTAAATCCTCTTTACGGTCGCTTAAGAATATTCCTGTTAAAAATCTTTACCACAAAGATGGATGGTGTATTACCAAGTAGCGAATTTTCATAATTCTTTATGAAGATAGTTTGTTCGCATATTTACTATAAAAAAAAAATAGCAGCCACTGAAAATTTTCAAACAGTTGTTAAGGCTATTTAAAATATAAGCCGACTTAAAAAGGTGATTGTAACAATTGTTAACTTTTTAATGAAAGTCATTTAAAGAGCATAAAACATAAACTCTATTCAAAACAACACTCAAAAGATAGTGAATAAGATATGATTATTTCCTGTAAATAAAATGTTCAAAATTGTATTCACAAGTAGGTACTAATCAATAATACAGAAGAATCAGGTGTATGTCATTGTCAAATGAACGTTATTCTTAATAACAAATCTCTTTTCAAAGTTAATTAAGTATGGCACATTTAAGTGGAACGCAACATATAGAAATTTTAATTCTTGCTAGATGCAGTGATAATACCAGAATACAGCAAGAAGTGTGCAATTTGTTTAATGTGAAATATCCAGATATACGTATCAGCCAATTCACTGTGAGTAAAATCGAGAAGAAATTTAGAGAAACTGGAGATGTTAAACACGTGCCAAGTACAGGGTGCCCTAAGAAAAATGGTGACGACATAAAACTTGATATTTTATTAAGCGTGGGTGAGAGTCCTCATGTTGCATATTGATCAACTGCAGCAGACTATAAAATTTCTCAGCGGTCAGTCTTACATGCATTAAAATTATAAAATTACCATCCTTACAAAATTTAGCTACTGCACAAACTTAATAAAGATGACCCTGACTGACAGATGCAGTTTTGTAAAATAATGCAAGATTTATGCAACCCTAATCCAAACTTTATTCGCCAAATCCTTTCTTCGGACGAAGCATCATTTTGGCTAAATGGAACAGCGAGATAAACTTCACTAGATGATTGAAGCACATACACAGCACCCTCGTAAAGTGAACGTGTGGGCAGGAATAGTCCATGATAGAGTCATTGGTCCTATCTTCTTTGACGAAACTCTCACTGGGCAGCGATTACATAATTTTCTAAGGAATGAGCTTTTTTTTCTCCCTCAGGGCTCGTCAGCGTCTTTGCCGCCCCGATAGCACTGCAGCCTTTGGCTTATTGTGCATGCCCTTAGTCTTTCTACTACACCCATTCCAAAATCACTGTGCCTTGAACTAGTCTGCACAGCGATTGGTAGGGTGAAGTTTTATATTGCTGTGTCTCCGGTCTAGGCTGACCGTAGATCAGTTGTCTTTTGCAGTCCAGAGCTTTACACTCGCACAAGATGTGCTGGGCTGATTCCTCCCCCTCGCCGCAGAGTCTGCATGTGAGGTCCCCCTCGAACCGCCCGATTTTATGCAGGTGGACGGCCATGTGTCCCGTCAAAAGACCTGTTATGTTTCTGAGCTGTCCTCTGCTAAGATTTAGCAGCTCCACAGCTCTCTTTGACTGGGTTCGTCAATTACTGACTTCCCATGTCTGAGCCCTGGACAGTCTGCCCTGTACACCTTGTGTTCGTTTCTGACCCAGGACTTAGTGGCTCCTCTGGCAGTGCTCTTTGTCACACTCAGAACCGGTTCTGGTCCCATAAATGGTTCTGTTAACCCTCTCTTCGCGAGACTGTCAGCTTTTTCATTGCCTTTGACCCCCGAGTGACCCGGCACCCAGATGAGGGTGACCTAATTCTGCCCAGCCAGGTCGCTCGTCTCGTCTCGGCACTCACTTACCAGCCTGGAGTTTACCCGTGGGCTACTTAGGGCCTTAAATGCTGCCTGGCTGTCTGTGGCTATGAGGATCCGCTTGTTGTTGTAGCCCCTCCTCTTGTTCTCCCGCACACAGTGCAGGATAGCGTACATTTTGGCCTGAAAGACTTAAGCTTATTCCTTCTGTTGCTGCAAGTATTCCAAATCAAGATGATCCTGATTTACAAAATGGTGATATTTGGTTTCAGCAAGACGGTGCACCTCCGCAGAGCATGCTCCTAGATTATTTTTTTTTTTGGGGTAGTTAAAATCGAAAATCTATGGTAGCAAACCAAATAACCTAGATGTGAAAAATCGCATTAGGTATGAAATGAGTCGAATTAGCCCTGACATCATTTGCAATGTACAAGAGGAATGTGTCAACAGATTTGCTTATTGTCAAGAAGTCGGTAGATTGCATTTCGAACATTATATTGAACAGAAAACATACTTTAATTTATTGAATAAGAGCCTTTATCTTTTGATTATTGTTATGAAAAGAGTTTATCTTCTCCACTATTTAAATAACTTTCATTCAAAAATTTAACGTTGTGAGGTAACAAAATTTTGATGGTACCGTATAGACAATTCTATGATCTATCAAAATAAAAAAATAAAATGGGGTTGTTGTTTAAAATAAAATGTCGTTGACGTCATATTTAAAAAGCAGGAGTGAAACCTAGAGTTAATGTGTGCGAGCATTTCGTCAAAACACAAATCGCTCTAATTTCAATGAATTTGCTACTCACTGTGTGTAAAGTAAAAAAAAGAATAGCACAAAAAAGCAAAATAAAAAAAAGAGTAAAAACACAAGAAAGCACAAATAAGAATGCTATAGAAAATGTGTAGTAGTTTAAAAAAAAAGTTCTTATTTATAAGTCAAAAATATTTTAGACTATGGAATCAAACTGTAAACTATGGACAGATTATTCTATTATTTTTTTAATGCAATTTGTAGCTTAATGAACACTTGACTCCAAAATGATTTTTATCATTCACTAAGTCGCAGTGATATACTGTGGTGGTGTAATGTCAGCTAAAACAATTGAGCAATAAACATATTGTTTTTTTGTTTGTTTGTGCTATTTTGATAAGTATTTGTAATGAAAGTTATATAATGTATATTTTTATGTTTGTTCCCTGTTCTAGGTGTATCATCCAGAGTGTTTTTGTTATAATTTCCTTACCTGCATTGCTTAACCAAATTGAGGAGGGGTTTAATGTACCTATTTGGATTTTATTGCTCTTAGTGTTTTCTCCATTGTTAACATTCACAGTCAACGAAATAATAAAACGACAAGAAATAAAGTAAGTATTTATGTGCAGTATGTTTCTCTGGAAGCATTGCTGGTCCGCTTCACTATTTGCATTGTTTTTTTATAAACTGAGAGTATTACAGTAAATACTGGAACATTAAAAGATCTAGGTTGACACTGTGGTTGGAAACAAAAACCTAGATGTCAATAGCTTGTTTATATATATATATATATATATATATATATATATATATATATATATATATATATATATATATATATATATATATATATATATATATATATATATATATATATATATATATATATATATATATATATATATATATATATATTGTAACGTGTTACCCATTTTTATATTAATTATTATATTATAATTTATTAATCAAGGAAATTTGCCAACATAAACTGACGTCATCACGCTGGTCCATAGACTTATGTTTATTCCATGTCAAAAGTAACTGCATGAGAACATTTTGCAACCCTGACAGTTGGCTATAGCGCATACCAGTTGATAACAAAGCATATATAAACACCAGGAACTATTTAAAGTTCCTCTTTTACATCACTATGTTGATTAATAATAAGACAATGCAGAGCTAAAAAGTTACATTTGTTTTGTTGAACTCTCTCGTTTTTGTTTTGTCACCTTTTCCACCAGTTTTCACCGTTTTTCAACGTATTTCACTGGTTTATGCCGTTTTATCTTGGTTTTCACTATGTTATGCTGTTTTGTGCCATCTTTTTCACTGTTAAATGGAGCCAGCTTCATCACCCTTATGGGCTTACGTCATCCATGGGGGCCCAATTAACCTGACTATAGATATGTTTCGGCAGCTTTAAATGACCATCAATATTGTAATGGAAGCCCTAGACCTGCTAGAACATCTGAAACAATCTCTACTGCAATCACACGTTAAGTAACTGTTTAATCCGTATAATTTATTTTCAATTTTGCTTTAAAATTAACAATTTAAATTTATTTTAAAAAATGCCACAAGGTGTCATTGTGTTTTTTTAACATTTTTAATGCTCTTAATCAAATATGTATACAGAGTTTCTCTTTTTAATTGTCTTCCTCGATAACATATGCAAAAATAATGGTCAAAACCTACGCCTTGAGTTTATTTTGTGAGTCATTATGTTCTCTGCTTTGTTAGACAAGTGTTTTGAAGGTGTCGAAATAATGCCTTTCGATACTTCCGAAACACGCATTCTTTGTTTCATTGGGCTCACATGTTTGAGTTACACTGGCTTTGTCAACATGGTGCTCGAGAGGCCCCTTTTGTGCCTAAGAGCTATATTTTTGCATATGTTCAGATTTTCGACAGATTCAGGTTCATTTTACTTTACTATTTGTAGTAGCAGCGAGCCAAGTTTTTTGTGCTTTTATTTGAGTTATTATTAATTTATTTTTCATTTCAAATGGGGTAGGTTGAACGAAACATTCAAGTAAGTTCTTTAGCAATTATTTTTTCGGCTCCAGAGTGCCTCATTTTTTAAATATATTGTGTGAAAATACTATCCAATATATATATTACATTTGTCTGGTTATAATGTGGAAACTGTTTTCCCTGCAGGTAAATTCCTGCATTTTTCTCATACTTTACCTTTGGTGATATTTGTTTTTTCTGTATCCTATATCTTTTATTTAATCATACCCAAGTGAGATTTTATTTTATTTTGGAGTTTTATTAGGGCAAAACAATTTAACATTCATTATTATTGATATTTTTATCAAAGAAAAGTATTTTCTCACATTTAATTTATGGCAATTTAATTACTTTTGCAACATTGTGAGATGTACGACGGTAGTATGTTGTGACGACAGCTCCAAATAACACAAAATGTTGACTGTGTACAACCAACTAACAGTTTTGTAAATTGTGAGCCCTGGCCCATTTGTTCCTAATATAGGGACAATGTATGTAAGTGTAGATGTATTCTCACCATACTTAGAACCGCAGATTGGTTTCGCTCTATGTAGAGTTTGTCAGTACGGTATACTAATTAGAGTGGGAACACACCTATAAAGTAAAACGACTATGGTAGCCTACTTTGGCAAAGAGCATTTTACTTAGAATATACTGTGCTGCAACTAAAATGGCACTTGTTCAGTGTCGATTTTAAATTTAAACCAATTAATTTTTTATAATTTAATATGCAATTATACTTATATTTCTTTTTACTTGTTCATTTTAATTGACTGTCAAATATCCTAATTAAAATTTTCATAAATCAAACAACACTATTCAATTTTCTTTAAAATATTAATAATACATAACTTTCTTGTTCCATTATTTCTGATCACTTTGTTAAATTTTATCCTTATAAAAGATTCCTACACATGGCGTGATTTTCTCAATACTTACTATTTGTATTAACCATTATTTCTTTCATTAGTCGTCATTTAATATTTCCTTTTTTAACAACTAGACCTTAGAACATGTCTATAAACTGTATAATCTATGTCATCTAATTTGGCACACCAATTTTCCATAAGTGGTCCACTCTTCAAGTGAACTATTGTGTTTTAACAAATAGACCTGAGAACATGTCTATAAACTGTATCCAAACTACATTAGATGACTGTAATAATCTATTTGATCTAATCTGGCATATCAACTTTCCATAAGTAGTCCACTCTTTAAGTGAACTATTTATGTCTTGCCCTTTCTAACAACTGAGCACTCTTTTATACTCCACCCATTCCAAAATCACTGTGCCTTGAACTAGTATGCACAGCAATTGGTAGGGTGAAGTTTTATATTGCTCTGTCTCCGGTCTAGGCTGTCCATAGATCAGTTGTCTTGTACGGTCCAGAGCTTTACACTCGCACAAGATGTGCTGGGCTGATTCCTCCTCCTCGCTGCAATCTGCATGCCAGGTCCCCCTCGAACCGCCCCATTTTATGCAGGTGCATGTGCCCCGTCAAGAGTCCTGTTATGTTCCTGAGCTGTTCTCTCCTAACATTTAGCAGCTCCACAGCTCTCTTTGGACTGTGTTCCCCAATTAATGACTTCCCATGTCTGACCCTTGAACAGTCTGCCCAGTATGCCTTGTGCTGGTCCCTGGCCCAGGACTTGATGGTTCCCCTGGCCGTGCCTTTCGATACGCCCAGGACCGGTTCTGGTCCCACAAATGGTTCTGCTGATTCCCCCTTCGCGAGACTGTCAGCTTCTTCATTGCCTTTGACCCCTGAGTGACTCGGAACCCAGATGTGGGTATCCTCATTCGGCACAGCCAGATCACTCATCTCCTCTCTGCATTCACTAACCAGCCTGTAATTTACTTGTGGGCTACTTAGAGCCTTAAGCGCCGCCTGGCTGTCTGTAGCTATGAGGACTCGCTTGTTGGTGTAGGCCCTCCTCTTGTTCTCTCGCACGCCGTGCATAATTGCGTACATTTCAGCCTGAAAGTTCGTTGCATGAGCCCTGAGGGAAATCCTGTGACTTACCCTCGGTTCATCCGAATACATGCCTGCCCCCGTCCCACGCTGAGTTTTAACAGAAAAATGTCAATTTTCTCCAAATCATCCACATTCATCCCCTACCCCTTGGAACGTTTTTGCCCAAGAACAATCCAAACCGTTAGTTTGTCGGGTGCTAATTGTATACCAAATTTAAAGACAATATCTCAATTCGTTCTAAGGTTATCGTGGCTACTAACAAAAAAACATACAGACAGACCGTCAGACAGAAAAACATACAGACAGATTGGCAGACACAAAAAATTTTCGTTCTCAAATAATGTTTTCTATATATAAACACTTCTTACGACGTTTACGCAACAAAAAAACTTTGAAGTTATTGTCGCTGATGCCATACTTCCACACATATTGATGATATGCAAGTAATTTCTTGGGAACAACCCCCCAAAAAAGTGACCGGACCTGACCTGACATAACTTGAGGGGTAGACAGGGTTTAAAGGAGGTATGGCTTCAAAATGGGAAAAGCTTTTCGAGGTCCGACTGTGCTGTTATTTTTTTCAGAATTTTCCGCTCATATTTTCTCTCGCCCAGCACCCCCATTCACTCCTGGTCCCGCAACATTCTTGGGGGTTGTTTGCAAGAAATTGTTCTTGTCGTTGTGCATTCAGGGTTCTAAGCAAGTTTCTAAAAAAAAAAAACTAAAAACCCTCCATAGACTAAACTGCAAATTTACCGTGATTATTTTAGAAACGTCAAAATTACATTCTGAAGTTGTCAAAGTTTGAAGGAAAATATAATATAAGGTTATAATTTATATAAATTATGCCTAATATATACAGTCACAAGTGTTAAACTTAATTGCACTTACACACTGTATAATTGACCAATGATACTAAATACATAGTAAATAGAGATGCAGAGACTAGGTATACCTATACGAGATTCTCAAAGGAAGTAATCTTACATACCAACTCATAACAAGTTTTCTTATGCCACGAACAGCTTCAGTAGTTGTTGGTAGAAATAACAAATTTTCATTTCATAATAACATGATGCCCTTACTCCTATATTATGTGTAATGTGTATGTTCTTCATTTATCAATACTAAATGGATGAATGTTTATTTTTATAATGATGTTAGTGACACAACACAGAAGACAGGTGCAAAATTGTCACAATGGTAGAAGCTAAAGTCAGTGTTGCCTGATTGAGTAGAATTTTATAAATAAATTAAAAAATCATTAAGAATGAGTAATTCTAAATTTATGGGTACTAAATCGCAGCTTTAGATTACTTTTCAATTACTGGATTAAAATTTTCACTTTTTGTTAATAATTGTGACATGTGAGGTGTCGTATATTCTGAAATTTGTATGAAATCTGACAACCCGGATAACACACATTTAATAATTGAGCCTTTCTGTGACCTTGGTCGATTTATATTGTATGTAGATTTATTTAAACAGTATAGCTACTTCACCCACCACATCTTTCTGTGTTTGTTAACACATACTGCGTAATTCCTATGGAATTAGAAGCGATGTGGTAGATTGTTTTTAGCGAACTTTCTATTTGGAATAACTTATTTGTTCGTGGCCCTTTTTATTTGAAACTTGGTACACATATTAGTTCTAGCGCCTTCTATTAACTTGTGAATTTTCCCTTGAATAATTTTAATAATTGAGAAAATATTTCGTTTTAAAAATTATTTTTGAATTTTTTCCTAGAACAATTGGTAACTGACAGCTGAGTAACGAACTCAGCCATGCCATTAACAAAGTCAAGGCACTTGCAAAATTTGATCGAAATCAGATAAGTATTTTTTGAGTATCAGTTGGATACATATTATAATAATAACAATAATAATAATAATAATTTATTGATTCCTAAAGTACCCAGATGGGGGTAGAACACGACAATAGGTAGACAACACGACATTCTGCTCAATAAACAACCATGTGAGAAAATAATAGATAATATACAATAAAAATGCATCAGTAACAGAATAATCAATAAAATAAAAATTATAAACATTTATATATACTGTGACACACATGCACTAAAAATAATAATAACAACAATAACTTCATCTAATTCCATATACAATATAATGTACTGCAGCAAGCATGGAACATGCAACAAAATAAAACAAAACACAATCCAAATAGATCATCAATACAAACAAAACACAAACAATGTCAAAAAAAGTATAAAATATGTACAATTAAAAATCTGAACTCAACTAAAGTGGACATCATAAAACCCTTATGAAAAATTGGTACTATAAAAGTCTTTCACTCTATACAAAACCTGGTCAGTGAGAACCCTTCCCAGATGTACCTTAAGCCTGTGAGAGGGCAAGCTTCCAACCTTGCTGGGAGGTGATTGTACGGCATAATGGCATGATGATACACATTTCTTTGTATCGATGTCAAATGTGTCTTTGGTGCTTTCAAATCTCCACTTCTTGTATTCTAAGTATGTCTGCTCTCGCTACTACTAAAGCAGACATAATTTTCGTTAAGAAATACTATACTCTCCAGAACATACAATGATGGAACAGTAAGTATTCCATCCTGAATATCTCTCTGCAAGAATCTTTATGTTTCAGGTGAAATATCAGTCTTATAAACGTTTTTAAACCAAAAACACTCTGTTCGATTCAACCGGGTTGCCCCAAAAAATTATACCATATCTCAGTTTAGAAGACACATATGCATCGTACGCTGTTATAGCACCTTTTATGACAATATTTTAATTAATCACTCTCATAGCATACAAAAAATAATTAAGAGCTGCAGCAAGATTGTTTACATGACTCTTCCAGTCCAGTCTTTCATCAAAATGTTCACCTAAAAATTTAACAGTACTTTGATATGTTATCCTCTCACCATATAGCATTAAGCTTTTTGCACTGATGGATTTATTAAAGTCAAATGAAAAGTTAATTAGCTGTGTCTTGTCAACGTTTAATCACAAGTTATTGGATTCAAAGTATTCCTTCATTTTACTTATATTAGTATCTATTTTGCCTACAGAGAGTGTCTCATCCTGACATGCTTGAATCACAGCATCTACAAACATAATAATTTTATTGTCCTCAATTTATAGTGTTTGTGGCAAGTCATTTACATACCAAACATACAGAAGTGGTCCCAATACAGAACCTTGTGGAACCACTCTGTAAGCATTCTTGTAAGATGGTACTATACTTTCACCTGTTCTATTATTTCTGTTGTTAAACGTTGCTAACGGGGATTCAGGTAAGACCCAATTAGTTTGAGAGCAACACCTCTTATTCCATTGAGCTGCAAAAATCTAAAGGAACCTTGGATTTGGGTTCTAGAGGCCCTAATCGGCGCTCATTTGAAGTAATTTTCCAAAAGTCTTTCCATTGATACTTCTCTATTAGTAAATTTTCTGTCACAAAAAATGACAATAAGGCCGTTTAAAACTCATATTTTGCTGGGATGAAACATATTTTAAATAAGCACGTTCTTCAACCGATTTGAGGTGTGAAAAATTCTGAACAGTTCCCGATTGTTTTTTTTTATTACAAAAGAAACAATCTGGAACTGTTTAATATTATTAAATAAGACAACTAACACAATATAACATTTATTCTATATATTATCAACAGATGATGTATATGTTTCACCATGACTTCAGATACAAAAGTGGCCATTGCAGTTTTGTATCACAAGAAAATATATTGTGGCGAAACCAGTGGCATATTAGAATATATACTACTCAAGACTCAAAGTGTAGCTTGCGAAAATTTTGCCCTCTTTAAATTTGATGTAACATTCGGTTGATGTGATCAAACTGAACTTTGTTAAAAGCGTTTGCAAGCACGATCCTTTAACTATTAGCCCGTTGTTCTGTAAAACACAAGGTAATTCACATAAATTTTATACAGGGTGATGAATAAAACATTGAAATTTTTCTAAACCGCCAAGAAGGTCCTGTTTGAAAAAAAAATTGTTTTCTTCACAATTACAAAAATGCGTTTTAATACAAACATCTTGTTTTATTGGTAAAACAGTTCATCATTAATCATACATGTGCTCTCAACATTAATAACTGAAAAAGTTTCCTTCTAAACAAACCCAATGTACCACAATTTCTTAAATAATCAGGTAAGCTGATAAACTCGCTGATACCTCTAAAAAGACACTGACTTCATTGCTCCCCTTGTATAGGTTCTATATATGTGCAGACCATCAGCACCCCTTGTATCATATTGGTGAATGTCTCTGTTAAAAACCAGAAATGAATCGAAATAGGCCGGCAACAGATTCTTCGCATGTTTGAAAACAAATATCATCGTTAAATAGTACAGTCTATCTGAAACGCATTGCCAGTTCAAAGTCGTGAGCATCAATTTTATAGGTGCATATCTGCTCACTTTTAAGACAATTCACATTCCACGATTCTGCAGTTTCTGTAACATATTCAGAGAGTTCAGATCCATCACGTGAAACAAGGTAGCACAGTAATCAAAATGAGGTTGCAACAGTGTGCGATACACCGTGACACTAGCAAACACCGACAAATTGTGACTGAGTCTGCTGAACAAACATAATTTTTTCTTTATTTTCTTGCTTATGTACTCAGAGTGACTCTTAAAGCGAAGTGCCTCCTCCACAATAAAACCTAAATATTTCATTTTTTTTACAAATTCTATCCTCAAAGTTATATTATTATAATTTATCGTCTTCAGCCTATACTTACTACCCAAAAACATAGCTTTCGTTTTGTTCGCATTCAACCCCAGTCTGTTCTCATGCAGGTATGTAGCAAACCTATCAAGATCTTCATTCATCCTTGTAACCATATTTGCAAAATTGTCTCCAGTACAGGCAATCAATGTGTCGTCAGCAATCAAACTTATATATTCAAAATCTCCACCAAAAGTAATATCATTCATATAAATGATAAAAAGTAGGGGTCCGAGTATACTCCCCCGAGGAACTCCAGTGCAGCCCACCACCTCATCTGATATTTCTTTCTCTAATCTGGTCCTCTGTATCCTGCCCGTCAAGTATTGCCTCAGCCATTCTAACACATTTCCACCAATACCATAATATGCCAGCTTCTGCAGAAGAATATCCCTGTCGATTGTTTTGAAAGCTCTCTTAAGATCAACAAACACAGCTAGTACATATTTCCCCTGATCTATTGCTTCTTTCCACTTAGAAATCGTCAGCTCCAAAGCAGTCTCACAAGAATGATGCTTTCTAAACCCAGACTGATAACCAACAAACAGTTTGTTTTTCTGAAAATAATCCATTAACTGACAATATACAAAATGTTCCAATAGCTTCTTAACACTCTGCAGAGTATTCACAGGGCGAACATCTTTCTCTCCTTTTGGAATTGGTATAATTGTACTGCACTTACAGGCCTCCGGAAAAGCACCATATTTAAGGGAGACATTAATAAAATTTAAAATTACATGACCAATAACTCGAAAGGTTACTCTCAAAAACTCCGTGCTGAGGATTTCTGTGATGCTACCTTTTTTCATCATGTTTACATATTTATTCAGATCAGCAAGAGTCACAGGATCAAAGTCAACAAAAGAACATGCGCCCAAGGGATAACCCTCATGAGACCAAGGGCAACCCACTGGAATTGAATCTACAATCACATTAATACTATTTACAAAATATACATTGAATTTTGCACATGCCTCCTTTCTCGTCGCTGCAAAAGAAACCCTACCATCACAGCCGAAGTTGAAATCTAGAAAGTTCACCGCATTACCTTTAGCTTTGTACAGGCTTTTTAGTGTTTTCGACATGTCCTTCGAATTACCTCTATTTGAGTCAATCTTCCTTTCAAAATATTTCCTTTTTTTATCCTTTAGTAGATTTACAAACTCGTTCCTATACAACTTGTATACAGTCCACAAATGCTCAAGTGTCACAGATGTCTTAATAATTTTATAAGCGCAGTCCCTCTCTTTTGCTTTACGCTTAAGCTATTGATCATACCAAGAAACCTGTTTATTATAATAATATTAATATTTATTCTCTCTATTAGCAACCCCGTATGTAACAAGGGGAGCAAATCTGTCTAAAACTATCCTACATCTATCTACAATATCCTTAAAAATCACATCTACATCTATACTGTCGAAATTCCACGAATTATCCATCAACTCTAAACATATATTATGGACAGAGTCATTATTCATCTTTCTGGTTACAATTTCCGTATGATTACACTTCACTCTTGAGACCGAAGCAAAGTTTAAACTAACAATGGAATGATCAGTAATTTTTGGTACATGGTGTACATCCACAGAAATATCTTTACTATTTGTCAAAACATAGTCTACCAAAGTACAACTTCTATCTGTACAGCTAGTTGCCTCATTCACTAGTTGTTCTATACCAAATGCTTGGATGACATCTTTGAACTTATTACTGTAGAAAGAATTAGAATCAAAATAATCCAAATTAACATCACCAACCAACATACACCTTGTACTCCCAGCAAAGTGAGACTCACACCAGTCCTCAAACGTGTCTATGAACACCAGATGGCTAGAACTTGGAAAGTGATAAACTACGCCCATATTCCATCTTGTATTTGATTTCGAAAAACTGACACCAGTAGTTTCCATCCAACACATATTTCTGTTTCACTTTAAACTCTATACCCTGTCTCACATACACCAACACCCCTCCCGTGTGTCGACTTGCAGAATCACACCTGACCACACTGTAGTTATGCACCTGGAGCTCAAAATCCTCAACATCACTAGTACTACTAGCTTCGCTCAACATGACAATTGACGGGGCCTAGCAAAACACATGTTCTATAAGTTCATCCCTGTGAGCCAGAAAACTTGCACAATTCAAATATACAGCATCAGCTTGAAAACCTGTATCAGGAACATTCATTCATTTTTTGACATCACCCTTGCATCAACAATGGTAGGCACATTGTCCTATGGCATCCTTATCCTCACTTTGTTTCTCCAAACCAGACTTCTTCAGAGATTCCCTAACACCAAAAACGATCGTTTAAAGCCCTCTTCTGCCTTTTGCAAATTTCAGCAAGAAGTAATTCATCATTAACACTCCCCGTCGATTGTATATCACCCCTATCAGAATTATTAAATTGGTTTTTCAGTTCATTCATTTGTGCCTGCAGTGTATCAATTTTATTCAGCAATGTTGGTATTATGTTAAAACCCTTTTCACACTCTCCACACAAAAACAGCAGTTTACGTTTTTTCATTTGTATACAACGAATTTCTGTAGCCATTAATTCCTACACTCCTCACAAAAAGGCATATCACAGCTATCACCTTTATATGTCCTAGCTACAGTATCACATTTACTATAGCTTTTTTCTGTACTTATCATTTCCTCAGTCATCTCTAGTGTTTTTTACCTGGACGTTTATCTGTATAGAAGATAAACAATATACTTTAATCAAGACAGTTGCTTAGAGGAAATAACAGTTCTTATGCAATCTACTAATAGTGCAAACCAAACTCTTATCACACTACGTAGTGTAAATTTTCATCTACACATTGATATGAACCTCCCGAATATTATCATTATCATTTCCTCAGTCATCTCTAGTGTTTTTTACCTGGACGTTTATCTGTATAGAAGATAAACAATATACTTTAATCAAGACAGTTGCTTAGAGGAAATAACAGTTCTTATGCAATCTACTAATAGTGCAAACCAAACTCTTATCACACTACGTAGTGTAAATTTTCATCTACACATTGATATGAACCTCCCGAATATTATCCACCTTTCTACCACTAAAAAGCAACTATACACAAACAACAAATAAAGAACCTGCACTTCTTATTTCTTCACAATTACTATATATATATATATATATATATATATATATATATATATATATATATATATATATATATATATATATATATATATATATATATTATATATATATATATATATATATATATATATATATATATATATATATATATATATATATATATATATATATAATATACAGGGTTCTTCAACTGACGCCCCGACATGGGGATTTGTATATAAATTTTTAAATGCTCAAATATTGACTTCCCTGGTTATTTTAGAGCATAGAACCCTATTGAACTATTTTGTTTTATTTTTTACATAAATAGTAAAAAAAAAAACAACAATATTGAACAACACTAAATGAGTGGTAAGACTCAGAGCAACATGCTGCCAACTAACTGCGGAACCAAGTAGTATGTTGCCACGCCAGCTCCAAATAACACAAAGTGTTAAAAAATAGAGACTGTACACAACCAGCTAACAATTTAGTAAATTGTCAGCCCTGGCCCATTTCTACCCTAATATAGGGAGAAAGTATGTAAGGCTAGATGTTTACTCGCAACAATTAGAACCGTAGACCAGTTTCACTCTAATTAGAGCTCTTCAGTACGGCATACTAATTGTAGCGAAAATACACCTATACAGTAATACGGCTATGGTAGTCAGCCTTCCAACACTAAGTGAGTGGTAAGACACGGCAACATGCCGCCACCTAGTTGCAGAACCAAGTAGTAGGTTGTCACGCCAGCTCCAAATAACACAAAGTGTTAAAAAATAAAGACTGTATACAACCAACTAACAATTTAGTAAATTGTCAGCCCTGGCCCATTTCTACCCTAATATAGGGACAAAGTATGTAAGTCTAGATGTATTCTCGCCACATTTAGAACCATAGATCGGTTTTGCTCTAATTAGAGCTCTTCCATACGGCATACTAATTGTAGCCTTACATATTGTCTCCCTATATTAGGGTAGAAATGACCAGGGCTGACAATTTACTAAATTGTTAGTTGGTTGTATACAGTCTCTATTTTTTAACACTTTGTGTTATTTGGAGCTGGCGTGACAACCTACTACTTGGTTCTGCAACTAGGTGGCGGCATGTTGCCGTGTCTTACCACTCACTTAGTGTTGGAAGGCTGACTACCATAGCCGTATTACTGTATAGGTGTATTTTCGCTGCAATTAGTATGCCATACTGAAGAGCTCTAGTTAGAGCGAAACCGGTCTACGGTTCTAATTGTGGTGTTATTTGGAGCTGGCGTGACAACATACTACTTGGTTCCGCAACTAGGTGGCGGCACGTTGCTCCGTGTCTTACCACTCACTTAGTGTTGGAAGGCTGGCTACCATAGCCGTATTACTTTATAGGTGTATTTTCGCTACAATTAGTATGCCGTACTGAAGAGGTCTAATTAGAGCAAAACCGGTCTACGGAATTAATTGTGGCGAGAATACATACAGCCCTGGCCCATTTCTGCCCTAATATAGGGACAAAGTATGTAAGGCTAGATGTATTCTCGCCACAATTAGAACCGTAGACCGGTTTCACTCTAATTAGAGCTCTTCAGTACGGCATACTAATTGTAGCCGTACATACTTTGTCCCTATATTAGGGTAGAAATGGGCCAGGGCTGACAATTTACTAAATTGTTAGTTGGTTGTATACAGTCTCTATTTTTTAGCACTGTGTTATTTGGAGCTGACGTGGCAACATACTACTTGGTTCCGCAACTAGGTGGCGGCACCTTGCTTCGTGTCTTACCACACACTTTGTGTTGGAAGGCTGGCTACCATAGCCGTATTACTTTATAGGTGTATTTTCGCTACAATTAGTATGCCGTACTGAACAGCTCTAATTAGAGTGAAACTGGTCTACAGTTGTAATTGTGGTGAGAATACACCTAGCCTTACATACTTTGTCCCTATATTAGGGTAGAAATGGGCCAGGGCTGACAATTTACTAAATTGTTAGTTAGTTGTATACAGTCTCTATTTTTTAACACTGTGTTATTTGGAGCTGGCGTGACAACATACTACTTGGTTCACTAAGTGTTGGAAGGCTGGCTACCATAGCCATATTACTTTATAGATGTATTTTCGCTACAATTAGTATGCCGTACTGAAGAACTCTAATTAGAGCGAAACCAGTCTACGGTTCTAACTGTGGCACGAATACATCTAGCCTTAAATATTGAACAAGAACAAGACTTAAGTCTCGGAGTTTATTTACAAATCAAAAAAAAAAAAGACAGAAGCGTAGAATGAGTAAGATGTTCAAATAATCCTCTATCAGCTGCCAAACCATATCATAAAGGATTGTAAAATTCAATTGGTATTGTGTGATTTTATTGCATTCTGTAGAAATTGCATTTTTATGTGGCCTCAAAGAAAAAATCGTTCGTGCGACATCTGGAGATCTTGGAGTCCATAAAACATTATGGGTTGGTCCTAGAAGATGACCTTGAAAACTATTGTGTAAATATTTTTGCACTGCAAAGATATTCTGTGCACGACATCCATCCATCTCATACCTGATCTCTTGATTTTTCCTAGCAACATCATTTAACAAAGGTCCTATTCTATTCTGCGATAAGCCTAAATAACCTTCCCCATCCAAATTTCCATCAATATAAAACAGTCCAGTTGTATACCTGCCGAAAATTTCGTACCAAACATTGACTTTTTTGGGATATGGAGTTCTGGTTTCAATAAATCTTTGTTGATTGATTTTGCTCCAATACCTACAGTTCTGAACATTGGGCTCTTTATTCAAGGTAGACGTACCCTCATCGGTGGAGCAAATATTCTTTAAATCTCCGTCATTATTTGCCATATCCATCATTTGATAACTAAAGTGGTTCAAGGGCAAGAACGTGTGCCTCTGAACCGAAGGGTACTGAGGTCGATCCCAGGGTTCTCCTTTCACTTGGTCAGTATAAACTGTAACATTAACATGAACCGAGGTTCTGGAATTGTATTTGAGCAAGTTGAATGTCTGCACGTTCTGCCCTTCAGAGGGGGCGTAAAGCTGTCGGTCCCGTGTCCATTCGATGTTGGGCACGTTAAAGATCCCTACCCTCCCTACAGAAAGGCAGGGGTTCGGCAAAATTTCCAGGATAGTGAGGTGAAACTGCTCCTTGGCGTCGGTGATTGGCCATAGTCGCGGAAATAAGCCGACGTTAAAGAACAAAACACACACACACACACATAACTAAAAAGGACTCTTTGCTCTCTATCACGTACCCTTAATTATTGATGGCAACTGTATTTAAATGACTTATAATTATGCTTTTTTAATGTTCTAAGAATTGTTGAAAAATGCTCACTAGTTGCGTTGGCAAGTTGCCTAATACTCAGGTTTTTATTTTCTTCGATATGCAGTAAAATATTCAGTTCCTTTTCGTTTGAATTTGCTCTTTCCTGATTTCCATTTAATTCTTTACCACACTTGCAGTTATTCAAAAGTGTACCCTTGATTTCTAGCTTTGCCACCAATCGTTGACCTGTCAATTTATTTGGTATTGGTCTACTGGATATTGAACACTAAACAAATCACATACATTTTGCAAAATATTACCTGAATAGTATAGTTTTATAATTTGAACTTTCTCTTCGATTGTGTAATTCATTGTAAGAGGGTTTGTGATATTAACAACAAATCATGAAAATTACAAATCTTTTTATTTGATATTTGTAGTTGCTTAAGGTTTTCACATTCGAAGATTTCTCTGACTAGCGTACTAGATTTTCTGGATGGAGCTTCTGTTTTCGTTTACATGATTTGATGATTTTTTCAAAAAAAGGATGTTAAAAATAAAACAAAATAGCACAATAAACTCTAATGTGATGCTTTTAAAAAAACTCTAATACGCTAAGTGAAGATTGGAACCTGTGATGAGCACTGATAAGAACACATATTATAAAACACACACACACACACACACACACACACACAAGCTAGGTGCAGGGTGTGGGAAAATTATTATAGTGACACTGTTACGCTATAGTCTATGTCATTATTTACGATTCACTCACTTAATGCATTAAGAACATGCCAAAAAAAGGTTCAAGCTGCAATTGACGCCAGTTGGCGTTTTGTACAGGCTGGTCCTAAAGTAATCATACACAAAATATTATGATTTAGCACAACTTACCTCACCTTGAGTAAAAATGAGGAGATGCAGGATGTTGAAGTGGGAAACTGATTTCGTTTTCTCTGCATATCTAGACATGTTTTTGACGCATTTTCTTAAAAATGTGTACAGGTGGGTTTTCATAATGACAAAAAATAATTAATTCCCAATTTGCCTTTATCAGATAGAGAGAGCTGCTTGCAGTACCCCTAAAACTACTTGCTCCTTTTTTTTTTAGCATTGCTAAAAAGTAGTCTCTTGCATTTTCTTAGCAAACAAGATATACTTGTTGGATAGTTACAACAGTTTGTGAAATATTTGCCATTTTAAGAGTAGGAGCAGTAATGTAATACTAGCAATATTTCAACTGCTTAGCACTGGCTGAAAAATGATACAGATAAAATATGGGCACAAAACATATGGTTGGTGATTGACACATTGACTCCAAGTGATGCGATATTTACAATACTCATTTAAGTTTTTCATTTTTGAATTGTGGAAGGAAAAAGACAGATACTATAAATAAATCATTTTGATGTAACAAATGTGATAAATAATAGAAAAATATTGTAACTCATGACTATTAACTATTATTGGCTGCGTTAAATGGTTGAGTAAAAGTGTGTTTAACACAGTACCGCTGAACTTTAGCTGGAACTCAACTGTTGCCGATTTCCGGAAGTGGACTAAATTTTGCTGACTAACTCAACATACTGCTGGATGTCGTTATCTTTGAATATTTTCTCTAACCCTTTTGTAAGAATAAGATAGAAAGGAGGTACAGCGAAATGTTTGTGTGTCTCACCAGATTCAGGCTTCAATGTCGTAATGTTACTGATTGACATTTTCCACCTATGCTTACTAAGAATAAGTAACATTACAACATTGAAGCCTGAATCCGATGAGCCACCCAAAAAGTTTGCTGTACTTCCTTTTCTTACAAAAGGGTTAGAGAAAAGATTCAAAGATAACGATTTGAGAGTTGTTTCAAAGTTGATAATTTGAAGAACCTTTTGGGTGGGTCAAAGGATGCTATTGACTTCGGTCAAAAATCGTGCGTTTACCAAATATCTGGTAATAATTGCGAGAAAATCTGTATTGGGCAAATGCAGCGATTAATATCAATCAAAATCAAATACTCAATGAAAGGCTTCTGATCCAGACAGTAAATTTATTATTAAAACCCTACGCGTTTCGGCTACCTAGTAGCCATCCTCAGGGGCAAATCTAAAATGCAATAAAAAGGTCTGTCAGAAAACATTGTTTTCTGGTAGGCAATTGTGCCGGTTGAAGCACAATGATCTCAAGGTAAACACTACAGACATCATCAAGTTTAAAAATCTACAGTCAAACAGTCAAAAGGTTAAAAGCAACAGTAAAAGCCAAAATTTACAGTAAAAACTACAGGCTACAGTTAAACAAGCTACATTATAGTCAAAAAACATGCAGTCAAAGCATGTTCGCCGTCTTGTCGTCGAGTCAGCGTCATCCGCTCTCTTGAGTTTTCACAAATGGCTGACTTTAACTCTTGTCTTGTGGTTAAATTACCGTTTTATATTGATTGGATTACACAGTTAATCGATTTTCTGCCACATTCGGGTGCGATGTTGTTGGACCTCTGGTACAATAGATGAAAATCCCAACTTTCTCAACCTGTATATAGTTTTGACTCTAATTTTCAAGAATTGGAAAGTAAGTACTGATGCCATTTTGTTTTTCTTAATTCACTTTATAAATTTTCAAACTCCTTCTCATGGGGTTTCTGCTTGACTGTGTAGCCTTCTGTTGCGTTTGCCCTGTCAGTTCACTCCACAACTTTTCAATTTTCAAATTTAATTTCACATTCGACTTTTACATTTTGTCAATCAGCTTGATTTGCTTCCATTTTATTTTGATAAGTTTAACCTGCTTTGACTGCATGTTTTGCTTGTTTAATGGTAGCATGTAGTTTTTACTGTAAAATTGGGCTTTTACTGTTGCTTTTTAACTCTTTACTATTTGACTGTAGATTTTTAACCTTGATAATGTCTGTAGTGTTTAGCTTGAGATCATTGTGCTTCAACCGGAAAACAATGTTTTCTGACAGACCTTTTTTATTGTATTTTAGATTTGCCCCTGAGGATGGCTACTAGGTAGCGGAAACGTGTAGGGTTTTAATAATAAATTTACTGTCTGCATCAGAAGCCTTTCATTGAGTATTTGATTATGTCTATCCCAGACCATGTGACGTTTAGGAATGAAATAACAAGACTCAACACTAAGCACATAGCTCATTTCAGATTGAGTTGCCCAACATATGATTGAGTCGGGACATAAGGTAGGCGATTGTAATCTTAACTTGTTGAAGGCAACCACAGATTATCGCAAGTTAGATGCTTTCGAAAGTTTGAATATCTCACTGTTATTATTTTTGTGGTTTTGGGGTGATTCGCTTTTGTTTCAGTTTCCAGCCACAGTGTCTAACCTCAGTCTTTTATTCTAAAGTGGTTATGAAAATCATCTGGACTGTAATTTGATATTACGTCCTTCAAATCTTCATTTCTCATTGGGTTGGTTGTTTCAAGCAGAACTGTACCTATTGACTGAGTTCAATATTATACCGCCACACTGTCGTATCACATTACACCCAGGTAAAGTGATAAGTGTGAATTCCTTCTCGACAAAGCAATTGTCTTTCGGTACAATCTGATTTAGTGTCTCCAAAATTTCCTTTTCTTGATCTACGACAATGGTTGGTCTGTTGCTCTTGTGGCAGCGCTTTACACTACCAGTTTCGTGGAAATGTTGGTACACATTTTGAAATGAAGAGTGATGCAGTTGATGGATTTCTGGGCATTTTCATTATACAGCCACTGTGCTGATCGCCCATTGTACTCTTCCTTAATGTAAAATTTCATGATGTCAACATGACGAACCCAGTTCACAGAGAGCTGTGGAGCTGCTAAATCTTAGCAGAGGACAGCTCATAAACATAACAGGTCGGGACACATGGCCGTCAAGAAACACCTGCATAAAATGGGGCGGTTCGAGGGGAACCTCGCATGCAGGCTCTGCGGCGAGGGGGAGGAATCCGCCCAGCACATCTTGTGCGGGTGTAAAGGTCTGGACCGCAGAAGACAACTGATCTACGGTCACTCTAGACTGGAGACAGAGCATTATAAAACTTCACCCTACCAATCGCTGTGCAGACTAGTCCAAGGCACAGTGATTTTGGAGTGGGTGGAGTAAAAAGACTCAGGACATGCACAATAAACCAAAGGTTGCAGTGCTATTGGGGCGGCAAGGCCGCGGACAAGCCCTGAGGGAGAGAGAAAAAAAAACACATTCCGCAATAGAGAATGTGTGAGCTGTCATTGCTTGAAGGATTTAGTACATCTTTACAAAACACCAGTAATTACAAAAGCAACCACTGATTTTCAAAAATTGAAAAGATTGCACTGAGCTAAGCTTATATGTGTACAAATTGTGTAGAAGCACAAAATAAATAAAATGATATTTAGATTAAGTGAATGCTAAAATGGTGCCAGAGTACCTACTTGATATTTTTGTAATTACATTTAAAATTACATTATGTTCTGTATCTGTGATATATTTTTGATGATATCTGGGTAACCATTTGCGACCCAGGTGAGAACAACACACTGAATGGAAGGGAATAAATTACAGTTTATAATACTAATTCAATTTCAATACCTTTATGAAAAAAGAATTAAAAACTGCCCCCACCCAATTGGAAGTACTTGAAGTATTCTGCATGTCGTATTTTGTCACTTAATGGGTCTTCGAAATATTCAGAAGATAAATATTCCTCCCCTCACCTTTAACAGCCCCTAACTCCAACAAGACTATCCTGAGGATATCAAAACAATCGGCAACAGGATACACTAATGATACACCTGCAGTTGTTAGTGAGGCGGCCTCTAACTCTGTATAGAATAAATGGAGTAAGTTAGAAGTTTTAACATAATAAAAATAAAATAATCACTTTTGAAATTAAGAATAAATATAGTACACAAATAAAATACAGTCCATAGTTATGTGTAAAAATAAACAATGTGTCTAAATTAACAATAACAAAAAGCAGAATCACCCCAAAAAAGCACAAAGTTTTTTTTTTGATACAGGAGGGAGAGATGCCTAATGAAGACCTCATTCACGACACCGTAGTGCCGTGGGATATCGAGGTACTGTGAGACTCGTACTCTTAGTACACCTACTCCCTAAAACTCCCTCCCTGGGAGTACCGGATCTTAGTTCATACCTCCGTCGGAAAGAATACATACAATGACTTTTTGGTATGAATGTTTCCATTCTGTTTTTACCACGGGGGCGTTAGCGGGTAAGTATAAGGTTTGGACGCTTATGCATATGTGGAATTTGCTCGTCGTAGTCGGTGGCACTACGGGTAGCATTTCGGTGAGAAGCGGCTTTTGCGAACTGAGTTGTGGATAGTTGAGTTATAAACTCAAGTATCGAAGACATTTCCAGATCAGAGTGAATCTGACTGTTTCAGACAAACACAAAATAATAACAAGAGAGTTATGTGCTAGATACATGTTTCGACAACAAAGTTTTTTTCATTAGTAGGTCTCGCGATACTGTGTAGACAAAATTATCCTATCTATGTACCTAAACTATTTACACTAAATATGATTTGATACTGGTGATGCAATGCCTGATGATGCAATATCGGTGATGCAATACTGGATAATAAAATATCACATGATGCAACACCGCACAATGCAATATTGTATTCCTCAATACTAGATCGCGGTTTTCAAAATTAACAATGTCAACTAAAATATCAATGAAGAAACTCATAAATGAAACACTAATCTGAAAATCTATTCAAGTAACAATATAAATGAATATGAATATTTGAGTATATGTTCCCTGTGGTCTGAGGATGCATGTGTACATAGTATATATGTAGTCACATTAACAAACTTAACGAGATGAGACACAATCTGTATATCTACATTCACACATTTCCTGCGAGTGCACACTACAGTGCATTTCAAGTACAGTCGCTTGGTTATTATAGGAATAAAAAAATCTTCAGTATATGTAAGCTGTAGAGCCTGTTGCAAACTGGAAATTAAAATTATTTTAGCATTACAGGCTGGCACCTAATTTGGGCAAAACCAAACATTATTCTTTTTAAGTGGGATAGCATGTATTTTATTAGAGCCTCAGTGGTTCAGTGGTAACGACGTGTGCCTCTGAACCAAAGCATACTGGGTTCGATTCGCAGGATCCCCTTTCACTTTTTCAGTACATACTGTAAAATTAACATCAATCGGGGTTGTGGCATTGTATTGGAGCAAGTTCAATGTCAGCATGTTCGCCCTTCGGAGGGGGCCTAAAACCGTCGGTCCCGTGTCCATGCGATGTTGGGCACGTTAAAGTTACCTACCCTCTTTACAGAAAGGCAGGGGTTCGGCAAAATTTTCAGGATAGTGAGGTTAAACTGCTCCCGGGCGGCGGTGATTGGCCATAGTCACAGAAATAGACCGACGTTAAAAAAACATGCCTTTTATTGAATTTTCGTAGTTTCATCGCATTGAATAAAAATTTGGTGAAGAAAAAATTTTTGTTCGATTTGCTTACATCACAACATTTACAAATAGGTTTAATAATGTTGCTCAAGGCGTAGTTATATTAGCTATTGAATTAAGACTTAATAACCTTACTCTTTTCTTTAAGAAATGAAGTTGAACCAGAGTTGACACATTAAATCAACTATATTTGCATGATTTAAAAGCAAACTGGATTCAAGTTCTCATGACATCATACCATTACAACCTAACTATACTTTAATAGACAAAAAGAAAATGTCTATGTTTACTGTGATAATACTACCATATTTAATATAATGTGAGAACCTCGGTGGCTCAGGGGTAAGAACGTGTGTCTCTGAACCGAACGGTACTGGGTTCGATCCCAGGGTACTCCTTTCACTTTTTCAGTACAAACTGTAACATTAACATCAACCGAGGTTCTGGCATTGTATTTGAGCAAGTTGAATGTCTGCACGTTCCGCCCTTCGGAGGGGGCGTAAAGCCGTCGGTCCCGTGTCCATGTGATGTTGGGCACGTTAAAGATCCCTACCCTCCTTACAGAAAGGCAGGGATTCGGCAAAATTTTCCAGGATAGTGAGGTGAAACTGCTCCCTGGCGTCGGTGATTGGCCATAGTCGCGGAAATAGGCCGACGTTAAAGAAACAAAATACACACACACACACACAATATCATGCGATGAGACTAAATTCATTGAAAAATCATTAACTTACCTATTGTCTTGCGACATACTGTTTATTGTGATTTATCTTTTGTACATACAGCACAAATCACATGAACTATCAACATAAGCCATGATGTTTTCATTTTTCATGTTCTGTTTTGTGCTGGTGTCATGGACATGTGACAATACCAACGGCTCACAGTGACAGGCGAGTACGACTAAGGCTATTTTGCACTTCTCCGGTGCATTGATACTGTGAAAAAGTGATAATTGCCAGCGCATAACCAACATCGGTTGTTTACTTCGGAATACTATTAATATTATTTGCATTTTGCCAATGCTAATAAGGTAATGGAGAAGCGCGAACTCGTTGCTGTTACTGAACTAGCACAGATGACATTATCCTGGTAGATGACTGATGTATGTGTGTTTGCTGGGTGGTAAATAAAATATGATCTGAAAACTATTATGCAGATTGTGTTGTAGCTGCTTTTAAAACCACAAATATTTCAGGAACAGTTGATTTTAGCGTTATTTAACAAGTACACATATGTTGTTAAAAAAGTATGTGCTATTTTCTAATGAAGTTTCTTAGCGATGCTAAGAAATAAAGTGTGACTATTTTTAAGACTTGATGGGTACCGCGAGCAGCGCCCTCTATACGCTAAAGCCAAGCTGGGAATTGATTATTTTTTATCACTATGAAACTCACCTGTACCAATTTTTAAGACAATCTGTCAAATATTTTTCTAGGCATCGAGAAATTTCGAAATTCAATTTCTCACTTTAATACCCTGTATCTCCTTCAATTTGAACTTTTGGACTGAGTTAAGTTTGGCTGATTTTGATGCCAAGAAGCTACCACTGCTCTAGGTACCAGTACTTTTGGATCACCTATATACTTAGCTTAAGTCGTAGCTGTTTTGGTAATCACATTACAAAATTTAAAAAAGACTGCATAGGAATGTGCTTTAATATTTTATGATTTTTTGAGAGTAAAGAAGTTAATGAAAGATAGCATCTTAGGTGTCCCACCATGTGACGTAACTTGAAGGTATTAGTAGAATGCATAATATTTGTAGAACTATCTTTATAATAATATTTATATAAGTCAAAGAAACATTGCATTGTGTAGTATTTTTAATTAAACACAACGTTGTATTGTGTTGATAATTTACTTACTCTTGCTTTAATTTCAGAGTAAATAGAAGACTCCAGAAACGAGCAAGATTGGATTTTGGGACGAAGTTAGGAATGAATTCACCATTTTAAAAGTACATTTATTGTAAAGCACATGAGTAATTGACTGAAGAGTGTGTCCATTTACCTCAGCTACAATATTTTAATGTACAAAAATTGTGTTCTTTTAATTATAAAGTAGAAGTATTTCATGATTTTTATTTATGTCCCGAATCTTTTAATGATTGTTCATTGTCATACATGCATGCAGGGTCGCAGATAAAAGAGGGGTTTAGGGGGTTCAACCCCCTCCCATGATATGATACAAAAGACCAAGTTGCTAGCAACTAAAACTAAAAAATACATATAATGTATCAACATTCCATGCCTGCTCTTAAGTACCCCACTCTAAGCTTTTAATAAGAATAAATATAAACAATTACGTCACGTCGGATAGCTGGACAATCCTATGCTTGCAGATCTTGTGTCTTGTCATACTCTCCATTTGTATGTGCATATTTCAGATGGTTCAGTAATCAATGTGCACCGAGTGTATTTAGTATTTGTGTCTTTTTTAAATACCTACAGATATTAGCAACCTTTCCTTGCTCTACGAAAACACCAAAAGATTTCTTTTCAATGTTAAGATGTTGAAAATCTTGGCTAAGAAATTCGTTATTAAATGAACGATTAAACGGATTAGCAGTGATGTCTGTTCCTAGAGAAACTCACATTGGTTTTGAAGAAGTCAAATAGATTTTGTCTAAAAACCATAACCATCTGTAAAGTTTAAATTGTGGTTTAAAATAGCAGAGCTATTTTAGTATTTGTGTCTTTTTTTAAATACCTACAGATATTAGCAACCTTTCCTTGCTCTACGAAAACACCAAAAAATTTCTTTTCAACGTTAAGATGTTGAAAATCTTGGCCAAGAAATTCGTTATTAAATGAACGATTAAACGGATTACCGGTGATGTCTGTTCCTAGAGAAACTCACATTAGTTTTGAAGAAGTCGAATAGATTTTGTCTAAAAACCATAACAATCTGTAAAGTTTAAATTGTGGTTTAAAATAGCAGAGCTATGTTACTGTTTTTTTACCCTTCCAATTATTTTCAGTGCACATACTTGCCACCTTGTGCATGAAGTTATGTAATAGCTGCTACATGGTATTATTATAACATGGTTGTTAGATCGTTATTAATATAGCTGTTATACCCAGAAAAAAAAGATTAGGAAGTTTTCCGTTACTAGTTGTATCGACTGCCATAATCAAGGCATACATCATTATGCAAAACAAATATGTGAAGACAGTATGTGGTGGTTGTGATCACCTTTAATATGTATTCCTATTTAATTTTTTCTGAAGTTTTTAAATATGTCATTTAAATTGTTCTATGATAGAAATACACATGTGAGCTTTTTAAAATAAAATGCCCTATATATTTTGTTATTGAATGATAGTATTTAGAGGTGTGCAAGCCCATATGTTTTTTTTCAAACTGAACTATGAATAAACCTAAGCACATATGTTGGCTTGAACCTCATACCTCTGAAATAGTATTTTGGCAACTTTTGGCTTCATTGAACACCTGTAAAGTTCATTTTCAAACTAATTTATGGAATTACGTATTTTAAACTTTGAACTATTTGAACATCACCTAGGACCTAGCGCATACATTTCGACGAACCAAAACTTCGGTTCAAATTTTTAAAGCATCTCACACCCGTGATAAGTTAGATATTTAATATAAATTATAAGAAAAAAGTAGGGCTGTGCGACTCATGTTTTTTTTTAAAGTGAACTATGAAAGAACCCAAGAAAATATGTGTACTTGAGCTTTGAACAGGTATGACTATATTTTCATTCGAATTAAAAAAAATAATTAAGTCAAACTTTGAACTCGATGAAATTTGTTAATATCCATATAAGCTTTATATATAATCAGTGAATGAAGTCTCTTGAAGTTCGGCTACTGAGTTACTGGGAATTAATGGGACTGCTACTCCACTACCAAGATAAAATTCCGCTAAAGTTCAACCAGGAACTATTGTTGAGAAACTGGGTTTGAAATTATTTTGGACAATTATGTGTTTTATACTACTTTAACATCGCATAGTAAATGGAATTTTGGAACCAAGGCTCATTTGATCAGCTCTAGTTTAAGACTTTACGACTCAAAGCCTACTAAGATCATAAAGAAGAGGTACTTTCAATGCATATTATTTGCTCTGCAATGTTATCTGAACTATGTTTTAAACATATGATATACACAAATATTATTCTTTCCATAGATAAAAAAATCACAAAACTTAAAAGTCTTCTTTTGTAATTTTGTTGTAGCACTCTTTCTAAGATAACAATTTATGTGCCTGCAAAATATGAACTTAGTGTCACATAAGTCGCTATGTTAATAAAACACGCAGAGGTAGGTTCTAATAGTAACTTGCTTACATTGGTCTGCTAAGGTTTACAATATAGTTTACTTGAAAAAAGTCTGAAGGTGGCAAGTGTGCAATTTTATTACAAAATTTATATATATATATATATATATATATATATATATATATATATATATATATATATATATATATATATATATATATATATATATATATATATACATACATACATACATATAATTTTTGTAATAAAATTGCATACAGTTTTTAAGAAAATTTTCCACCATAACACACTTGCCACGTTCAGACTTTTTTTCAACTAAACTATATTGTTAACCTTGGCGGACCAATGTAAGCAAGTTACCATTAGATCTACCTCTGGATGTTTTATTAACTCATACTCAGTTATTACTGGTCAAAATTATACATTATGCCTTACAACTATTAATAACAACTTAGAACCACCAGGTAAGTGAAACAAATTTCACAAAATAAGTAATATATTCTATTAAATTTCATTAATATACTTCAAAGTGAACGTGTTTAACTTAAGAAACTATCTCTGTAGAAGCAAGTTTGTTCATAATTCTCCAGTAATTAATGGTACCTGGTATATTTTGCTTACAAATCAGCTGCTGGTGGATATTAAAAACATAACTGAACTTCATAGATTATTTAATTCTCTATCTTCTAAGGTAAAAACATGATAACATATCCAAATAAAATTGTGAAGTCCGTTCTAATGCCACTTTACCTGAAAAATACATAAAAATTCTGTCATATGCCCACATTTAAGTAAAGATTATGGTTTGAAAAACAAAGGATAGTAGTTTCTCAAGAATCTAATAAGGATCAACCATTACAACTTTGATAAGGATCTGTTCTAAATAAATACCTACACAAATTTTGTAAATTAACAATAAAAGTGATAGAATATCAACATTTCTTAAAAAATGATGCGTACATTAATTACAGACACATCAATGCATCAAAGTGTTAACATTTAGCTGAAATAGATAAAGTAGCTGTTCTTTTAAATGTGTATAAAGTTTGAGGAAAACTGGTATTTAAAACTTATAATAATGAATAGAATATAACACAACTCAGGTGAAAAACATACAAAGAATTGAAACAAATTGTATCTATATTTAAGCTATGTTATTATCTTAAGGCTTTCTGGTGTCAGTACAAAGTTAATAATGTAGAAAAAGTGCCAATAAACAGTAAACGTGTTACTGAACAATAGGAAAAGTTATATGTGATGACCTAAAATTGAGAAATATTAGGGGAAGGTAATTTTCAATTGGAAACTTGAGTGTTTTAAATTAAAAGAAAGTATTCATCTTGCATATCAAAATGTGTGTAATTGAATAAGGAACAGATAGGTAACGTTAGATTTCAGTTTTAATTTAACATAGGAAACACTAAGTGAGTGGCGAACGTGTCGCCACCTAGTTCGTAACCAAGTACTATGTTGTCACGCCCGCTCCAAATAACACAGAGTATTAAAAATAGAGACGGTATACAACTAACTAACAATTTAAAAAATTGTTAGCCCTGGCACATTTCTACCCCAATATAGGGACAAAGTATGTAAGACTAGATGCATTCTCGCAACAATTAGAACCGTAGACCGGTTTCGCTCTCATTAGAGCTCTTCAGTATGGCATACTAATTGCAGCAAAAATGCACCAAAAATAACACGGCTATCGTATAGCCAGTCTTGAAACACTAAGTGAGTGGCGAACGTGTCGCCACCTAGTTCGGAACCAAGTACTATGTTGTCACGCCCGCTCCAAATAACACAGAGTATTAAAAATAGAGACGGTATACAACTAACTAACAATTTAAAAAATTGTTAGCCCTGACACATTTCTACCCCAATATAGGGACAAAGTATGTAAGACTAGATGCATTCTCGCAACAATTAGAACCGTAGACCGGTTTCGCTCTCATTAGAGCTCTTCAGTAAGGCATACTAATTGCAGGAAAAATGCACCAAAAATAACACGGCTATCGTATAGCCAGTCTTAAAACACTAAGTGAGTGGCGAACGTGTCGCCACCTAGTTCGGAACCAAGTACTATGTTGTCACGCCCGCTCCAAATAACACAGAGTATTAAAAATAGAGACGGTATACAACTAACTTACAATTTAAAAAATTGTTAGCCCTGGCACATTTCTACCCCAATATAGGGACAAAGTATGTAAGACTAGATGCATTCTCGCAACAATTAGAACCGTAGACCGGTTTCGCTCTCATTAGAGCTCTTCAGTACGGCATACTAATTGCAGCAAAAATGCACCAAAAATAACACGGCTATCGTATAGCCAGTCTTAAAACACTAAGTGAGTGGCGAACGTGTCGCCACCTAGTTCGGAACCAAGTACTATGTTGTCACGCCCGCTCCAAATAACACAGAGTATTAAAAATAGAGACGGTATACAACTAACTAACAATTTAAAAAATTGTGTTATTTGGAGCGGGCGTGACAACATAGTACTTGGTTCCGAACTAGGTGGCGATACGTTCGCCACTCACTTAGTGTTTTAAGACTGGCTATACGATAGCCGTGTTATTTTTGATGCATTTTTGCTGCAATTAGTATGCCGTACTGAAGAGCTCTAATGAGAGCGAAAACGGTCTACGGTTCTAATTGTTGCGAGAATGCATCTAGTCTTACATACTTTGTCCCTATATTGGGGTAGAAATGTGCCAGGGCTAACAATTTTTTAAATTGTTAGTTAGTTGTATACCGTCTCTATTTTTAATACTCTGTGTTATTTGGAGCGGGCGTGACAACATAGTACTTGGTTCCGAACTAGGTGCCGACACGTTCGCCACTCACTTAGTGTTTTAAGACTGGCTATACGATAGCCGTGTTATTTTTGGTGCATTTTTGCTGCAATTAGTATGCCGTACTGAAGAGCTCTAATGAGAGCGAAACCGGTCTACGGTTCTAATTGTTGCGAGAATGCATCTAGTCTTACATACTTTGTCCCTATATTGGGGTAGAAATGTGCCAGGGCTAACAATTTTTTAAATTGTTAGTTAGTTGTATACCGTCTCTATTTTTAATACTCTGTGTTATTTGGAGCGGGCGTGACAACATAGTACTTGGTTCCGAACTAGGTGGCGACACGTTTGCCACTCACTTAGTGTTTTAAGACTGGCTATACGATAGCCGTGTTATTTTTGGTGCATTTTTGCTGCAATTAGTATGCCGTACTGAAGAGCTCTAATGAGAGCGAAACCGGTCTACGGTTCTAATTGTTGCGAGAATACATCTAGTCTTACATACTTTGTCCCTATATTGGGGTAGAAATGTGCCAGGGCTAACAATTTTTTAAATTTTTAGTTAGTTGTATACCGTCTCTATTTTTAATACTCTGTGTTATTTGGAGCGGGCGTGACAACATAGTACTTGGTTCCGAACTAGGTGGCGACACGTTCGCCACTCACTTAGTGTTTTAAGACTGGCTATACGATAGCCGTGTTATTTTTGGTGCATTTTTGCTGCAATTAGTATGCCGTACTGAAGAGCTCTAATGAGAGCGAAACCGGTCTACGGTTCTAATTGTTGCGAGAATGCATCTAGTCTTACATACTTTGTCCCTATATTGGGGTAGAAATGTGACAGGGCTAACAATTTTTTAAATTGTTAGTTAGTTGTATACCGTCTCTATTTTTAATACTCTGTGTTATTTGGAGCGGGCGTGACAACATAGTACTTGGTTCCGAACTAGGTGGCGACACGTTCGCCACTCACTTAGTGTTTTAAGACTGGCTATACGATAGCCGTGTTATTTTTGGTGCATTTTTGCTGCAATTAGTATGCCGTACTGAAGAGCTCTAATGAGAGCGAAACCGGTCTACGGTTCTAATTGTTGTGAGAATGCATCTAGTCTTACATACTTTGTCCCTATATTGGGGTAGAAATGTGTCAGGGCTAACAATTTTTTAAATTGTTAGTTAGTTGTATACCGTCTCTATTTTTAATACTCTGTGTTATTTGGAGCGGGCGTGACAACATAGTACTTGGTTCCGAACTAGGTGGCGACACGTTCGCCACTCACTTAGTGTTTTAAGACTGGCTATACGATAGCCGTGTTATTTTTGGTGCATTTTTGCTGCAATTAGTATGCCGTACTGAAGAGCTCTAATGAGAGCGAAACCGGTCTACGGTTCTAATTGTTGCGAGAATGCATCTAGTCTTAACATAGGAAAGTTATCATGAAAAATCAAAATATCAGAAAATCCTTTAAAATCTGACATGTATGTCATAATTAAGGGAAATAAGGGGGAAACTAGTCAAAATACACCAATCAAAACAAGGTGGAGGATAGCCTATATAAGCCAGTTGTGTCTGAAATCTGGGGTGTGTTCGAGTACATCGCTCTCCCTATAATATTCCCTCTAGCTGAAATTAAGTAGTGAGGGGATTGGTGTGACACTCCGATTAACTTGTTTCCGAACGGCATCTCAGTAAATTTGAAATTTTGACAATCTATGAAAAGCGCGTGACATGTTGAAAAATTAGCTAAATTACACGAAATTTTATGTTTTTTTACAAAAATTTTCTAAACAATTATTTTTCAGGAAAATGTAAAATAATTTTATTTGAAATAACTTTATTAAACATTTATTTTCACCAAAACTTCACCAAAATCTTCCAAAAAATGATTTCTTTACAAACGTTACAAAAATTTTTTTCTTAATATTTTTTACAAGCTGTCCCTGTTCTCTCTCACTTTTAACTTTCTGCGTTTTTTTCGATATTTTGAATAGCTTTAATCATATTTAGAAAAATATATTTGGTTATTTGATTATTTCTTCTTCAATAACATAACAATCTGATGAAATTCTGGATACTGAGAAACTTAAATATTCACTTATTTTTATATTTAATCTTAGATGGCGCGCCACATGCAATGTTGTACCTACATTTAGATAACCATAACTATTTTGTGTCACACTGTAATATTATTTTTGACTAGAAGGACCCATTCTCCATTCAATTTAGTGGAAAAACAAGAACACATGATGTTGAAAAAAACTATCATCCTGTACAACGTTTCTAAATCTAACTAGGTCATTTTATAAGCACTCTAGGGAAAATTATATGTGCCAAGTTTGGATTCGTTATCTTAAAGAAAGTATAAAATATATTAAAAAACTGTATTTTGAAAATGAAGCCTATTAGTGATAACATATATAATGTCACTATACCTGAAAATTTCTGGATGCAGCAAGTGTGTTATAGTAGTGAATTTTCATAATAATTGTACAATATTAGTAGGGCATAATATTACTGAAATTAATACTGAAAAAAATTTAACAGAGCTTTAATATTAGTTTAGAGGTCCTAATCCGTGCTCATTTGAAGAATTTTTTCGAAAGTGTTGCCATCGATATGTCTATTATCATAAAAACTATTCAAAACTTGTGTTCTAGCTTCTTTTCAGAAAAGAACTAAATGCCCAAAACTCAATTTTCTATGAAGCTAGAAAATTAAAATTTTGCATATCTGGGTACTGTAATTCTCTTTCTCATTATAAACGTGGTAGATATTTTTCCTCGTTAAACGCCTGGATGATTTCATTAGTCATTAGTCCAGCTAATCGAACCGGTTTTTCCAGCATAAAAATTCACTAATATCAACAATAAAAAAATGTCTGCTGAAATTATTACCTAACCTACCTTGTGTTACTTTCTGTAAGACTCATTTTATATAAAAATCCGTCATGGTGAACTAAGCCCTGATTTCTTCTGCGATCCATTTTAATAGTTTTTTAACGCAGAAAATGAAAACAAACAAAATATTCCTACTCCTGAATTTATAAATGTAAAAAAATAAAATAATTTAGCTACTTCAAATATTGATTAAAGAATATTAGCGCTAATATTCTTTGGTTTCCAATTTTAGAAGCATATTCGATCATTTATCTACCCTCAAAACAGAACTGTCAAACCATAATAGATATACAAAACACTACCACAGAATGGTTTTTACTCGTGGCGTATCGTTGGGCCGACAGTTCGTTGGGCCCACACATCGTAAGGTCGGCACTACAATAGAGCGCCGATTCGACCGAGAATACCGCTTTTTTCAGTATTTGTCTGGCTGACTGGCTCTAATATTGATCTCTGCTTCATATTTACTTGCAAAACATGATGACATGAGTGAAATAAAAATGCCAATTTATATGTGCGCGGGGCAATACACACTCTTTATATGTTTAAGATGGCTTACATAATAAAGTTATTTGTGTAAAAAATATGTTGAGTTATTAGATACAAATAAACATACTTATGGGTAATTGATTTTTATATATGTAAATATGAATGAAACTTACTCCTGACTCACCTTAATGAAAAGGTCATTTTCTAATTTAAAAAAAATCGATTGATATAAGATTTTATTCCATATTTTAATTGCAAAAATGTGATTTAAAGTGAATATTATTAAGCATTTCTTTTCAAGAAAGTTATCTTTGATGGCATCTACTTTTCACATTTTACAATGCATAGCTGCACAATTGTTTGAAAATTTATGGTTGCGAGGGCAGAAGGTTAACTACTTCTTTTTTTATAAATGTATATAGGCAATGAAGAAAAAATCATTGGAGTTTGAATATGTGGTCATGCCTTTAAAGTTATTTGTGTAAAAAAATTGTTGAGTTAGATATAAATAAATATACTTAGGGATAAATCGTTGTTTGTGAAGAAGAAATAAATAGTTGTAAGCCTGAATTACAATGTCCACACTCATTATGGAGAATGACAGGCAGTTTTGTTATTGTCGTAAAAAAATCGTATGATGTTTTATTAAATTTTTTCATTAAAACAAATTGATTTAAAAAAAAAAACAGATTTCCATAAACTTTCTATTTTCTTCTTTTATTGCCAAATATTTTAAAAAAGCTGTCTTACATTATTTTTTAAAGCCTTTATTGGCAGCAAATTTATTTTTCAAAATTTATAATGCCTTTTTTTAATCATGAACAAAATAAACAAGGAAAAACCTGTCTTTTATATTATTTTTTAATGCTTATTTGCTGCAAATATATTTTTCAAAATTTATTATCGAGGGCAAAAGGTTTTAAAAATATTTCACTGCCATAGAATAATAATTATATATATATATATATATATATATATATATATATATATATATATATATATATATATATATAACAAAAAAATTTAGATCATTTATATGAACACTCAGTTCCATAGCGCACTTTTTCGTGTCCAGACTTTTTATTAGTAGCATAGAATGTTCGCCACATGATTGTACACTTGTTTTCTTATGCTGGTTGCATTTTCGCGCATTCACTGTTTTTGGAATACCTATAGTAATACTTTAATTCTTTATAAACTCAGTGGGCAGTTCTCCCGACATATAACATTTCTCAATCTGCACATTTTATAATATTCATTGATAACAAATTAAATTCTCTGGTTATTAATAATAAACTGACAGATAAATAAGGTTGGAACTTAAATGGTCTCAAAAACTTTTAATAATTTTAATTACAATTTGGACATATATTTACTATTTTAGTTTAAGTATGTTTTATGAAAATTGGCTGCCATAACGCACTTGCTGCCGCCACATTTTTTGTTGTTATAGACAAACCGTATTAAGACGACTTTTATAAATTTTTTCAAATATATTAGAATAAATGTGTGCTTTTGTAAAGGTGTGACTATATATATGCATCAAGATTATTCAGGATTCTCGCTTATTAAGATTTGAAATATTTTTATAACTCTGCAACAAACCAGTTGCTGTATGTAGATTTTTTTTATACTTTTATTTACTATTTACTATTTTTTAAATAAAACTCGCTACCACAAGTAACTTGCTGCATACAAGTTTTTCAACAAACATTTACTGTTGAACAACAGGAATTTTTTATGCAAATTTGTTACCATTACGCATTTGCTGCGCCCACACTTTTTTCTTATTGCGAATCAACAAATCTTATCAAGTGCCTTTTATTCATTTTTCTCAAGTATCGGAATAAATGTGTGCTTTTCCGAAGGCTTCACTATATATGTATCAAGATTTTTGAAGATTCTAGCTGAATTGGAACGATTTAAGATTTGAAATGAATGAAAAACTTTTTTAAACACTTTTATTTACAACCTATTTGATTACCATTTAAAAAAATTAAAACTCACCACCACAACAAATTCGCTACCAAAACGCACTTGCTGCGTCAACACTATTTTGTTATTGCAAATGGATAACTCTTATTAGGTGCCTTTTATTATTTTTTCAAATATCATAAAAGATCTGTTAGTTTGGGTAGTTAGGTTTGCTTAAAATGGTCTTATAAATTCAAAACAAGGGTTATTTTAACTTAATCATAAGTACACTATATCAACACGCAAAGATGTTAAGCAAATTGCCTATTGCATAAACTTTCAACACTTCCGTGATGAATTACAGTCGACCAATAAATTAGTGTATGTCCGCCTAAATGGATTGGTGTATGCACTCGTTTTTACTTCAACAGTTGATATAAAACTTCATTATTTTCCCTCCCAGTTTCAGATTAGGATATTTGAACATTTTACAAATCCCAGCACCCGAAAATACCCGAAGGCGGTCATTGTGGTGGGATCGCCATAGTTCGGGTGTGTACGTTCGTTGCACATTAGGATCGTTGTGGAGATCCTGTCTTAGGCGTGCTACTTGTACTGTTTGGTTATCGTTGCATTATGGTATGCGTCTGGTATCTATCGATCTACGCATGGCAGTTATAACTACCCTCTCTTTGTCAGGCATCATACTTTTGTTAACTATTAATTTGAACTGCGCGCCAAGAGGGGAGTAGAAAAGGGAGTGGGGAGCGAGTGACAGTGGAGCAACGTGTGTGTCGAGGTCACGGAACTAATTTTAGGGTTTAGAGTTGAATGTATTAATTTAAAGGATACAATAAAGTTTATTTTCAAGTTTAACAAAGATTGTTAACACGTCAGAAGTGGGATATTACCTGCAAGTACCTAGGTAATTGAGAAATCGAGAAAAGTGTCGAGTCAGGTGAGCGTCACCAAGCACCGAGTTACTTTACTGAAGAGAGCCAGACAAGAGAGTGTGAGCAGTGGCATTACAGTGATTAATGCACGAGGCAGTCCTATGTGTGTGACCTATCTGGTGGAAGTGATCCAGGTGCGGAGGATCAACTGTTGAAGGATTAGCAGAGTCCAGACGGGAAAAACTTCAAAATGGCGAAAGGATGGAGTCCAGAGGAAGAACGTCCGTTGATAGAGATGTGTAGTGCGATGGCGCAGAATGGCACAGCAGCCAGCACCCAATCAGAGCCAGTACATGAGAGAGATGATATGATGTTGACATTACGCGAGGCGATACAACAAAACACGCGCATGTTAAACATGATTCAAAATGAATGGATGCAGAGAACGGCGACTTCAGGCGCGCCACCTGGTGACAGAAGAGAGAACGAGGCAGTCACAACAACAACAAACTTCAGTGTTATGCCAGATCTAAGCAAAACAATCAAATCGTTTAATGGAGAGAATTTACATCAGGCAAGCGGTTGGTTGAAGACATTGGAGAGCACAGCGATGCTTCACAAGTGGCCAGATGCATTCATATATGAAACAGCTCGCATAAACCTTGAGGGGGCTGCGAGACATTGGTTTGAGAGCAGACAGGAGGATATCGAGAATTGGCAGCAGCTCAGAGACGCTTTTGTGAGAACGTTTGTACATGAAGAAAGCCTAACATCCAAGTGGAAGGCCATGTCAGCTAAGAGTCAAGGTGCGAAGGAATCCTTACATTCTTACTTTCATGAAAAATCAAAAATGTGTAGATGTTTGAAGCTTAGTTTTAGTGAAACGAAACAGCAAATTGTGATCGGGGTATTTTCACGTGAACTAGCCTCAATGATTCTTACGAGAATGCATGTAAACGAGGACGAACTTTACAAAGACCTTGTGTCATTCGAGAACATTATTGCGGTGAGAAAGGGGTCACGATCAGACAATCCTAGTGCTCTGATGAAAGGGAGGAGCGCAGCCTTCAACGTGGCCACACCCACTTTTAGAAATGAACCTTTAAAAGATGTTAAATGTTATAATTGCCTGTCTCTAGGACATTACGCTTCAAAATGTCCACAGCCAAAGACATTATTGTGTTTTCTATGCAAGGAACGGGGACACAGAAGGGATGCATGCCCGAAAGGTGTTCAATTTGAAGCTAAAGTGCGCGGTGAACAGCAAAAACCGATATTGACAATAACTTCAGAAGACGATACTAAAATCGAGAGATTCTTGAAACATGTGAAATTGGACGATGAACTTGTTTTGACAGCATTCATTGACACGGGCAGTGCGATTTGTACCATCAGAGCCAGTGCAGTGATCAATAACAATTTGAAATATAATACAGACGATGACATAAACATATACGCTTTCGGTAGCGATAGGCCAGTGTTAACTACCAAAAATGTGGTACGTGCGAAGTTGAACATTGATGATGCGCTTGTGGACAATATTAAGTTTTATGTAGTGCCGGACAATGCACAAAACATGGATATAATTGTAGGACGACCATTTACAGAAAATAGTGATGTGGCCTATAATCAGTGATCAATTGATATTTTCACGAAACGATGACTTCCCGTTCAAAAACGTGAATGCAGACATTGCCGAGTGTAGTAATACAGTGAAAATTTTGGTAGCAGGCGATGTTAATATACAACTGAATACAGTGACATTGATAAAAACATCCGTTGATAACTGTGTCGTTGGCGTAGTGAACAGTGGTGTTTCAGAAATAACCCTGAAGAGCGGTGACAAAATCACCAGAATATCGAATAATTCTGGGCATACGACTATGCTGAAGAGCACACATATCGGGAAAACACCGATCCCACCGAGTTTGGTAAACATCGAGTCCGCTATCCCGTCAGCTGATCGCGACAGGTTAATGACCTTGCTGAATATATACCGAGGCTGTTTTGCGTTAAGTGCTGATGAATTAGGTTGTACAGATTTGATCGAAATCAACATTGAAGACTCAGGTGCCCCTGTGCGTGCAAAACCTTATAAAACCTCTGCTGGTGAACGAGAAAAAATCAAAGAGATTGTTGCTGAGTGGAAAAGAGTCGGTATAGCTACAGAGACGACTTCAGCTTATGCCTCACCTGTGCTACTAGTGCCAAAGAGAAATGGAGAATCACGACTAGTGGTGGATTATAGGCGTCTCAATCACCAAACTGTCAAAAAGGTGTACCCCACAAGAAATATCGACGATCAACTAGAGTGCCTGAGTGACGGAAAATTGTTTACAACACTGGATCTAGCGCAGGGCTATTTACAAGTGCCGCTTTCACAGTCTGCATGTGAGAAAACCGCATTCATCACACCAGATGAAACTGGTGAATTTACAAGAATGGTGTTCGGGTTAACGGGGGCTCCGTATGAGTTTTCCAAACTAATGTATTTAACAATGAAAGGCTTAGACAAGGGTATCGCGACTTGGTACCTAGATGATGTGTTAGTTGCAAGCGAAGATTGGACAGAAATGTTGAACAAACTTAGATTAGTTTTCGAGGCCGTAAGAAAGGCAAACTTGACCTTTAAACTAGAAAAGTGTGAGTTCGGTAAACGTCAGGTCGAGTTTTTGGGTTATGTGTTATCCGAAGGTTGCATCCAGCCTGGTTCGCGAAAGGTCAAGGCCATCAGAGAGTTTAGAAAACCAGAAAATATACATCAGGTTAGGCAGTTTATTGGACTGACAAACTTCTTCAGGCGATTTGTGAAGGACTATGCAAAAATTGCAAGGCCTCTAAGTGAGTTGACAAAAAAAGGTGTCCCATTTGTGTGGAGTGACGAACAAGAACGTGCATTTCGAGAGTTGCAGGATAAGTTGTGTGCAGAACCTGTACTGAAGCTATACGATCCAAGATCAAAAACACAATTACACACTGATGCGAGCGCTGAAGGACTCGCTAGAATGTTACTGCAGCAGGGTAAGGATCAGAAATGGCACCTAGTGTATTGCGTTTCGAAGAAGACATCTGAGACCGAAAATAAATATCATTCAAGTAAATTGGAATTGATGGCGATAGTGTGGAGTGTACAAAGATTAAGAGCATTTCTACTCGAGATAGAATTTGAGATAATTACAGATTGTCAAGCATTAGTGTATATGAACACAAAGAAAACTTTAGATCCGCAAATAGCAAGGTGGTTTAATTTGCTGAGTGAGTTCACTTTCGAAATACATCATCGAGGTGGGGACAAAATGAGTCATATAGATGCATTAAGCCGTGCACCTGTGGATAACAGTGACAACTGGGATTTTAGTGAAAGGGTAGCAATTTTCGTGACAATATCGGACTATGACAGAGGGCTGATGATTCAAAGAAGTGATACTAGATTAAGCCGTATCATAGATATTATGCAAAGTTCTGAAAAGGACAGAAACCGCGAAGAACAAAATCTGAGTAAGGATTATGTTTTAGAAAACGGGAGACTTTTGCGGGTAGGGCGGGTAAATAAGAAGCAAAAGCAATTGTATGTGATACCGGACAGTATGAGAAAATCAATAGTAGTTAAGTATCATGACTACAGGGGACATTTTTCAGTGGATCGAACGGTGTCCGCGATATTAAGGACATATTGGTTTCGAGGAATGAGACGGTTTGTTCGAAAATATATACGTGCCTGTTTCGAGTGTTTAGTATTGAAGGTGCCGGGGGGCAAGAAACCTGGATTATTACACCCGATCCCAATACCCCAAAGACCTTTTTCGAGAGTGCACATGGATCATGTTGGACCATTTATTACCAGTAAGAAGGGTAACACCAATGTGTTGGTGATAATCTGTGGAATGATAAAATTTGTCAGGCTATATTGTGTAAAAAATACTAGTGTAAAGCCTGTATTGAAAGCTCTAGACAGTTTTATTTTGGGGCATGGAATAATGAACCAAATAGTGAGTGATCGTGGAGCTGCCTTTACGTCCAAAGCATTTCAGGAATACTGCTCTAAACGTGGAATTCATCATACCTTGAACAGTAGCCGACATCCACAAGCCAATGGACAGGTGGAGCGAGTGAATAGGTGTCTTGTGCCAGTTATATTAGCCAATATGAAGGAAGAATGTCAGTGTGACCAACGCATCAAATTGGTCGAGAGTCGAATGAATAATGCTGAGAACCAGAGTACAGAGAAAACACCGTTTGAGTGTCTCTATGGTTATATTCCAGAATATGAAAATATAGTGGTGAAAAACATTGCAAGTAAGGACGAGTATACACCTCCAGCTGTATTACGCGACGAAGTAGTGCAGAATTTGGAAAGAGCTCAACAACAATATAAATCCAGAAGTGATCGAAAAAGATTCGCAGGAATAAAATATCATGTGGGAGATTTGGTGGTAATGAGGCGGGCCCCTAAATGTACAGGGCAACCGACAAAAACTCAGTGTAAATATCGAGGATCTCTGGTAGTGATCGAGTGTTTACCTAGTGATACATATCGTGTTTCAAGTATTAAGGAAACAGATAGGGGTCTGAGTTATGAGACAACAGCTCATGTATCACAGTTAAAAATCTACCAAAACCATGAACATTCCGCGATGATGATGATGGGGATCAGTACAGCACAGATAATTCCGTGGAGTCTGAGAGTGATGGGTTAGCAGACGAAGAGGGCGCATCACCAGAAGACCAAGAACATGGTGCAGGAGAAGAGAGGGAAGTTCTAGAAAAGAGAAGGATCAAACAGCCAGTTCGTATGAGGGATTACCTAAGTTATTAAGTGACAGGTAACGTAAAATGTTTAGTGGGTAGGGTAAAGGATTATTGGAAGTGTTGTGAGTGAAACCAGCCATGGAAGTCTGGAAAATCAGGATTGGCCGAGTGTTAACTATTAATTTGAACTGCGCGCCAAGAGGGGAGTAGAAAAGGGAGTGGGGAGCGAGTGACAGTGGAGCAACGTGTGTGTCGAGGTCACGAAACTAATTTTAGGGTTTAGAGTTGAATGTATTAATTTAAAGGATATAATAAAGTTTATTTTCAAGTTTAACAAAGATTGTTAACACTTTGACCACCTAATTCGTTTCAATTCATCGTTGATTAAACCTGGTGATTTCTTTGACAGCAGCTTTAATTATACATGGATGTATCAAACCTCTTTTATGCACAAAATATGAAGAATTTTTCCATCTATTTTTTTTAAATATATAAACCTTTTCTGAGAAGTATCAATCAGTAAGTGAGAAATGGTCTGTTTGTAGTGAACTTGGTACATCTTTTAATTCTTCAATATATATATATATATATATATATATATATATATATATATATATATATATATATATATATATATATATATATATATATATATATATATATATATAGATATATATATATATATATATATATATATATATATATATATATATATATATATATATATATATTCAACAAACAAAACTAGTATATCGAGGATCGCAGAGAGTCGGCAGCCATTAATACAGAATCAGAATAAGTATAGTGTTAATCGTTGCAGACGTTATATACATTCATATCCATATTCGGGCAGCGGTGTGTATTTTTCGGCGCTCTGACGAAATGCGATACTTCAGTGCGAAATGATCGCCGAATCTTGATGATATTCGTCGAAAACTACCGAATAAGCAATCTGTTGTGCGCTATAAAATTACACACTTCCAGTTTGTAGTGGACTTTTGGTAGAGCGTATGTACCTACTACCTAGTAATTTTCGTCTTCGCGTCGGATTGATTTTTAATTAGATCATTTCGTTGTTGTTTACATGTTCTAACAAGACAATTACTATTATTATTATGGTTACTACTTCGGGTTGCTTAATAAGTGGACAAAATAACTATGATACTGTGATTAATTCAGTGGATATTTTAAATTTCAAGGTTAACTTTTTAAGGGACTTTTTAACTACTATAACGTAACTAGAGGAAAACTTGGTAAGTAGTTAATAATTATTAAGATTAGTAAGTAGGTTTCTCTATAATACATTTTCGGGGAAAAAATAGGCGAGCCCTTCATCTTTAGTGAATTTTTATTTAAAAAAATTCACTTTCAAAGAGGTATCGATGGAGAGACTTTTCAAAAAAGTTTTCAAATGAGCGCGAACTAGGACCCCTAGAACCCATATCTGGGGCCAGTTTCAATTTTTATATGTTTATATATATATATATATATATATATATATATATATATATATATATATATATATATATATATATATATATATATATATATATATATATATATTTAAATGTTCAGAAAGATTTCCGCGGTCTTTAATGTGAGACATGCTTGGTTCTCGGGTTAAACCGCGTCCAGAATTTATGGAAACTCGACGTTTCGGCTCCTGTTTTGGAGCCATTTTCAAGAGGTAAAGGAAATATGTAAGGACACTCTAAGGCCTCAATCTGCCTACTCCTTAGAGTGATGGACAAAGGTGGGTAAAGGAAATATGTAAGGACACTCTAAGGCCTCAATCTGCCTACTCCTTAGAGTGGTGGACAAAGGTGGGTAAGGAAATATGTAAGGACACTCTAAGGCCTCAATCTGCCTACTCCTTAGAGTGATGGACAAAGGTGGGTAAAGGAAATATGTAAGGACACTCTAAGGCCTCAATCTGCCTACTCCTTAGAGTGGTGGACAAAGGTAGGTAAAGGAAATATGTAAGGACACTCTAAGGCCTCAATCTGCCTACTCCTTAGAGCGGTGGATAAAGGTGGGTTGGGTTGTTGTAGCTCGATTACGGGGCCTCAATCTGCCTACTCCCCAAATCTCGCCGGAGATCGTCTGTGAGGTCTCAGTGTGTTCAACCCTAGGCCTCAGAGAGATCTGGCAGTTCGTTGCAAGTCTTGTCTTATATATGTCGTTCCGTCTATATCTTTATCCACCGCTCGAAGGAGTAGGCAGATTGAGGCCTTAGAGTGTCCTTACATATTTCCTTTACCTACCTTTGTCCACCACTCTAAGGAGTAGGCAGATTGAGGCCTTAGAGTGTCCTTACATATTTCCTTTACCCACCTTTGTCTATCACTCTAAGGAGTAGGCAGATTGAGGCCTTAGAGTGTCCTTACATATTTCCTTACCCACCTTTGTCCACCACTCTAAGGAGTAGGCAGATTGAGGCCTTAGAGTGTCCTTACATATTTCCTTTACCCACCTTTGTCCATCACTCTAAGGAGTAGGCAGACTGAGGCCTTAGAGTGTCCTTACATATTTCCTTTACCTCTTGAAAATGGCTCCAAAACAGGAGCCGAAACGTCGAGTTTCCATAAATTCTGGACGCGGTTTAACCCGAGAACCAAGCATGTCTCATATATATATTTATATATATCTAACCGCTAACTCAAAAAATAAGCAACTAATTTCGATGAAACTCGGCAACTGCCTTTCTTTTATTAATGGCTTGGATGAGCTCGTTAGTCAGGAAAATCGGATAACGTTTTCCGGGAAAATTTTGAGTTTTGTTTAAAAAAAAACTTTTTCTCCGAAAATTACAAAGATATTTAAATGAAATTTGGTGAATATGTTGCCTTAAATAACTTGCTACACACTTATATTGAACTTTATACGTTTTTAGAAAATTGAGTTACTCAAATTTTGAGTTTTCTTTTGAAAAAAAAATTTTTCTCTGAAAATTACGAAGTTATTTTGATGAAATTTGGTAGATATGTTGCCCTTGGTAAGACCCTACTATACACCAAAATTCAACTTTCTGAGTTCGTAGAAACTTGGGTTATTCAAATTTGAAGCATTTAATAAAAATTTACTACCTTAACGCACTTGCTTATCTTCATTGGTAGCTGTCGCTAACAGTTGAGCAACAGCTACTTTGACAGATTATATAAAAATTAAATCTAAGGTTATATAGACCCAGATTTCATTATAACATATAAGTTATCAAGGACTGAGGTTGCACACTGAGGTTGAAAGCTGAAACACGAAGTAAATAATCACCCCAAAACCCACTAAATAATAACAGAGTTATGCGCTAGATACGTATTTCGACAACGAAGTTGTCTTTATCAGTAGCTGTCGTTACATAAAAGTTTAAAACAATACTTGCGAAGTAAAATTTCCAGTATTAAAACAGTTGTGAGTTGGTGTTTATATATCACATAGGTAGATATTGATAATCGATATTCACCGGACGTATATTAAAGTGAAACAACTCAAGTAAAGAAAACAACAGCAGTGAAATCAAATTGAAATTAATAAAGTTGGTGTAATTCCTTTCCATGGGAAACGTCAACAAGTAAGGACTGCGCAGCAATATTGCAACAATTTTTTGCTTATCTTATTTACGCTAACAATTGATTTGGGTGCATTCATTGTACCACCAGACAGAAGACTTTTTGGTTTTACTTTGGTATATACTTAAATGTCAGCAGCAGTTTGAATTATTTCTAGTATAGTAGTAGTAGTATAGTTTATTTGATAACAATTACACAATGTCATTTACAACTTTGTATTGTACCTCTGCTTGTGCCGAATTAAATTCGTCTAGTCGTCTTAACAAATGATTTTTTTTACATGTGTTCAAATTAGCTTTGTCAGTCCGCTATATTATGTTTCTTATATAGGCCTCTGTATGATTCTGTTCACTCCCAGCGACCCGTGTCTTATTGCAATAGGAAAATCATCTGAGTTGAAAGTATCAACTAAAGTCTTCCCGTCTGAGAAATCTAAAATATTTGATGGTACTGCTGACGAGAGACACCTCATTTCTTACTAACAAATAAGATAATTCACCCAGTGCTTGTAACAGGATCTCACTAGTTTGATTGACACCACCTAATCCTCAACTTGTATGTTGTCTGTGTCTCTTTATCTGTTTTGGCAGAGGCAGCAAGCCATTCGCGCAATTTAAAACTTGTATGTTGCATATTTAGGTCTCCTCAAACAAGACACGTTTTATTAGATTTGTATAATCTTCACTTTGAACTGTATATAGTAGGAGGTCTGTAAACAGAAGGTAATGAGATTTTTTCATTTTTGTTTTAATTAAGTGGATAAACAAAAACAATTTTTTTTTATTGAAAGTATAAGTAAAATTTATTTCCATATAATCCACAAGCTCTGATACTATTATAGCAAAGCCCCCTTTACCACGAGGGCAGATGTTTCCTTACGACATGGCGACCTGGATAATTACGACCGTCCTGGGTTGATTATACCAGGTCTCACTTATTAAAGACTGGAATTGTTATCCTTTGATCTAGCATTCCATTGGATTTTTCGAAGCGCATCTTTTCGCCACCTTCCTCATATAATCCACTATTCAACTCGACGTCAAAATTAAAATAAAACAATAAGCATAAATTGTATTGTAAATTGTATTATCTTTTACAGAATTTCATACTGTATTTATTTAGGTATACTTTGGCATTGTCCACCTAAGATGCTCTAAGCTCTAAATTTAAAACTAAGAAAGACAGAACCGATTAAGTTTAAGTTTGTTTTTTCAAATATGTTTGAAAAGTCGTAATATCTCGAAAACGAATTAATTTAAGAATATGGTATAAATTAAAAATTAACTTTAAAATTTGGCGTAGAATTCAAAAATGAAATGAAAAATTTTACTATTTAAAATAAGCGAGTGATGCCAACATTCGGTAGAACCGGAAGTCGTATCTTAACGCAAATATTTTTAGTCGATATAATTTTGTGAGTATCCCCATAAACAATTTTTAGAAATGAAGCACTTTTAGTTCTGTCTATACGTCTAATAGAAGGTCTTCACGCCACACCCTCTATACAGAATCAATAAATCCAATTCTAAGGAAAACAGTTTATATTTATATATATATATATATATATATATATATATATATATATATATATATATATATATATATATATATATATATATATATATATATATATACTAGTGCTATTAACGGAGCGACAAATATTACCACCATAGTTAAAAGAAATAAGCAACCTTGGATAACACACGGGTTAATCACCTTGCTTAGAGTGAGAGACAAATTGAGATTAAAGTGGCTTAAAGATAAAAATAACCAGGCTTTAGAAACGCAGTATAAAATCTATAAGACTAAGTTGACAAACCTGATTAGGGAGGTTAGGTTTGTAGGGTTAGGTTTGTATGTGAGTGGTCCATATCGGTCCCTCCACCGCGACCATAAGGACTATTGTGGCTCACGCCTAATGTCTATATTTCGCCCAACAAATCCAGCCTCCTACAGAGGTCGATAACCTTTGTGGGCGAAAGTTGATCCAGATCCTCTGGAGCAAGCTTTACCTTGCCAAAGAGCAGGTATCTAGTCCTGTCCGCTGCCGGACAGGAACACAGCACGTGCTCTGCTGTCTCGTCATTCTCCATACACAGCCGGCACTCGGTCTCCTGACCGACCCCAATACGGTGCATGTGATGCCGCAAGCAGCAGTGTCCTGTATACAGGCCGACTAGAGTACTCAGTTGTTGTCTGTGCATCTCTAGAAGTTTTTTAGCCCTTGACTCAGACAGGGCATTTATGAAGGCCTTAGAGTGAGCTAATCCTGGAAGATTTTGCCAATATTGGATTGTCATTCTTTCTGTCCAGGTCTTTAAGGTGCGTTTTGCTGTGCAAGATGTTATCCCCAGCACCGGTTCTGGTCCGACAAAGTCTCTCTGGGCACCACTCCTGGCAAGCGCGTCGGCCGCAACGTTGCCATCATGGTCCGAGTGACCCGGTATCCAGACCAGCGACACCTCATTACAGCTGCCCAATTCATTAAGGGCAGATTTACAACTCCATACCGTCTTTGAATTACACCAGTAGGAACCAAGAGCCTTTAATGCAGCTTGGCTATCTGCATATATCTTTATCGATTTGTTTGTGCACAGGTTTTTTATACTTTCCCTTGCACACATCTCGATGGCATACACTTCTGCCTGGTGCATGGTTGCGTACTTGCCGAGGCTAGCTGATAGTCTAGAGGTCCGCTCTCAACAGGGTCGTTTGGTTTCGGTCCCAGTCCTCCCTTTCCGGGAGGACCATCTTGAAAGGCAGATCTCTGCTGATCCTTGTAACCATATGTGAAGAGGGGGAATATTAAGGTGGTGCGGTGCTTATCGCTCCCGTTATCATCAGACAAGCTTGTCTCTGTAGATGAGCCAGTTGGGCCCTCGCGCTACCACGAAGTGCCTTAGGCCACCAAACTATGGCTCCATATGTTATCATTGGCCTGATAACCACTACATAGAGCCAGTACATCTGTTGGGGGTTTGTTACCACAGATTCTCCGGCAGGTCCACAGGGACATTTTAGCCCTGCGGATAACATTTACTAACTGTATGTCCCAGTTGAGCTTCTTATCTAGGGTAACTCCCAGATATTTTGCTTGGTCCGAAAATATAATGGTTTCTCCCATAAGAATAGGTGGTTTTAATTTGTCCAACCTTCTTCTTCTGGTAAAAGGAACAATGATCGTTTTGCGGGGGTTCACAGACATCTGTTCCCTCCGGCACCAATCATTGATTACATTTAGTGCCTCTTGAAGAGTACTTGCCAGTTCCTCCTCAGACTTGCCTCTAACCATTATGACAAGATCATCAGCATACGCCTGGACCTCAACCTCCCAGAGTCTGAGGATAGCCAGCAAATCGTCCACAAAGAGGAATCACAGCAGGGGAGATAGAACGCCCCCTTGAGGACACCCCCTCGCGGCCCTGACGCCGACCACCTCTCCCCGCAATGAGGTAATAATGGTCCGATTGTGCAGCATGTTTCCGATCCAGCCACAGATGGTAGTTTCCACCCCCCCCCCCCTAGCGATAGTGGCCTCGTAGAGGCAGATCGGTAATGCATTATTAAATGCTCCTTCGATGTCGAGAAATGCCGCCACCGCAACCTCTCCATTTTCCAGAGATGTGTGATTTTCTCGACGAGGTTATTGAGCGCTAACTCAGTTGATTTGCCAGTTTGATAAGTATACTGGTGGGTATTTAGGGGGTTGTTGGGTAAGATGTTCCACCTAATGTGTCCGTCCAGTATTTTTTCCAATCCCTTCAGGAGGAATGATGTAATACTGAGAGGTCTCAGTGATGTAGGTAGGAGGTCCTTACGTCCCAATTTGGGAATGTAAACCCCCCTAACCACCGTTCAGCTGGATGGAATGTAGTTCCAGGCCAGGAGGGGTCTGTACAGCCTGATAAGGTGAGGTAGGAGAATCTCCAGTCCCTTTTGTAGCAGGACCGGTACCACCCCATCCTCCACTGGCGACTTGAATGGCTGGAAATGATTCACAGCACACTCCACTGCCGAGGCTGTAACTATTCGCCGAGCAACTCGTCAGTCCTCCCCATGAGGGCGTTTAAATCGTCCCTCAGCCGGTAGGACCTCTCCGTTGCCCAGGATCAGACAACCTGGGAAGTGTGTGTGTGCTAAGAGCTCTAACGTTTCTTTCCGAGATTCAGTAAAGGAACCATCTGGTCGCGTGAGAGAATCCTGTGGATTCTGGCGCTGCTGGGCAAATTATTAATATCCCCGCAGAACCTCCTCCAGGACTCCCTCTTAGCGTTCCTTATCTCTTTGTTATAGTGTGTTAGAGGGGTTTTATATTGATTCCAGTAGCCTGTAGTCTTAGTACGATTGAAGAGACATCTAACTTCCCTTCATAGTTTATCGAGGTTATTATTCCACCAAGTGGATCCCCGACTGTCTCTCTTTGACCTTAGTGGACAGTTTTCGTAATATGCAGAGACAATAGCTTCCCTAACCTGTTCAGCCGCAATCTCAATCTCATCACGATCCCTCACTGTGAGGATAGCGGACCCAAGTCCGGCGGCGAGGGACTGTTTGTACCCAGGTTCCTCCTCCTTTTTATAAGCTCGATTACCAAGCTTCCTATAGGAGGGTCTACCTTTGGTAGTCGTCCTAGGGGTGGACTTTCCTTTCCCCTGTTGTTTCCCTCTGGAGGTTCCAGTGGAAGGTTGAATCCTGCCACCTCCTCTATTAGGTCTGTGTCGGTCGTGTCCATGTTTGGTCCCACGAGCAGCAAGGGAAAATAAACCTCCATGGAAGAGCCCCGCATCCCATGGAGAGGCATTGTACACAGGGAGGTCGCCCTGTTTCCCTGCGGAGGGTTACGTTAGCGACAGAATTACCATCCTGCCAATGCCCGGCCATATCGGCCAGAAGCATCATCGCTTCGGCACCAACCCGCCAACGACCTTGCGATGTGGGTTTTTTATAGAGGACTCTCCTCGCAATGCCGGCCAATTAAGGCAAGAATTCCCGGTCCTCCTAAGACATGACTAGGTAGGGTTACGGTCTGGTTAGTTCATTTAGTTCAGGTCTAATAGTAGACGCTATCTAGGCGAACTAACTTTAAGGAGACAAGGAACAACTACTATAGAAACCGAATCATATTGTCAGAAAAAAATAAAAGTAAGGTTTGGAATACGATTAATGAAATAGCAAACAGGTGAAAGAAAGAGGTACAGAGAATTACATCAGTAAAATTAGCGAATGGTTCGACCACTAAAAGCGGTTCACAAATTGCTGAAGCCTTTAACGATTTTTTTATTGGTTTCGGGCAAGGACAAGGCAGGAAACAAGAATTTTAGTGGGAAAAGCTATAAAAGAGACAAAGTTTGTTCAAGCACTTTTTTATTAAAACCCGGTTACAAATAATGAAGTCATAAAAGTTATTAACTCCTAAAAAATAATTCTACACCTGCAGAGGATGGAATAATATATTACTGCGTTAAAATAGCACACCAGTTTGTGGTAGGGGCTTTGGTAATATAATAAACAAAATATTTGAGACAGGAAAAATCCCACAGCAATTAAAAAAAGGTGTTTAATACATAAAACAGGTGACCAACTGTTAATGGAAAACTATAGACCCATTAGTCTAATAAATACGTTTGCAAAGATTTTTGGAAAGTGCTTAAAAAAAGAGTGATTAGCTTTCTCGACAAATGTAGTATTCTCTCCCAGAACCAGTATGGTTTTAGAACAGAAAATGCTCTTCATAAACTGAAGACAACTATTGTGGGCAATTTGGAAAACAATAGGAAAGTCATCGGAGTGTTTCTTGATCTTCAGAAAGCTTTTGATACGGTCTCTCATGAAACCTTTTTGAATAAGTTGGAAGACATTGGTTTTATTGGTTTTAGAGGAGTTGCAATGAGTTTGTTTGAGAACTATTTGAAAAACAGGCAACAAGTAGTGAAATTAGATAACATATATATATATATATATATATATATATATATATATATATATATATATATATATATATATATATATATATATATATATATATATATATATATATATATATATATAATTTCACTACTTGTTGCCTGTTTTTCAAATAGTTCTCAAACATATATATATATATATATATATATATATATATATATATATATATATATATATATATATATATATATATATATATATATATATTGGATGCATGTATTTATGCTGACTACCTAGACGTTGGTGGTGTTTGCGTCATCTATCAGCCATGCAGTGGAGATATGCATGCAATCAAGTCGAGCTAAGGTTATTATTAGTCATACACTTATATGTTTAGTATATACTGCAAATTTTCGTTTGTAAGCCACATAGTGCGGATGTATGTGCATTTCTGAACAATTCGTGTGGTATGTAATTACGGCTGAACTTTATTAACTATCGCTTACATTGCTTCGATTGTAAGTCACATAGTGTACGTATATGTGTATTTCTGAACATTATCGTAGGTACTCATACGCTTTCGGAAAAGTATAGACATTTCTGTGATTGAACTTTATGCGAATCCAAGTTAGTGGATTCTCAAAAAAAAGCCTGGTGAATGGTGTTGACGCGAAGCGGTGTAGGGACGGACTTTGCCAAAATGTCACAACGGACGACGGTTACAATGACTACCGAACAGGTCGAAGCGCTGTTGGTGAAGATTTCGTGAATCGGTAGCAATCTGCTAAGTAGAACGGAGACACCCGATTGGAACAGTACACCGCCCATACCAACTACTGGAAGTTTCGCGAACTGTACGGCGCGTTTAGACGGCTCGGATACAGCCAATGTCTATGCATTCTTGGATTCAGTGTTAACCTACAAAGCTTGTCTGAGCAGTGTGACCGATGAAAACGCACTTCGCGGGTTAACGGTAATAATAAAGGAATGACGTATGTTTATGTCAAACAATGTTTTAACATTTTCTCTAAATTGACATTTGGATTTTCTCAAATAACAAGAACAAAAAAGAATGATTGAATGCAGAAAGTGTTACTAAACGATTTTTGAGCGTTGGGAAGTAAATGCACAGAATGGGGTTGACGATGAACATATTTATTAAGAAAGCAAAATGAACTATTTGGTATGTTAAAATTTTAGTAGTCAATGTCATCTTTACAAGTGTTGATTACTCTATTTGGATAAGCCTATCACAATTGTGACTTGGACAAGCACAAGTTGTCAACTTATTTGTTAAATGTTACAATGTATAATCTATCTGAATAAATATTACTATTACTATTACTAATCACAGAAGTATATTCTAAGAAACTACGGCCTCCGGTAATTTTTCGTGAGATATTTTCACAAGAGCAAGCCGAAAGCGGATCCACAGAGATGTTTATATGCCATATTCGGTGGCTGGTCGCACAGCTACCATACACTAAGAAGAGTAGAAGCATCGAGTCTTCATTGGCGGAACCTCAGTTCATAACGCAAAAAGTGGAAAGCGGGGATTCTGGCAACAGAAAACGCTGCACGTTTTGGAAATACAGAGGACACGAGCACTCTAAATGTCGCAAGCTTAAGAAGCGGGAAAAGTCCTCAGGTGTTAAGACCAGCCCGTCCCAACAACATGAAAAAGTAAAACTGATGGTGGTATGTTATGGCTGCGGCGCTGTGGGTGTTATCAGAGCAAAATGTCCGACATGCAGGAGTCAGACTTGGGAAGTAGTAGACGCAAATGCCGTTGAGTTCTGCGAAGCGCTGGAAAAGCGAATGGACACTCTACTTCAAGGTCAACACGTTTAAGGGAGTTGGGATCGTTGACTCGGGGGCAACGACTGGCATTGCTGGCTATCCACTATATCGACTTCTCAAGGAGGCGAGGCAGTCTTTTCGCAGCAAAGAACAGTGATAGCTTACGCTAATGGCCGCAAGCGGGAAGAGGATGTTATAAAAGCAGAGGTTTTGTTTACTATTAATGGGAAAGAAGTCCCGATGACGTTCACGATCTTTCCCGAGTTACGGGGGAATAGGGCTCTCCTAGGCGTGGATTTCATGAGAAAGGCCAACATCGTTTTGGACGTTCCAAACTACAAATGGTTTTTCGCCGAAACGCTAGGTAATTAGTTCCAATTTTACATGCCCGAGCAGGCAAAGATCGAACACTTTAGTAGTGTGTACCTGAACCCGAAAGAGGAAGCAAGATTGACTCCGCAGCAGAGAGACGCATTAAATGAACTCTTGACGCGAAGTCGAGATACCTTACGGCAGGGCGGAGCACCGACTGAGTTTGCTGTTCATCGTATTGATACCGGTGATTATCAACCAGTATGGGTTCCGCCGTACCCTGTGAGCGAACACAAGAAGAAGTTACTTAGGGAAGAATTGGATAAGGTGCTCTTAGAGGAGATAATAGAAGAGTGCGAGTCCGCACGGAGCAGTCCGGTGATATTCGTTCAGAAGTCTGACGATACTTTCAGACCATACAATGACTTCCGCAAGTCCAATGCCATTACGGTGGCAAATAGATACCCAATGCCACGAATCGAAGATCTTCTCCATGCTGCTAAGAAAACTCCACGCATGACAACAATAGATTTGCAGAGTAGATTTTGGCAAGTTCCCATAGCACTGGAGGACAAAGACCAGACAAGTTTTGTTACACCATGTGAAACTTTTTGCTATCTGCGCATGCCTTCCGGACTTCGTAATTCTCCGGCTACCTTCGTTCGCCTTATGGACAAATTTCGTGCGGGTTTGAGTGGCAGCGCTGTGTTTGCTTACGTGGCCGATATACTTGTCTTACCAGAAACATTCGAAAAACATTTAGAAGACTTAAAGGCGGTGTTCGAAAGGCGTAGACTATTTGGCTTGGTGCGCGTCGCGAGAAGTGTAGTTCTATGTGCGAATCTGTAAAATATCTAGGTCATATGTCAACACAAAATGGAGTTGCTGCTATAAGTGACAGAAAGACCCCGTGCTGCACGAAACAAGTGTACACTTTTGTGCAGACGGTCTCTTGGTATCGGTAATTTATACCCGGAGTTTCAGCAATAGCTAGATCGCTTACAAATCTACTCAAGAAGAATGCCAAATTCCGGTTTGGAGAGGCTGAGCACACGGCTTTTAACATTCTTAAGCCAAAGTTGACCACGGCACGCGTTTTAGCCCAGGCAGACCCACCAAAGCCTTATGTTCTCAGAACAGACACTAGCAATTACGCATTGGGGGCAGTTCTTCTCCAGGGCGACGGTCAGGAAAAAAGACCCGTAGAATATGCTAGTAGGTTAACAGCTGCAGAAAAAACTTCAGCTCTGTGGAGAGAGAAGCTTTATGTGTTTTATGGGCGTTGGAAAAGTATAGAACATACTTGGCAGGGAGTGAAGTGATCATCGCAAGCGACTGTCAACCGTTGAAGTGGCTGTTTTCCGTCAAAACACTATCAGAACGCTTAGCGAGGCCTGCTCTAAAGAGCCAAGGCATGAATATGAAGCTGACCTACACACCTGGAAGACTGAATGTGGTAGCTGATACACTATCAAGGCCATTCTGCGATCACCCACGAGAAGACAGCTGTGAAGTATGTCTTGTGTCACTAACGCTTTCGGCGATTACCTCCACTGACATGCGAGAAAAGCAAGTAAATGTTCCGGAATTGAAGAAAATCATCGACGGACTTGAATTCGACGACTCTATGAAGTGCACAAGGTGGTCAGAGAGGGGCTACATCATTTCAAACGATACAACCCAGAGGTTGAGTCAGAAGATGCTCAGCTGGTGATTCCAAGCGACAGGAGAACATGATGCAGTATCATGACCCACCGACAGCTGCCCATTATGGAGTCAAGAGGACAATTCAGAAGGTAATGGCCAAGTACTACTTCACTGGTTTGCGAAGATACATTACCAATTATGTGAAAGGGTGCTTGGAATGCCAACAGTTCAAGGCCACCAAATTCAAGCCGGCGGGTCTACTACAAACCATCGCTCCAACTCAGCGGTTTGAGGTAATCTCCGTTCATCTGTTTGGCCCACTGCCTGAGACAGGGAATGAAAATCGATACATCCTCATTGTGGAGGATGTAGCAACCAAATGGGTTGAATTGTTCTCACTACAAGCAGCAACAGCTTAAGCTTGTGCTAAAGTGCTTATTGAGGAACGATTTCTACACTACGGTACTTCCAAGAAGATGGCATCAGCCAACTGAGTATAGTTTGTGAGTGATATCATGCAGAAAGTTATCTTCTGCTTTGGAGTCAAGATGCTCTCAACTTTGCTCTACCATCCGGAAAGTTATCCGGTGGAAAGGAAGGACAAGCAAGCACAACGAGTAGGATGTGCATCCGAGCAGCATCAGATTTGCCATGAACACAACTACTCGCGAGTCATCACAGCATACTCCGGCATTATTAACATTTGGTCGAGAGATGCGAGCTCTCCATGACACCATTTATGACTTGAGAAAGGTAGTCGAAGCAGAAAATTTTGTCCCACGCATTACTCTATATCTAAAAAGGCTCACCAAGACACTACGTGAGGCTCTTGAAGTTAGGCTACGCAAGAAGGACTACCAGAAAGCTAGAGTTGTTGCGAAGAGACGAGATATTAAATTAAACGTGGGCGACATGGTTTTGATAAAGACTCACTCTCTTAACGTGGCTGCGAGGGGATATACTTCTAAGTTTGCGCCTAAGAGAGATGGCTCCTACATTATCGAAAAGGTGGTTACTCCAGCTACCTACGAGCTGAGGTGCTACCAGGATAATCGAATTATTGGAAAATTTCATGTTCGAGACCCGACGCTGTTCCAGGGACCAATGAGCGCTTTCCTGATCCAGTAGCGCCGAAAAAAAGAGGAGGTCGACCCAAGAAGAATGTTTCATCTACTTCTACCACTCTGAAGAGAAGAGGACGGCACAAGAAATCTCCAGCTTCTAAACTCGTCTCGTCTCCTCCAGAAGTTTAGAGGGGGAGAGTGTAACACGGCGTTGTTTGCATAGATGTCTTGGCGTGGCCGGTGTGTTTCATCCCCATCGAAAGCATGCAGGGGGTGCGGAAAACAGGGGAGTCGACTGTTAGGCAGTCGACAGTTAAGTAGCTCCACGCGAACGACATAGGTATTTTTCACATCTTGTTATTTCTTTGTTTTTGTTAAAGTTTGTCATTATATTTGTTACCCCCATGTACTTGTGTTTTCGCTGAAAGCTACCCTTAACCCCGTGTAACAACAACAACCTGTTATAAACATTAGTATTCTGCGCTATCAAAGCCACAGTTTAGTTAGCGTTGTATAAAGAAAATGTAAGAAATGACACTCTTAAATAATATGACTAGATTCTATTAGAAACTATCCCCTAATGCTAATTCTTACAAAAATCAGTCAACAAAGATTTTAAATTTTCAAATCTTTTTTTCCCATTTCTTAAATACAAACTTTACTGCGGAACAGTCTCTAAAAAAGTAAATGACTACCTAAACATAATATAAAAGATACAAACACATATGCACCAATACGTTGTCCAGAAACTTCGGCACCTGAGCAGCATTGTTTGCTTATATTGGACAACTTAGGAAGATACTCGTTCCAAAATTTAAAAGCTTTATGATTGACATTTAATGAATCACTCATAGTAAAAGTATTATCAATTAGTAAAATCCCTTGATCTTTTTTAGAAAATTTATCCCAGCGTATTGCATAGACAGAACTTCTTGTTGGCTCTGAATATTTGGCAAAATTGGTCCAGAACGACATAATTGCATCAGATATGCGTTTATCTCTTGCATCAAAATCTGACTCATGTTTCCAGTATGGTATTCCCCATATGTAAACCAAATCAAATAAATGTGGAACGGTTACCCAATCAGGAACATTTGCTGCTATGCGTTGAGAACTTGGTTTTAAGTCGAATCTGTACACATAAGTATCTGTGTTGCTGTCAGCCATATACAATGCTTGTTTTATGGTAGGTGCTGCATAACTACGCTCTGTTGTAAAGTCTGTGATGACTGTTCTTAGCTTTTTTAAGTTGTCAATAGGATGCCAAGGTAGATAGAAAAACAATATTGCTTCTGTGGTGTGGGTTTCCTTGTTTTCTTCGCAAAAAGTGTCTTTGTTGTCCTCTTGAAGTTCGTTTTCAATTATATTCTTAAGAAGTTGATTTGAAAAACTGTCTGATATATTTTCTTGCGTGTCATCATTAACAATCGCATCTATTGACAAAACTTTTTCCATTTGAGTATAACCAGTTAATAATGGAATATGGGAAAAATCACCTTCTTCAAAATATTTTATTGGAAGATCAGGTAAAAATGCTGGAGTATTATTGCTTAAATCTTTATCTATTAAAGGTCTCCAGTTGAACTGCGAAGCTGACTGAACTAAATATTCTCCATCTGCAGCTCTAAGACAATCAATTAATTGAGAGGTGGGATTCCGGGTACATCCAAACTTTTCAGCTAATGTGTCTAAGATCGACTTATCTTCATCTGGTAATCTAAACGCATCAACATTCATGAAATTTGCGCTCATGATTATTGCCTTATGAAAAAGTTCTCGCGACTCCGCATTTACCATATGAATTCCAACACTAACACCTCCAGCACCAGAACCCATTAAAATGATATTATTGGGGTTACCTTTAAACACTCGAATATTATTTTTCACCCATTTTATCGCAGCTTGTTGGTCCATTAGGCCATAATTACCAGAAGCTTCACCATCCATAGTGGTAAAAAAACCCATAATGTTTAAACGGTATGCAAAAGTTACTATAATAACCCTTTGTCTGTGGACAAGCGTATGTGGATTCCAAATAGAAGGAGTTCCAGTGATGAAATTGCCTGGATGAATCCATACTATTACGTCAAAACCATCTGGAGGTTCACCACCTAAAACAAACTCTTTTTATATAAATACAAGTGTTGCAAAGCTCGTATTGTAAAACAAATTATACTATGGACACTCAGAATATATAAAATCTGGTTACTTCACACTGTTATTTTTACATTGCATTTCACTGAGTTAGCACTGTTTAACGAAATTATTTATACTAAAAAAAAAATAATTCACAGACCAAGACAAAACAATGTTGGCCCGCCGTTTATAAATGCTCATGCTCCTGTAGGGTGTGATGATCAAGTTTAGAACATAATTCAGAAATGTGTTATTTAATTTTTTCAAGACAAACGCTCCGACATGGCAATCTTATCTTTTTAATTGCCAACTTATGACGTAAAAATTACATTTATGACGTCACCTATTTCCGAATGGTGACGTCATCGTACGTTTTTAAAAAATAACAACCATATTTTTTTGCTGTTTTTTTCATAGACACTACAAAAATGATGATAAAAAAATTGTTACCTTACATAATTTTTTTAAAATAGCATACTATTTACTTAGAAAATTGAAACGTAAGTTTAATGGCAAAAATTATTTAACCAAGTGAAACATACAAAATTTAGCGCAAATGTTCTATTTGTTCTCCACCTACCATTAGGCATTGACCGATACGATCCTAAACACTTTATACACTCCGCTCGAAAATGTCAGGACTAATTTGTTCCACTTTAGCTCGAATTCTTTGATGAACTTATCTCCTTTAAATTACTTGGGCTGTTGAAATAAATTTTCGATTTCAAACAACCCCACAGAAAAAATCCAAGGCAGATATGCAGTTTTAATCACATGGATTTAAGACTCAACAGTGGGGGGGGGTCTGTCTGTATACCTTCCTAGAGGACGCTGCTCGCAACTGCTTAGCAACTAAGATATAAATAGTAGTTCTAGTCTCTACTCACTTAGTTTACTCATTACACTTGATGACGCTAACTTTGTTAGCGAAACGATCGTCGGGTCAGAAAACTATTGTGATGAATTATGTTCTCCAAATTGTACTTATCAGTGCTCATCACAGGTTCCAATCTTCACTCATTAAATTTAAGAGAACCCCGTACGACTGTCCAATCTAGAGAGGAGGATGTCAACAGTGACGCAATCAAAGTCATTCAACAGATCCACGAATACACCAGCCGCTCTCCCTCCAATATTTATGCCCTCCAGTACTTCTCTTCTTTGCATAATTTTACCAGTAAAGATTGGTCCACTTATGTTATTTAGGGCTAGTTGCCTTGTAGAATGGTGAGCATTTTCTTTAGATTCAAGCAATATATCCAATCTGACTTCTTCACTTACTCGAGGTCGACCCTGTCGGAGAAAAGGTTTCACGAATCCCGTTTCTGTGAATTTGGCAACCAATTTACTTACTGTACATCCTGCATTTGGCGGTCTATCAGGATGTTGTTGGCTAAATAACTCGCATGCTTCCTGATCACTTTTAAGCAGCCTGTCAGCATATCCAATCATCATTCATATATTTCTTTAAAAAAAATTTAACGTCGGCCTATTTCCGCTACTATGGCCAATTACCGACGCCAGGGAGCAGTTTCAGCTCACTATCCTGGAAACTTGGCCGAACCCCTGTCTGTCTGTAAGGAGGGTAGGGATATTTAACGTGCTCAACATCGCATTGACACAGGACCGACAGCATTACGCCCCCTCCGAAGGACGGAACGTGTAGACATTCAACTTGCTCAAATGCAATGCTAAAACCTCGGTTGATGTTAATTTATTACAGTTTGTACTGAAGAAGTGAAAGAAAAACCCTGGAAATCGAACCCAGTACCCTTCGGTTCAGAGGCACACATTATTACCCCTGGACCACCGAGTCTCCTTTAATATATATATATATATATATATATATATATATATATATATATATATATATATATATATATATATATATATATATATATATATATATATATATATATATATATATATATATATCCTTTCCCTTTCGGTTAAACGTGCCATTTTGAATTAGATACGATCACTTTTTGACACTTTTACACTTTCACCAGTAACCCAGACAGCACGAACACATTCTGAGAATATACCAGGAATGTTTCGAAATAATATTCAGGAATATTCAAACATCTCCAGAACATTCTCACAAGGTACAATATATATTCATAGAACATTCTATGAACATGAGAATGGTACAGATTTTGTCATACTAATAAGGTTCTTGGAATGTTATTTATGATATTCTTAGGAGCTCCCAGTATCTTCTGAAAATGTTCCACGAACATTCAATGAATCTTCCCAAAATGTTCATATATATATACTCATTGGAACATTGCGTTTAAAAAAAGATATACAGGGTGTTTCGCTTAAGAAACGACACAGAGCTGGAGGCATGTAGGGGCACCTAAAATATGGTGATTTAACACAACTTACTCTTATACTAAGGTGCAACCCTGAGAAGTTATAGGCCTTCAAAGTGTTGTTTAAGTTGTCTGTTTTCTAATAAATTATACTTATTCACACTTTTTTCCTGATTGTCAAATTTGACCTATACATAAGTTTATTGGCAAATATTTAATTTTCGATGATTTTTAGTAAGATTAACAAAATATGTTTCTTCCCTTATTCGTGTTTTTCTTGAAAACAACAAAGTTTTTTTTTTTTAAGTTTAAGTATTACAGAGATATTGATTTTTTTCGAAATTTGAAACTCCACTTTGAAAGTCTATAACTTCTCAGGGGTGCAACTTAATATAGAGGTAAGTTGCGTTAAATCACTATATTTTACGTTTGCCTACATGCCCATTCCCTGTGTCGGCTCTTATGCGAAACACCCTGTATACATTTTTTGAATAATACTGAAATTAAGAAAATGCAAAGATATGAAATATTGGATTTCTCTGCAAAATGTACTGATTTTTCACCATTTAACTGGCCTTTTATATATTTTCGTATAAGCAAGCCCAACAGGCTAGAATTTGAGCTTCAATGACTCAACCTTGTATAGGTTACCATATTGTTCCAGTGGCCACACATACACCTGTAAACTCAAGTTCAGATACGTAATAAGTCAACAATTCGAGTATTGCACATTTATTCAGATTAAGTATGTACTTATAACAAATACAAAGAAATGTCTGAATAAAATATTAATAAAACACTTCAAATAAAAATTTCAATAACATAAAAATCAAATAAATAAAGATACAGTTCTTGGAGTTGCCAAAAAATGTAATAGCCAAATACAAAGTTTCCGAGATGAAACCATATGTTCAGGTGCACATTTTCTGCACTTTATAGTAATATTTCTCACAGCATTCACTTCTTCCACAGGAGTAAAAAGCCTGAGATGTTGCTTAGACAATTCTATAGATTTGCAGTATTCTTGCACTTTTCCAGTCCATCCACATAAAACTGTGGTGGTGGTAATATTGCATGACTTAGGTACTATTGAACATAAAACAATTTTTAAATTATATGTTATACAATGTAGGTGTACCTAATTCGTAAGATGATCCAGTCTCAAGCAAAATTGGCGAACCCATCGTCAGTGTGAACTACAGGAGATGCTTTAAAACTTGTTTCTTTGCTGGGGGCGTCTTAGTTGTTGATAACCTCACACCATATTTTAGTTGCTTCTGTACTCTGGATCTATGTTTGCAATTACACACTGTTCTCCGTGTTCACGTCACAGTATTATTTTTAATTAATTATGTTAAAATAGAACCTTATACAACGTTGACCACAGACCATACATTTTGACATTACTTTTTATTTACGTCTAGCGGCCATCTTGCCATCTTCCGTTCCCGGCGGCATGGACATGCGTTCTATGCCTAAAGAATCGATTGCCTAAATATACAATTTTGGATGTGTTTACCATAGACCATAGTTACTATTATAATTCTCACCACTATACCGTAATCATCTATCTTTTTCATTAAATTTTAAAGTTATATAATATTATAAGGACATCTCAAGCACATTCTGAGCGAATATTCGGTATAATAATCTATTCAAATATTCTCAGTATATTGATGAATAATTTTCTTAGGATGTGAGAGAATGAATGTACTCAGAATATTCAAGATTCAAGTATGAAATTCCATAGATGTTATTAGAACAATCCGAAACAAATATTCTGAAAAAAGAATGTTCTCACATTGTGAGAACATTATGAGAATATCTTGTGCTGTATGGGAAGACTATTAATTAATTTAAACGGCAGGTAATAATTAAAATTAATTCACGATTTAACATTATTGTCTTTATTCGCTGAATTCCAAACACATACTGCGATAAAAGTGCGATAACTAAATACTGATGACAGCAAACAATCAATAAGTTATCACGAGTGTTGTTAAAAAGTTATTTTGACAAATTTTTGTTCCACCTGCCAAATTGTTCCATGACAACGTATAAAAATAACAAAATCAAGTGTTAATTACTTTAGAAAAGTGAAGGAAAATCTCATTATTTCAAAGAAAACTCGTCCTAAATGAAAACAGTGAGAAATATTTCTCATTTATTATTAAATTTGCAATAGATAATGATTTTTTTTTTCAAAAAAAAAAGTTATATCAGGTACCAATTTTTTTCATCATCATTTAAGTGGTATAAGCAGGGCTATGGAAACACTGCAAAAAATATAGTTGTCATTTAAAAAAAACTTATGATGACCCGTCCAAGCGTTTAAAAAAAAATAACGCATTTATGAATTATGTTTCAACCTTTATTATCATCATACTGTATATACGAGTAGGTATATACATGCTTGGGTGGTGCAGTGAGCGGTACAATAACTCCAAACCATTTACTGTTATGTTTCCCCGAACATACAATATCTCTGCCTTCAAGGAATACATTGATACACTAATGGTTGAAATAAAGGACGGGGAACAGAAGGCGGTTTTCGCAGTAGACTTGAATGCAAAATCAATTTTATGGGGCTCTTACAACATAGACCAAAGAGGAGAGTATGTGGTAGAATGGGTGGCAGAATTGGACCTAGTAATCGCAAACACGGGCCGGACTCCTACCTTCGAACGAGACGGCAGTAAAGCTTACATTCACGTGACGGGAGCAACAGCAAGTGTGTCAAGAAGGATTCAGGAATCGACAGTGCTCACTGGAGAGGTGCTGACTTACCACAATAATATATATTTTGAGATTGCCCTCAAAAAGACGACTTCTAGGAGACATACCTTCAATAGAGGTCTGTTTTACGGAGCTGAATTCAAGAAGATGATCATAGAAGAAATGTCAACCAGAAACGTCAGCAGCACTGAGGAGCTATATTCCATCATTAGAGATGTAACTAGGGCGAGCACAACAGTTGTGAAAGGGGGCAACGTGAACAGCCTTTTTGGTGGAAGTAGGTATAGATGGGGAATTCTGGAGCCACCACCCACCACCCAGTCAGTGCGCGTGCGCGAATTGACGTCACAGTGCCTAAACAAGATGGTGGTTTGATAGAGGACTAATAGAGGTCCAACCTGAGATGACGCCATCAATCTGGCGTCCAATATGGCGGCTGTCGAGCGTGAAAATTCAAAAATTTAAATTTTGATACGATTTTTGATCAAACCTGTCTAAATATTAGGATCCGCCATTTTGATTTCATATATCATGACGTATATAAAGTTGGCAGTTTGCGCATGTGCAAATCAACTTTCCTATTAAGTGGTTTAGGGGGCTAGTGTTTGAGATCATGTTAAGCGTCTCGATGAGTAGAATTTAAAAATAGCATTTGCCGCCTTGCGGCGGTTGGGGGTGTCGGGGGCTGCGCCCCCGGCCAGAAACGGATTTTAGTATCAGATTATCAGAATCAAGATCTGAATCGAGATTTGATTCAACCTGTCTAAATAAGAAGACCTGTCATTTCGATTTCGTTAATCGTGACTTATGTAAAGATGGCGGCTGGTACATGCGCAAACCAACTTTTCTATTCTTTGGTTTAGAGGGCAAGTGTTTGGTATCATGATACTCTTCTCGATGAGTAGAATTTAAATATGACGACTGAGGCATACGCAAACCACCTTTCTTATTAAGTGGTGCAGGGCATAATGTTTGGTGTCATGGTAATCGCTCGATGAGTAACTCAAATATGGCGACTGACGCATGCGCAAACCAACTTTCTTATTAAGTGGGTTAGAGGTATAGTGTGTGGTGTCATCTTTCTTGACCTAATTAGTAGAATTGAAGTAAACACCTGATGTTTGCGGTTTTGAAAGTTTGGGCACGCTCGTAATAAAAATTGCTAGCAAACTGTACATGATACAAAAAGGCCGTCTGTTTTATCGAATTTGTTCGTATATCCCATAAGAAACCATGTAAAAAAGACAAATATAAGCAAAATAACATGTAACTTAATGTATTTTAGGCACACATGTTAAAAAGAGAATTAAATTACCGTGCTTTTTGAAACGTATAAATACACAGTACATTTAATCACAATTACAGTTGGCACATTAGTATGGAGTCGTGTAAAAGAATAATGCCTATGCCTGAAGGTATAGGCAAACAAATTAAAGTTCTCTCAAATATCTTGCTTAAACAAGGTGTTTTTTTTAAATTTCAACAACACACCACGAGGGCTTACAGCCTAAATACTATCGTACCGTGGGTGTTGACAAGGAGGAAAGAGGCAGCTTGTTAATTCTGGACTTGAAGGTTTGGAGGTTCGGAGGAGAAGGAAAAACATGTGCCGGCGAGGAATTCCACAACTTGGAAGTCCTCGGGACAAAAGAGCGGGCATAACAAGATATTCTATGTCTGGTGACCTGGACAGTAAAATGCATTCGCTCTGTTCCCCTGTTAGATCTGTTGGGGGCAGCAGGTGGGGGAACTATGGAGGAAAGTTCCTCTGGGCAGTGCCCGTGCAGATATCTATAAAATAGAGAGAGGTCACCAACGGCACGTCGGTGGGCAAAGGATGGCAGCCTTTGGGTGAGGGTAGGGTCACCGATGAGACGTATAGCTCTATTTTGAATGGAGTCCAGGATAGCGAGTGTAGAAGCGGCAGCGGCACCCCAGATGTGGGAGCAGTATTCGAGGTTTGGCCTTATTTGTGAAGTATATAAGGTATAGAGATTAGCTGGTGAAAAGTATTTGCGAGCCCGGAAGAGGAAACCTAATTTCTTAGCAGCCGCTTCTGCAATTGATGTGACATGTTGGTGCCAATTAAGATTTCGATCCACAGAAATGCCAACAAGAGAAAAGGACTCATTACTTTGAATAACTTGGTTGTTCATTGCGATGGGTCTAGGGCTGGTGTATCTTTTGTGAGAAAGAAAGCAAGACTTAGTTTTGGTGGGGTTGAATTGTACAAGATTTCTACTTCCCCAATCTAATATTTTTTGGAGATCCACGGAGACAGAACCCTCCATGAGTCTGCGATCCTCATCTAATTGGGCTAAAGAGACAGGCTTAGAATATTGTATATTTGAGTGGAGGGTGCTGTCGTCCGCGTAGCTGTGAACTGGGTTGGATGTGTTCGAGAGGAGGTCATTGATGTGGAGAAGAAACAAAGTAGGGGCTAAAGCTGAACCTTGAGGAACTCCTGCATTAATTGGATACAGTTTAGAGGAATGGCCATCCACAACAACAGATATGCTCCTGTTGGAGAGGAAATTTGCTGTCCACATACAGAGTTTTGGTGGTAGGCCATAGGCCGGAAGTTTATTAAGCAGCGCTGCGTGCCAGACCTGGTCGAATGCTTTGGATATGCCTAGAGCAACAATCTGGGATTCACCGTGTTGTTCCATAGACCTGTTCCAAGAATGGGTGACAAAGGAAAGGAGGTCGGCAGTCGATCTGCGCTGACGGAATCCATACTGCCTGTCGTGGATTAGACTGTGTTTTTCAAGAAATTTTAGTAATTTGGTGTTTATGTACTTTTCCATCACTTTAGAGACGACTGATAGGAGAGAAATAGACCTGTAGTTGCTGGGAAGCGCTTTGGATCCTTTCTTGGGGATGGGTTGTACTCGAGCAGTTTTCCAGTTACTAGGGAATATGCCTTTATTATAAGATATCTGAAACAGACGAGTCAGAACAGGAGCAAGCTCTGGTGCCCATTTTTTGAGAACAATTGCTGGGATCTCGTCAAGGCCAGAGGCTTTCCTGGTATTAAGAGAAGAGAGCATCTTTCGTACCTTTTTAGTTTTGAAAATGATATCCGTCATTTTATGCGCGACATTGGGCACTGTTGGTGGTTGAACATTTGGAGGTGGGTTGAGAGTATAATTGCCGGCGAACAAAGAAGCAAAAAATTCAGCCTTGCCCAGGGCGGTAGAAACAATTTCATCCCCTGAGACAAGAGGTGGGAACGTGCTTTTGCAGAAATTATTCCCAATAGAGTTAGCAAGAGTCCAGAAGGGTTTGCCGCTGTTGGAGCTTCAGAGGACTTTGTTTTTGATGTGGTTATTAAACGAGTTTTTTGCCTCAGAAAGAATGCGGACATAGCGGTTTCTTGCGTCGTTAAATGCTTGACGATTTTCTTGACTGGGATTGTGTAGAAGCGTTTTGTGAGTGTTGACCTTTTCAAGTCTGGCCTTGTCATAGGATTTAGAGAACCAGGGCTTTTGAGTGGCTGAAGAGGTTTTCTGTGTACGTGGGATAAATAATTCCATGCCAGCTTGGATAATTTCGGTGACGTTTTGTGAGATATCAGAGGGATCAGGATGAGAGAAGCAGACAGACGCCCATGGAAATGAGGAAAAGTAATCCTGCATTTCGTCCCAGTTTGCGGAGTGCACAAGTAGTTAAAGAAGATGTAAAAAACGAGCAAACTGTGCAACAAATAATATATGACGTGCTTCTATCAGATGCAGAAGATAATTATCAACCTATACAAGAAGATGTATTTAACCACAAGTTATTGGAAATCAATAGGGAAATCAGTGAGAAAAAGCTAATGCTAGAAGACTGTAAACTTATATCTCAAACAACGTATTTTCTTACACCAAACGCTGAAAAACAATTACAAGTTGGTGTAGACCCTCTCCTAAAATTCCTACGCATAGTAAAATTGTCGCAGAAAAATTGTAGTGTACCAGTGTTTTTCGATTTGTGGACATTCGAAGAATTTTTAAATGTATTACCCACAATAATTTACAATATGGAAAACACCGCTGGAGACAAAACCAACGACTCATATAATTTAACTAAATATCTGGTGAAAATACAAAGAAAAACAGCATTATTCAAGTTTAAATAATATATGGTGTGTGAATTTATTACAAGCCTATCTTTTAATAAATTAGAACACATAACTATATTGTAGTATTTTTTATGTTATAAATATAATACATATAATGATATTAAAGGAATTTTCAATACGTATATGTTTTATTACAAAATATCACCTGATTTCTATTAACATAAAACCGAATCAGCATAATCAACTTCCCGTCTGTAATTGATATAGCCCACAAACAAAACGTTATATTGTACATCTTAGATTGCCTTTCATTATCATTTAGAATATATATATATATATATATATATATATATATATATATATATATATATATATATATATATATATATATATATATATAGTTACATCCCTGTATATTCTCAACATCATACAAAATACGACGAATCCTGAAACCATGCATCATCAGTTTAGTGACCTGTGTAAGAATGCTGATGCAGACGTTTGCATTTATGTTAGTTCTGTAGAACATTATTTCATTCAATCGCTGTAACTCTAGTTGTTCACATGTTGTTTTGAATCACATATTTTATAATAAATTTTAAGACTGTAATACTTGTACCACTTAAATAAATAAATTACTTTTTTCGGACAATCGCTACGAAAAAACCTAATTGGCGCTGCATAGAACAGTATTGCACATCGAAACCTGATTTTGGCAAGCTTTAAATCTTCGTAAAATTAGTTTCGGTCTTTTTTCTAAAAGTTTATGTGCAACATCGAACATCCACACCGGTGCAAGTCAGTCCACACTGCCAGAGGGAAATCAGCGAGAAACCAATAGCAGAAGTACCAATGAGCTTCCTGTAAGTTTCCTCCAATATTTTTATCTGTGCACTAATATCGTATCTATTTTACATTTATACCTTATATAATTTTGTTCAATAATTCCTATTCGCGCTCTATTTTTCAATTCACCCTGTAATACTTAACAACCATTACTTGTTCATGTATGTTGTGTAATGATAAGAGATAGATCGCCTATTAGGAAAAGAGAACCTATATTAGAATTAGAGGAAGACAATTTTAATCAATTAAGTTTAAATAATTTAGAAATGGCAAATAATCACATTGCCGAATTTTCACAAGCTGCTATCATGATCCCCGAATATTCCGGTGGACAGAAGCATCTTGCTTATTTTATTAAACAATGCGAACTTTATATTACTAGTTATAGAAGGCCAGAAGCCGAAACACACGCAAATCGAATGTTACTAGAGTTTATAAAAGCTAAAATCACTGGTAACGCTCGTGACGTGTTAATTAGTTTAGAAAACCATACATGGGAAAATATAAAATTTGCTTTAAAAAATCAGTTTTCAGACCCCCGTTTAGAAAATCTTTTATTTAATGATTTAAATACTAGCTTTATGACTAAATCACAAACTATTCAGGAATATTTCAATGTAATTAAAGAATAAAGATTTTAATTGAACATGTAGATATACAAGATTTAGTAAACGATGTAAAAACGCACAAGAAAGAATTTTATCAACAAAATGCAGTTGCAGCATTTAAAGCGGGTGTAATAGAACCTTACTTCTCACATCTCAGATTAGTTAGTGTTAATACTCTTGATTCACTTATGTTAGAGTGTAATAGAATAGATAACGAGATTATACAGTCGAATTTCATTAATAGCCTGAGAAACAAAAATAATACGAAAACAAATCATAACACACCTGTACAACATAGACAGACGTATACCCAAAAACCAATATTTCCAGCATTTCCCCAAATTTACAACAAACCACAACAAATCACACAACAAAGGCAACCGTTTCCTTCTCAGCCGATTTCTAACATAAGACCCGTTCAAAATTTTAATAAAAATATACAACACGCTCCAACTCAATTGAGTAGAGGAACGACACCCATGTCAATAAGCAACCAAACTCCCTTAAGAAATACACGACAAATGCCCCAAAGAAACCACTTTATACCCCAATCTAGGCCCACGTTTCAACATCAAGAACTCTTTAACCAAGAGGACCTACCACTAGATCATTCTGACGAATACCCTTATGACGACCGACCCTCTGACGAAAATATAGAGCCACTAGAATTTCCTGAACCAACTGAAACTTTTACAAATTACAACACCAATCCAAATCGGGATTTTCACGAAACAGCCTCGGAAAACTAATCTATTTAGATATAAATAATATTGTTAATACCCCTAAATTACCGTTTTTTGTCATACCAAGTCTAAATTTAAAAGTATTGATTGATTCCGGAGCGTCAGATAGTATCATAAATCCAGGACCAGCTTACGAGTTATTTAAAAAATTTATTTATAAGGAACCATTTTCAATTAAATCAGTTAACCAGATAACCCATGGTGAAGACAACGTAAGGTATCCTATTTTACAAGAATTTAATATATAATAAATTACCAATTTCCAATGCGTGTCATGCAATGGCACCATCGATTTGACGCGCTTATAGGGTCAGCTCATCTTACAAAATTAAAGGGAAATATCGATTATAATAAACAAATTTTAACTCTAGGAAATCAAAAAATGCCATTTTACCTGGAAATTAATCCACTGAATTTTACACCTTTCAAACAAATTTGCGAAAATTATGTATCAGTCCCTGTAAATATAGAAAAAGGCACAGTAGTTTTACCACATATTGAAGAAACAAATGTTTTAATTTACGAGTCAATAGCTGAAGCAAAAGATGGATATTGTAGAGTGCCCATAATAAAGAAAAATCCAAATTCAAAATTTGTAGAAATACATTTTCAAGGACAAATAGATGTAGATCCATTACAAAATTACTCTGACGAACTACCTAAAATTTCAAAACATTTTGGTGTAACAAAAGTTTTAAGAACAGATCATTTAAATACAGAAGAATATGAAAAACTTATTAATTTGTGTCGAAAGTATAATGATATTTTTTATCATGAAGACTCAGATCTCTCTTTCACCAATGCAATTAAACATAAAATAAGAACTAAAGACGATGAAGTTGTTCACACCAAATCATACCGGTACCCTTTTCATTTACGTGAAGAAGTCCAAAACCAAATTCAAAAACTCTTAGACAACAAAATAATTAGACCCTCAATATCACCCTACTCAAGTCCGATATGGATTGTCCCGAAGCGTCAAGACGCTTCTGGAAAAAAGAAATGGCGCTTAGTGATCGATTATCGTAAACTTAACGAGAAAACGATCGATGACCAGTACCCATTACCTCGCATCGAAGAAATTTTAGATAATTTAGGACGCTGCTCCTATTTCACGACTCTCGATCTAGCACAAGGATTCCATCAAATTGAAATGGATCCTGGCAGTGTCGAAAAAACAGCATTCTCTGTAAATAATACCCATTATGAATGGATCCGAATGCCGTTCGGGTTGAAGGGGGCTCCTAGTACCTTTTCACGCCTAATGGATAATGTATTAAGACCATATTTATACAAGTTTTGTTTCGTATATATGGACGATATTGTTATCTTCTCGAAATCCCTTCAGGAACACCTTTGTCACGTGAAAAATATATTTGATAAGTTAAAAGAGTGTAATCTAAAAATTCAGTTAGATAAGTCAGAATTTTTGCGTAAAGAGGTCGAATTTCTAGGCCATCTGGTCACTGTCCGTGGGATCAAACCGAACCCATCAAAAATAACTGCCATTCAGAATTATCCAATACCAAAGACAAGTAAAGAAATAAGAGCATTTTTAGGATTAACAGGCTATTATAGACGCTTTATTCAAAATTACGCTAAAGTAGTATTCCCCATCAATAAATATTTAAAAAAGGATACCAAGATAAATATTCACGACCCGGAATACGTTGACGCATTTCAAAAAATAAAAGAATTAATTACAAATTCTTCTGTCCTGACCTACCCCGATTTTTCTAAACAATTTCATTTAACCACTGACGCAAGCAATATAGCTATAGGTGGAGTATTGTCACAAAATAATAAACCAATTGCGTTTTACTCAAGAACACTAAATTCAGATATATATATATATATATATATATATATATATATATATATATATATATATATATATATATATATATATATATATATATATAACATAGGCAGAATACAGTTGTTTTTGAGTAAACCGCAGGCTATTTTGAATATCTAGTAACCACGGCATATAAACACTTGAAAGTTAACTAACAGTATAAAGGATACTTAATGTATTTAGCGTCAATAATATTTCGGAACATGTTTACAATACGAGGGTTAAACATACAATTGTCTGAATAGACGTTGTTTGAGAGATACATATAGCTCGATGTTTAAACATAACACGTTTGAAACGATAGGATATTTAATGTACTCAGCATTGCACAATACACGGGAACACTTCAAAGTTCTCTAACAGTATAAAGGTTACTTAATGTATTTAGCCTCAATAAGAATATTTCAGATCATGTTTACAATACGAGGGTTAAACATACATTCGTCTGAATAGACGTTGTTTAAGATATATATATATATATATATATATATATATATATATATATATATATATATATATATATATATATATATATATATATATATATATATATATATATATATAGCTCGATGTTTAAGCATAACACGTTTGAAACGATGGGATATTTAAGGTGCTTAGCATTATATAATACACGGGAACACTTGAAAGTTCTCTAACAATGTTTATTTGTCATTAAAAAAGGATATTTCAGGAACTCAGTATTGCATAATACACGGAAACACTTCAAAGTTCTTTGACAGCGTTTATTTGGCATTAAAAGGGATATTTAGCATTATGGAATCGGATTCATACCTATTCATAACGATTGTTTCATGAACAAAGGTAGCTTCATCAAGTTTATTTGCATCCATATTAACTACACATGTAAAATATAAAGTGTTTACAATAAAATTATAACAAATAAACCAAACAATATCCACTAAAAGCAGAGCTTGTGTGTGGATTATGGGTTTCTTCTAGTATTTTAAAGTCTTCTATATAAAAATAATTCTAAATGTGTAATTTTGAATCCGCACAACGGATAATTAGGTATCCCATGAGATTAAAATAAAAATTTCCACGGAATCAAGATAAGTGAAACTTAGATATATCCCCATAAGATTCATAACACTGCGATACATTGCGAAAGAAACCGACTAGGTACATCCTATCCCAGCTTTAATTCCGTACTATCACCATCATAAAGTTTCGCTTTCTATACACACCAAACATTTCACAACACATACACACTCGGGCACCCACATTCCCACACACGCACTCAGATTCATTGTTTATATATTTAGTCAATCAAGTCTGGTATCCATGCACAAGTCGGTGTATTGGATCCGCAGATGCAAGTACCCATTTTCTTAAATTTCGTTAGAATACATTTTTCGAAGCGATACTCTTTATATCGTCTGGCAGTTTATTATATAAGCGAGTAGAATAATAGCCGTAGCTATATTGTCCCACTGTCTTATTTGGTCTATTAGTTTTCAGGTCATAGTGTCCTCTTCGTAAGTCATATATAATGGCACAAGATTCACTGTCGTCAGTAGATCATCTCATATGCAGAATAACTTTATATGCAAATAATTGTTCCAGGTTCATTATATTAGCTTCGGGAAACAGTAATCTAGACGGGTAAGTACGTGGTTTCCAAGTATTATTCTCAGAAACCATTTTTGAACAACGTTCAAATCTCTAAGATGACAAGTAGCAGCTCCTCCCCATGAAACTATTCCATACCGACGGTGCAACTCTACAAGGCAGTAATATATTAATTTTAATTGCTCAAAAGTTAGAAAACTCTTCAGGTACTTCAGCCTATATATCAAACATCTTAGTTTCCCTGTGATTAAATGCGCATCTCAGATGTTGGTCCAATACAACTCCCAAATATTTATGTGAATAAACTGGTTTGACCTCTAATTCCTTGGATACCTTTAGCGATGTATATTGTGGCTGATTATTACTATAATTCGAGAAAGTTATCCAATGTGTTTTATCTACATTTATCGCTAAGTTATTGCAATCAAACAACTTTTTGATTCCATCCAAATCTTGCTCTACTTTTAGTTTCAACGATTCCCATGTGTCATCATCGTAAAATAGTGCGGTGTCATCGGCAAAGCTCACAATTTTGCATTTTCATTGCTGTATAAATAAGGAATCCAAATGAATTATAAAGAGCAACGGGCCCAAAATATTTACCTGTGGCACATCGCAAGTAACTGCCTCAAAATCACTAAGAACGCCACCAATGTTGACACACTGCATTCTCTGCTCCAAATAACTATCCAGTAGTGTGTGAGCTTTCCCCTTATTCCTATACCATATAACTTATTCAACAATACCCTATGATTCACATTAATTTCGTTATAGTGATCAGAGCGTCTTCTGTGCTTCTACCCTCTCTAAAACCATATTGGTTTTCAGCCAATATTTGATACCTCTTTAAAAAACCATTTATACTGTCTTTAATAATCTATTCCAATATTTTAGAAATATTATATATCAGCAAAACTGGTCGGTAGTTTACAATATCTATTTTCTTCTCCCTTCTTATATATAGGTTTTATAACAGCAACCTTAAATATTTTTGGTACCTCACCATATTCCAGGCATTTATTTAAGATATAAGTCAAAGGCCCAACAATCAGGTCCGCATTTTTTTTTAGTGTCTAAGACTTTATATTGTCTATTCCTGGGGTTTTTCTGGCCTCTAGTGATCTTATAAGTTTTAAGACCTCTTCTTTCGTCGCTGCTGTCATATATACAGAGTTTATTCTTCCCTTCTTTCTGGACGACTGTACATCCTGTCCAAATCTTCTTGCTATTTGTTTCCCACATTCACCTAATGGCAATTAAAAGCATCTGCAATTTATTTCTTGACAGTTAGTATACGTGATCCCACCCTGACTATCTCAATCACTTCTCTCTTTCTTACTCAATCTGCAATTCTATTCATGGTATCCCATCGACTGTTAGCACCATTATTAAAACCTGTTACAATTTGCTTTTGATGATAAAGTTTTTGTGCCTCTCTTATAGTAAAAGTAACTTTATTCCTGTAAATTTTATACTCATTTTTGAGCTCATAATTATAAGGACTAATTAGTGTCTTTTTATACATTTCATTCTCCTTGTTCACCGATCTCATTATTCACTTTGTTATCCGGTTTTTTATGGCTCTGTCTTTCTGCCCAACTTTGATTCTTGTTGTGCATAAAGGTGTATAATAGTGCAATATTTCAACGAAGGATTCTGCGGCTATATCTAAATTACTTTCGTTATACACCTTATACCACATTTCATTTGCCAAAACCATTTTAGCTTGTTATAATCTACATACTCCCCATATCTGGCCCGTTCCCGACTTTTTCTTCAGACAAATCATCAGCAAACCGAATCATCACTGAAAAATGATCAGTTACCGATGTCTTAACAATTTCAGTAGAAAACCTCCACCTTCTTACGATACCTGGCAAAAATGTGATCTATACACGTTCCCGAATTCGCCTGAACTCTTGTTTGTCGATTTATTAGAGTCACAAAGTCCTTAGCGTTTAGTACATTTAGATATTCTTGTTCATAATCAGTATGCTTTAGCAAATCTATATTTAAATCATCAGTAAAAATATGAAGGTTTCCATGGACTCGAAAACACTCAAAATATTCCGACAAACTTTCGACAAAAGTGTAAGGGCATGTTGATGGCGATCTATATACAGTTGTTATAACTATTGTTTGACCACTAAATAAAATCTGGACTCTTACCGATCGAGAACACCCAATAGTTACCATCTCACAATGAGCTACTAAGTCACTTCTGATGTAAACAGCAATTGCATCGTTTTGATCGTTGCTTCCTCCATAGAACGACTCGTAACCATTAAGACCAAAAAGTAGCCTGTCAGGGACCCCCCATGTCTCACTTAGGATTACACAGTGGATTCTAGAACTCAGTTGTGAAAGTTCCACTTTCAATTCATGAATGTTTTTAGACAAACTTCTAAAGTTAGTTTGAAATAATTTAAATGAACCATCAATAAAGAAGTTGTCTAGGTCACACACTCTTTCAAGTATATGAGTTTCGTTTCAACCCACCTTATAATCCCTAATGTACTGATCCATTTACATACACTCCAAGCCATAAAACAAATATGTAGATATAAAATTATACATTAAAACAAACAATACAAAACAACAGACGAACATTAGTCAATAATATACAATTCAAAACAGTGAGTCACAACTATAAAATATAAATATAAAAAATATATATTCAAGCTATAAAACAAATATGTAGATATAAAATTAAACAACAATGGTACAAATAAAATATCACACACTAGCCAGAGAAGCAAAGCTTTCGATGTCTGTATACAAATTTACACTCATATACCTAATATAAAACCCTATTACCATTAGAGAATCAACTTAGGTACAGGCAAAAATTTATGTGAAACTGGCGGGCCAGGAGACTAATACTGTCAATTGTACAACATAAAAAAAAAACAGTCGCCACAATGCCTGAGACCGCAGATAGCAAGAAAGCAGCCCCAAAGCCACTGGCACAAATGAATGACAACAATATCGCAACAGCAGCGAGCGTAAACAAAGCAACGGTGAGCAACATGTAAACAGTTTACTTAATTTTTACTGTCAGTTTCTTCCCGGTCTAGTTCCCGGTATTTGCTGAGCAATATTATTACGCAATGTCTTTTTAGTGAATTTTTATTTAAAAAAATCACTATTAATTATCTGCGAGGGTGCAGTTGATCTTGGCGTATCTGGCTGGGTGCGGTGAAGGCGCTCCTCATTTAGTATGATATTAAAATCTGCTGTGGGTGGTGCACTATTCGGCCTTACCTGCTCCGACTTTGCTTCCGCACTGATTTCAATGTCCTCAAGATCTCCGGGCTTGTAAATGTTGTCGTTGATGTGTAGGACACCCCGCTTCACATATGCGTTGTTTCCTCTCTCCTTTGCCGCCTTCAGGTGTTTACCTAGAACCTTGTGGACTTCCAGTTCTTTCTTTGTGTGATCGTTCTTTATAAAAATATTAGTTCCCTTTAATTTATGAACGTTTTTCAGTTTTGCTTCTTTCTGTAGATACCTATTAAACTCTACAATAATAGGTTTGTCCTTCTGTTGTTTACCCCCGTGTAGACATCGTTAACTGTGGCTGGGTTAACATATACTTTCAAAACACTTTTCAACATTTCAATGCCAAAATTTGGTAATCTGTCCCTGTTATATTCAACTTCTCAAAGCTCTCTCTCAAGCTCCAGCGGCAGAAAACCCTTCTGGACTCTTGCTAAATCTATTGGGAATAATCTCTGTAAGAGCACGTTTCCACCTCTTGTTTCAGGGGATGAAATTGTTTCTACCGCCCTGGGCAAGGTTGAACTTTTTTCCTCGTTGTTCGCCGGCAATTATACTCTCAATCCACCTCAAAATGTTCAACCACCAACAGTCCCCAATATCGCGCATAAAATAACGGATATCATTTTCAAAACTAAAAAGGTACGAAAGATGCTCTCTTCTCTTAATACCAGGAAAGAATTACTAAAATTTCTTGAAAAACGCAGTCTAATTCATGACAGGCAGTATGGATTCCGTCAGCGCAGATCAACTGCCGACCTCCTTTCCTTTGTCACCCATTCTTGGAACAAGTCTATGGAACTATACGGTGAATCCCAGATTGTCGCTCTAGACACATCCAAAGCATTCGACTAGGTCTGGCATGCACCGCTGCTTAATAAACTTCCAGCCTATGGCCTACCACCAAAACTCTACCTGGACAGCAAATTTCCTCTCCAATCGGAGCATTTCTGTTGTCGTGGATGGCCATTCCTCTAAACTGTATCCAAATAATACAAGAGTCCCTCAAGGTTCAGCTTTAGCCCCTACTTTGTTTCTTCTCTACATCAATGACGTTCTCTCTAGTACATTCAACCCAGTTCACAGTTACGCGGACGACAGCACCCTCCACTCAAATATATAATATTCTAAGCCTGTCTCTCTAGCCCAATTTGCTTTTGATGATAAAGTTTTTGTGCCTCTCTTATAGTAAAAGTAACTTTATTCCTGTAAATTTTATACTCATTTTTGAGCTCATAATTATAAGGACTAATTAGTGTCTTTTTATACATTTCATTCTCCTTGTTCACCGATCTCATTATTCACTTTGTTATCCGGTTTTTTATGGCTCTGTCTTTCTGCCCAACTTTGATTCTTGTTGTGCATAAAGGTGTATAATAGTGTAATATTTCAACGAAGGATTCTGCGGCTATATCTAAATTACTTTCGTTATACACCTTATACCACATTTCATTTGCCAAAACCATTTTAGCTTGTTATAATCTACATACTCCCCATATCTGGCCCGTTCCCGACTTTTTCTTCAGACAAATCATCAGCAAACCGAATCATCACTGAAAAATGATCAGTTACCGATGTCTTAACAATTTCAGTAGAAAACCTCCACCTTCTTACGATACCTGGCAAAAATGTGATCTATACACGTTCCCGAATTCGCCTGAACTCTTGTTTGTCGATTTATTAGAGTCACAAAGTCCTTAGCGTTTAGTACATTTAGATATTCTTGTTCATAATCAGTATGCTTTAGCAAATCTATATTTAAATCATCAGTAAAAATATGAAGGTTTCCATGGACTCGAAAACACTCAAAATATTCCGACAAACTTTCGACAAAAGTGTAAGGGCATGTTGATGGCGATCTATATACAGTTGTTATAACTATTGTTTGACCACTAAATAAAATCTGGACTCTTACCGATCGAGAACACCCAATAGTTACCATCTCACAATGAGCTACTAAGTCACTTCTGATGTAAACAGCAATTGCATCGTTTTGATCGTTGCTTCCTCCATAGAACGACTCGTAACCATTAAGACCAAAAAGTAGCCTGTCAGGGACCCCCCATGTCTCACTTAGGATTACACAGTGGATTCTAGAACTCAGTTGTGAAAGTTCCACTTTCAATTCATGAATGTTTTTAGACAAACTTCTAAAGTTAGTTTGAAATAATTTAAATGAACCATCAATAAAGAAGTTGTCTAGGTCACACACTCTTTCAAGTATATGAGTTTCGTTTCAACCCACCTTATAATCCCTAATGTACTGATCCATTTACATACACTCCAAGCCATAAAACAAATATGTAGATATAAAATTATACATTAAAACAAACAATACAAAACAACAGACGAACATTAGTCAATAATATACAATTCAAAACAGTGAGTCACAACTATAAAATATAAATATAAAAAATATATATTCAAGCTATAAAACAAATATGTAGATATAAAATTAAACAACAATGGTACAAATAAAATATCACACACTAGCCAGAGAAGCAAAGCTTTCGATGTCTGTATACAAATTTACACTCATATACCTAATATAAAACCCTATTACCATTAGAGAATCAACTTAGGTACAGGCAAAAATTTATGTGAAACTGGCGGGCCAGGAGACTAATACTGTCAATTGTACAACATAAAAAAAAACAGTCGCCACAATGCCTGAGACCGCAGATAGCAAGAAAGCAGCCCCAAAGCCACTGGCACAAATGAATGACAACAATATCGCAACAGCAGCGAGCGTAAACAAAGCAACGGTGAGCAACATGTAAACAGTTTACTTAATTTTTACTGTCAGTTTCTTCCCGGTCTAGTTCCCGGTATTTGCTGAGCAATATTATTACGCAATGTCTTTTTAGTGAATTTTTATTTAAAAAAATCACTATTAATTATCTGCGAGGGTGCAGTTGATCTTGGCGTATCTGGCTGGGTGCGGTGAAGGCGCTCCTCATTTAGTATGATATTAAAATCTGCTGTGGGTGGTGCACTATTCGGCCTTACCTGCTCCGACTTTGCTTCCGCACTGATTTCAATGTCCTCAAGATCTCCGGGCTTGTAAATGTTGTCGTTGATGTGTAGGACACCCCGCTTCACATATGCGTTGTTTCCTCTCTCCTTTGCCGCCTTCAGGTGTTTACCTAGAACCTTGTGGACTTCCAGTTCTTTCTTTGTGTGATCGTTCTTTATAAAAATATTAGTTCCCTTTAATTTATGAACGTTTTTCAGTTTTGCTTCTTTCTGTAGATACCTATTAAACTCTACAATAATAGGTTTGTCCTTCTGTTGTTTACCCCCGTGTAGACATCGTTAACTGTGGCTGGGTTAACATATACTTTCAAAACACTTTTCAACATTTCAATGCCAAAATTTGGTAATCTGTCCCTGTTATATTCAACTTCTCAAAGCTCTCTCTCAAGCTCCAGCGGCAGAAAACCCTTCTGGACTCTTGCTAAATCTATTGGGAATAATCTCTGTAAGAGCACGTTTCCACCTCTTGTTTCAGGGGATGAAATTGTTTCTACCGCCCTGGGCAAGTTTGAACTTTTTTCCTCGTTGTTCGCCGGCAATTATACTCTCAATCCACCTCAAAATGTTCAACCACCAACAGTCCCCAATATCGCGCATAAAATAACGGATATCATTTTCAAAACTAAAAAGGTACGAAAGATGCTCTCTTCTCTTAATACCAGGAAAGAATTACTAAAATTTCTTGAAAAACGCAGTCTAATTCATGACAGGCAGTATGGATTCCGTCAGCGCAGATCAACTGCCGACCTCCTTTCCTTTGTCACCCATTCTTGGAACAAGTCTATGGAACTATACGGTGAATCCCAGATTGTCGCTCTAGACACATCCAAAGCATTCGACTAGGTCTGGCATGCACCGCTGCTTAATAAACTTCCAGCCTATGGCCTACCACCAAAACTCTACCTGGACAGCAAATTTCCTCTCCAATCGGAGCATTTCTGTTGTCGTGGATGGCCATTCCTCTAAACTGTATCCAAATAATACAAGAGTCCCTCAAGGTTCAGCTTTAGCCCCTACTTTGTTTCTTCTCCACATCAATGACGTTCTCTCTAGTACATTCAACCCAGTTCACAGTTACGCGGACGACAGCACCCTCCACTCAAATATATAATATTCTAAGCCTGTCTCTCTAGCCCAATTTGCTTTTGATGATAAAGTTTTTGTGCCTCTCTTATAGTAAAAGTAACTTTATTCCTGTAAATTTTATACTCATTTTTGAGCTCATAATTATAAGGACTAATTAGTGTCTTTTTATACATTTCATTCTCCTTGTTCACCGATCTCATTATTCACTTTGTTATCCGGTTTTTTATGGCTCTGTCTTTCTGCCCAACTTTGATTCTTGTTGTGCATAAAGGTGTATAATAGTGCAATATTTCAACGAAGGATTCTGCGGCTATATCTAAATTACTTTCGTTATACACCTTATACCACATTTCATTTGCCAAAACCATTTTAGCTTGTTATAATCTACATACTCCCCATATCTGGCCCGTTCCCGACTTTTTCTTCAGACAAATCATCAGCAAACCGAATCATCACTGAAAAATGATCAGTTACCGATGTCTTAACAATTTCAGTAGAAAACCTCCACCTTCTTACGATACCTGGCAAAAATGTGATCTATACACGTTCCCGAATTCGCCTGAACTCTTGTTTGTCGATTTATTAGAGTCACAAAGTCCTTAGCGTTTAGTACATTTAGATATTCTTGTTCATAATCAGTATGCTTTAGCAAATCTATATTTAAATCATCAGTAAAAATATGAAGGTTTCCATGGACTCGAAAACACTCAAAATATTCCGACAAACTTTCGACAAAAGTGTAAGGGCATGTTGATGGCGATCTATATACAGTTGTTATAACTATTGTTTGACCACTAAATAAAATCTGGACTCTTACCGATCGAGAACACCCAATAGTTACCATCTCACAATGAGCTACTAAGTCACTTCTGATGTAAACAGCAATTGCATCGTTTTGATCGTTGCTTCCTCCATAGAACGACTCGTAACCATTAAGACCAAAAAGTAGCCTGTCAGGGACCCCCCATGTCTCACTTAGGATTACACAGTGGATTCTAGAACTCAGTTGTGAAAGTTCCACTTTCAATTCATGAATGTTTTTAGACAAACTTCTAAAGTTAGTTTGAAATAATTTAAATGAACCATCAATAAAGAAGTTGTCTAGGTCACACACTCTTTCAAGTATATGAGTTTCGTTTCAACCCACCTTATAATCCCTAATGTACTGATCCATTTACATACACTCCAAGCCATAAAACAAATATGTAGATATAAAATTATACATTAAAACAAACAATACAAAACAACAGACGAACATTAGTCAATAATATACAATTCAAAACAGTGAGTCACAACTATAAAATATAAATATAAAAAATATATATTCAAGCTATAAAACAAATATGTAGATATAAAATTAAACAACAATGGTACAAATAAAATATCACACACTAGCCAGAGAAGCAAAGCTTTCGATGTCTGTATACAAATTTACACTCATATACCTAATATAAAACCCTATTACCATTAGAGAATCAACTTAGGTACAGGCAAAAATTTATGTGAAACTGGCGGGCCAGGAGACTAATACTGTCAATTGTACAACATAAAAAAAAACAGTCGCCACAATGCCTGAGACCGCAGATAGCAAGAAAGCAGCCCCAAAGCCACTGGCACAAATGAATGACAACAATATCGCAACAGCAGCGAGCGTAAACAAAGCAACGGTGAGCAACATGTAAACAGTTTACTTAATTTTTACTGTCAGTTTCTTCCCGGTCTAGTTCCCGGTATTTGCTGAGCAATATTATTACGCAATGTCTTTTTAGTGAATTTTTATTTAAAAAAATCACTATTAATTATCTGCGAGGGTGCAGTTGATCTTGGCGTATCTGGCTGGGTGCGGTGAAGGCGCTCCTCATTTAGTATGATATTAAAATCTGCTGTGGGTGGTGCACTATTCGGCCTTACCTGCTCCGACTTTGCTTCCGCACTGATTTCAATGTCCTCAAGATCTCCGGGCTTGTAAATGTTGTCGTTGATGTGTAGGACACCCCGCTTCACATATGCGTTGTTTCCTCTCTCCTTTGCCGCCTTCAGGTGTTTACCTAGAACCTTGTGGACTTCCAGTTCTTTCTTTGTGTGATCGTTCTTTATAAAAATATTAGTTCCCTTTAATTTATGAACGTTTTTCAGTTTTGCTTCTTTCTGTAGATACCTATTAAACTCTACAATAATAGGTTTGTCCTTCTGTTGTTTACCCCCGTGTAGACATCGTTAACTGTGGCTGGGTTAACATATACTTTCAAAACACTTTTCAACATTTCAATGCCAAAATTTGGTAATCTGTCCCTGTTATATTCAACTTCTCAAAGCTCTCTCTCAAGCTCCAGCGGCAGAAAACCCTTCTGGACTCTTGCTAAATCTATTGGGAATAATCTCTGTAAGAGCACGTTTCCACCTCTTGTTTCAGGGGATGAAATTGTTTCTACCGCCCTGGGCAAGGTTGAACTTTTTTCCTCGTTGTTCGCCGGCAATTATACTCTCAATCCACCTCAAAATGTTCAACCACCAACAGTCCCCAATATCGCGCATAAAATAACGGATATCATTTTCAAAACTAAAAAGGTACGAAAGATGCTCTCTTCTCTTAATACCAGGAAAGAATTACTAAAATTTCTTGAAAAACGCAGTCTAATTCATGACAGGCAGTATGGATTCCGTCAGCGCAGATCAACTGCCGACCTCCTTTCCTTTGTCACCCATTCTTGGAACAAGTCTATGGAACTATACGGTGAATCCCAGATTGTCGCTCTAGACACATCCAAAGCATTCGACTAGGTCTGGCATGCACCGCTGCTTAATAAACTTCCAGCCTATGGCCTACCACCAAAACTCTACCTGGACAGCAAATTTCCTCTCCAATCGGAGCATTTCTGTTGTCGTGGATGGCCATTCCTCTAAACTGTATCCAAATAATACAAGAGTCCCTCAAGGTTCAGCTTTAGCCCCTACTTTGTTTCTTCTCCACATCAATGACGTTCTCTCTAGTACATTCAACCCAGTTCACAGTTACGCGGACGACAGCACCCTCCACTCAAATATATAATATTCTAAGCCTGTCTCTCTAGCCCAATTAGATGAGGATCGCAGACTCATGGAGGGTTCTGTCTCTGTGGATCTCCAAAAAATATTAGACTGGGGAAGTAGAAATCTTGTACAATTCAAGTATTGATATATTTATAGGAAACTCATAAAATTTAAAAAATACATGAGAATATTAGAATTAAGTAAATTTAATTAATGCCTGTGTACATAAATATTGCAGCGTCTTTAGATTATAAGGAGTGGGGAGAGTAGAGCACTTTGTGTTATAACTTATAAAAAGGGTCGATTCTCAGCAAAGTAAAGTTTTTTATTCCTAGGATATTATAAAACCCAAATTTATTACACATAAAGCTAGATCGACACAACTTAACTACAAAAAATTATATGTGATGGAGAGAATGAGCTTCCGGCACAAACGTGTATGGGAAGAAAATCGAGCAACCTCCAGCTGGAAAAATTCTAACGAAATTGAAGATTTTCTTCTGTGTGAAATAATGTCAGGTAGGTTGAAACATTCGGTTAAAAACATTCCTTTACCACATATACTTACAACACAATAGTTATAGGCATGATTTAACATGTAACAACTGAAATCACCCCGCATACAACAACGTCGGTTATACTCCATAAACCAATTTAAATCTCGTATCACACTGTCTAACACACTAATTGATCAAAAGCGTTTTTTAACACGAGGGTTAATTGTCTACCGACGAAACTTATATGGTGAAGGTTCTCCATTTCACAAAAATACAAGTCGTTCAGCTAGATTTGAATTTCGTGTTCGCTCACCTACAACACACAGCAAATACTGTAAATATCTGTGAATATTTGACCGGACAGTTAGGAAAACCAAAATCAGCGAAATATGATATGTGTCAGAGGAAGAATTTAAAAAAAATGTACGTTCCTATTTCCAGTATAAACGTAAGCTAGTGATAGAAATGAACTGCCTTTAAAATATATTGTTTCGTAACAAAGCCTATATGAATATGAGATAGAAACCTAAAATTCTTAGTTTTTTTAATATTTCAACAATACACTACGAGGGCTTACAGACTAAATTCTATCGTAGCGTGGGTGTCGACAATGAGGAAAGAGGCAACTTGTTAATTCTGGACTTGAAGGTTTGGAGGCTCGGAGGAGAACGAAAAACATGTGGCGGCAAGGAATTCCACAACTTGGAGGTCCACGGGACAAAAGAGCGGGCATAACAAGATGTTCTCTGTCTGGTGACCTGGACAGTAAAACGGTGCATTCGCTCTGTTCCCCTGGTAGATCTGTTGAGGGCAGCAGGTGGAGGAACTATGGAAGAAAGCTCTTCTGAGCAGTGCCTGTGCAGATATCTATAACAGACAGAGAGAGGTCACCAACGGCACGTCGGTTGGCAAGGGATGGCAGCCTTTGGGTGAGGGTAGAGTCACCGATGAGACGTATAGCTCTTTTCTAAATGGAGTCCACTGTGGAAGCGGCAGCGGCAGCGGCATCGTAGATGTACGAGCAATATTCGAGATTGGCCTTATTTGTGAAGTATATAAGGTATAGAGATAAGCTGGTGAAAAGCATTTGCGCGTCCGGAAGAGGAAACCTAATTTCTTAGCAGCCGCTGAGATAGAAAGCAAGACGACTGAGATTTGGTGGAGTTCAATTGCACAAGATTTCTACTTCCCCAGTCTCATATTTTTTGGAGATCCAGAACAGAGACCTCCATGAGTCTGCGATCCTCATCTAATTGGGCTAAAGAGACAGGCTTAGAATATGGTATATTTGAGTGAAGGGTGCTGTCTTCCGCGACTTAACTTCACGGTTAAGACGTTTGAATTTTTAAAACAATTTATTTAATACTTTGAACATCAATACTTAATTACTTAGTGACAAAAAAATGAATAATATAATATACTAAAAATAAGACGATCAACCTACATGTGATCTAATGTCTACGCACTCGGTGTGCTAATGACTAACTCGGAACAAGAATGAACGGTTCTACCTCTGTGATTAGCCTCTTTATAGTCTTCCCTCCAGGCGTGGCACTATTGTCTCTGGATAACAAGGAATCTGCTGATGTAGATTCTCACAGTGATATTCCGTTCTACTTGCACTTTGAACCTGCAAAGTTCTTGGCTCCGTTAAGACGGCGGCTGACTCAGCGGTTCTTACCGTGGGAAGGCGACATTGTATTATAACGGGCCATTGTTTGGGCTCCATTTATCTCCTCCCCTTTTTAAAGACGAAGCTATGGTTCGTTCCGGATTTTCAACGGAAATCCGGACTCGGTGGTTCCTGTTTTTGTTCCTTTATCTTCTTTGTTGGTTCTTCGTTTCTTCAACCCCATTCGGACTGCTATCGTTGTGATGGTTATTAAGACATCTATGTACAGTAATATTGTCCATATACTCAGGTGATGGATTGGTATTGTTATAGGTCCTGGTATATTTTGTTTAATTTTTTGAAGTTGGTGTTGGATTTGATTGATGTTGTGTAGCTGTACGTTTTCTAATGATATTTCGGGTACTGGTCCTGGATTTGGTTGATCTTCTGGAATGGGGGTTTCTAGTGTAGGCAGGTTGAATAGTTGTTGTGTTTCTGCTGTTGCTGGGCCGGTCTTGTAGATTTTGTTGCCTATGGTTAATTGGCAATTTGGTTGCAGGTTGATTAATTTTGTACCCTTGATGATGTTGGTCCACTCCTGACCCTTGCAAGTTATTTTGGCGTTAATTTCTTCGGGTGCTATAACTATATACTGACTGGTTCCATATCTCGAAACTGTGGTTCTATTAATTTTGACTAATTCTTGATTACAATTGTTAATAGGTTTTTGAAATTTTATTAGCTTTATTTCACATGGGTTTTGATCATTCATGGTTGTTGGATTGTCGTCTTTGCAAAAATATATCTGGTTCTTTAAATTTTGACATTCTTCATTACGATAGGCATATTGTTTACTGCTTAGGATAAGGTATTTGGTTCTAGGAATTATCATGGTAAAAAGGTGTGTCTTTCTAGGGACAGGTAATGTATATAATTGATAATAATCATATTCTGATTCATCTACCAGAGGTATTTCTATTTGAAATATAATTTTGAAATTGTTTTGGACGGCTTTTATTTTAAAGACTTTTTCGTATAGATTTAGATCAGTGGTTGTTATTACTTTAGCATTAGTTGCATAATTTTGGATTTTATTGATTTCTTTTATTATAAATGTTGGTTTTAGTATGGATGTGTGTAAGATTCCTAATTTTGCAAAAGTGATGGCATTTTCTGTTGTTAGTGCTATTTCTTGAATATTGTTTAATAATTGTCCTAGCTGCATGAGTAACTCTAGGATCTTAATGCGATGATAGTGAGTTAATTGTTCACTTCGCAGGCTTTCTACTGTATTACCTAATTCATTTATCCTATTTACTATCGTGCCTTGGTTATGACTCAATCCTACTATCGTTCTATTAAATTCGACAATGGCCTCGAGCATGATTGAATTTTGAGACCTAAAAAGTTCTTGAATTTTATTTTGATCTGTCGTTAAGATTTCTAATGCTTGTTGAATGCGTTCCCCATCTTGTGAATCGAGATTCCCCGTGATTGACTTAAATATAGAACCTAGTCCGTTTATTAGGCCACGTTTTCGTCTATTAATAATATTGTTATTTGGAAAAATCCTATAAAATATATCGTCTACACTATCTATGGTGAAATTCAATGTCAATATGAAATTATGATACTCAGAATGGTAATCTTTTGTCGTGAAGGTAACTGTATTGGCGTAGTGTCTTTTTATTTGGTTGTAGTCTCTATGTAATTGTGTCAAGTCATGTATTTGGGCTGCTATTCCCGTGGCAAGGAACCTGCAATACGTAAATTTCTTAAATGTGCTATCGTCTGTTCGTCATTTTTATGATTTATTAAAATAGCTTTGTTATGCTCTAATAGGGATATTATTGAGTACGTTCCTGAAAATGGGTTTTTATGTTTTTATGAAAGCCTGGTGGTATCTTTTTATAGACAATATCACCTTCCTTGAACGGTTCGTTCGTGTTTTTATTTGTCCGTTGTAACGTTTTTATTTTTGAATTCTCTATCCTGCTTCTGACTATCTCGTAAATAATTTGCATTAAATCTTTATGTTGTACGTTGTATTCCTGTGTAATTATGACTTCCGGGTCATAGTTAAACATTTCTGGTATGTAGCCAAATATTAAATCAAAAGGTGGTTTTAGTGTCTGTGAGTGTATTGTCGAGTTGTAAGCGAATATACAATATGGTATTAAGTCTATGGGTTTCATATTTTTAAATTTCATTTTGAATAATCGATAATGTTCAATAATCGTGCTGTGAAATCTTTCGATAGGTCCATTGGCTGTTGGGTTTTGCGGTGTTGTTATATGTAACTCTATCTGATATGTTTCTAATAGTTCTTTAATTACCTGGTTTGAAAACTCCGTACCTGGGTCTGCGATTATTATTTTACACGCTCCATACTGTAAAAAGTACTTGATCAAGTTTTTTGCAATTTCAGTAGCACTTTTACTTTTTATTGGAAATGCTTGGCCAAATTTACTAAATGGATCTATAATTGTTAGGAAGATAGCTTGTTCAATTTGGAATGTGTCAATGTGTAATATTTCTAACGGTTTAGATGCTGTGGGGGTGTGTTCCAATGCTATTTGTACCGGGTTCCTATTGTATTTGCACGTTTTGCATAATTCGCAATTTCGTACATATTCCTCTATATGTTTCTTTAAGTTGGGATAGTAGTATATCTTCTTCATTCTTAGGTAAGTCTCATCAGCCCCGCGATGGTTACTCTTTCCCTCGTGATATTTCATTATAGTCTCGGTTAATTCGTCCTCGTTAATTTCATTCCTAATTTCCAGACATCTATAAAATTTGGGTGATTCTACGTTATTAAAGTTTTTATTGATTGCCGAACTTACTAGTTCGTAATCTTGTTCATTTACAAAAATGCAATAATATTTCCTTTGTGGTAAACAGTATTCTTTTATAAATTTCTCTATCTGATCGGGTTTATTTAAATTGAAGTTTGCATATATGAAATTGCTTTTGTCTCTTCTGACTGAGAATATGTCTGGTTTATCCGTATTTTTAAAAACTATCTGATTGGTCTTGCTGTTAACGATTTCTTCCTCGAGTATGGGTATGCCTGGTGCTGAATACGAGTCCGCATTCGAGTTTGCTGTGTCGTCATCGTCAATTTCTATGATTTCTTCCTCTTCGTCGATATTATTCGCCATTGACTGATTATCTATGTCTAGTGGGTTTATTTTTACTCTGGACAGTGCATCTGCTGCGCAGTTTAGCTTTCCTTTCTTGTATTCAATTTTAAATTCATATTCTTCCAATTTTAATCTCCAACGGAGCAATTTTGAATTTGGTTGTTTCAACGAAAATAACCATTTTAAAGGTTTATGGTCCGTGTATATAGTGAATTTCCTTCCGTATAAGTATGGTCTAAAATAGTTAGTTGCCCACACGATGGCTAATAATTCTTTCTCGATTGTGCTGTACCTGGATTCGGTGTCGTTTAATGTCCGGCTGGCGTAAGCTATCGGGTGATCCGCATTGGGTTCGCCCTGGCTTAATATTCCGGTTATTGCTACGTTTGAAGCGTCGGTTGTTAATATAAAGTCTTTAGAAAAATCCGGTGATATCAGTACAGGTGAATTCATTAATATGTCTTTACATGAGTTAAAGGCAGCAATGTATTCTTCGTCGTTCACGTTTATCTTCGAGTTTTTCCTTAAACATTTTGTTAGTGGTTTCGTAACGTGTGCGAAGTTTTCTATGAATTTACGATAGTATCCAACTAATCCTAGGAATGATTTTATTTCCTTTGGGGTTTTAGGTATCGGGAATTTCCTTATTGCGTCCAGTTTCTTTGGATTCGGACGAATCCCGTCTGGGCTGACCACGTGTCTTAAAAACTCGGCTTCCTTCCTTAGGAAATCGCCTTTATCTAGCTGGATCTTTAAGTTGCTTTGCCTGAAGCGCTCGAATACTAGTTTTAGTTTCTCAAGGTGTTCCTGTAAAGATGTGGAGAAAACTATGACGTCATCCATATATACAAGGCATGTTTGTCCAATTAGGCCTTCAAATACGTTTTGCATGAGCCTAGAAAAGGTCGCTGGAGCCCCAGATAACCCGAACGGCATCCTGGTGTACTCCCAATGGCCTGTATCGGTGGTAAACGCTGTTTTTTCTATGTCCCTGGGGTCCATTTCAATTTGGTGATACCCAGAGATCAAATCGATCGTCGAAAAATATTGGGCTCGCCCAATTTTGTCCAGTATTTCATCAATTTTGGGAATTGGGTGTCTGTCCGGTATTGTTTTTTCATTTAGTTTCCTATAGTCCACCACAATTCTCAATTTTTGTTTATTTGACTTGTCCATTTTCTTTGATATAACCCAAATAGGTGAGCTATATGGACTGTGGCTTTTCCTAATGATTTTTTGTCTTAACATGTCATTTATTTGTCTGTCTACTTCCGGTTTATGTACGTACGGGTATCTATATAATTTAGAATGGACAGGTATGTCGTCTGTTGTCCTTATTCTATGTTTTATCGCATTTGTGTGCGTCAATGGTTCGTTTTTATTTAAAAATATGTCCTGATATTCTGATAATAAGCTAAATAACAATTGTTTTTCCTCGTCATTTAATTCTCCTGTATCTATTTGTTCAATTAAGAGATTCTCATTATTAATTCGTTTTTGATTACGCCCCGTATCGTAAGTGTTTAAATTATTAATATGAGTTGTACTAGAATTGTTATTTTGTATAACTACTGGTGCAAACGGACTTCGCCTTTGGCTGTATCTGGTTTCAGATGCATATTGTTTATTTAATCTGCTGAATGGCCTATCTCTTACATTATAAGCTTGGTTATTATTTAGTACGTGATTAATTGTCTCAAGTTCTTCATTACGTACGAAATACTGCTGGGTTATTATATTGTTTAAATTTAAATGAGTCTCGGGTAGCCCTAAACCATCTGCGTTGGTTTCTGTTTGTCCCGATCGACTTACGCTAAGATCTGTGAATTTTATTGGTATAATATTCTTGCCTATATACAGTTTGTGCTCCTTAAAATCTATTTTAGCTTCGTTTCGTTTCAGAAATTCCATCCCAATCAATCCCGAAAAAATGTGTTAAAGTTAAACAGGCAAAACTCTTGTATTTCCTCTGAAATCGATTTAAGTTTAATACGTGCACGCTTACAGTGCTTCGAAATGCCATGCACGGTGCGTATGGTAAAATCGTGCGTAAATATGTTTTTAGGGAACTTATAATATGCTACAGCAGGATTCAAAAGATTTTTTGAAGATCCTGAGTCTAACAAAAATGTACCTGATATTTCGTTTAATTCTATATACGGTAACTTACATAATGTATTCATATTATTTATATCTATCACGGTTCTCTCGTTGAGGGCCCTGCAGTGGGAAAATTTCGCTGTTGGATATCGTATTCCTCGGCTGGCGAATTTTCGTAATTTAATTCTTCGTTTACATAATTTAAATCGTAATTTGTTTCATTTACTTCGTTCTCATTAAATTCTATATTATTTACATGAGCTGCTCTCCTTGGTAATGACAGTCTAGTGTTAGAACTATCTACTTCCATTGGTTCGTGATAATTTCTGTTAGCATTATGATTTACATTGGGTCGACCCGGTTGATTATTGAAGTTGGGTCGCCTAAATTGACTCGAAAAATTTTGCCTTGGTACAAATTGTTGATTTTGTCCAGGCTGGGAATTTGTGTGATTGTTTTGATTATTATGTTGTTGAAATGGTCTAAAGTTTGTTTGGAAAGGTCTCTGAAATTGTACATTCTGAAAAGGTGGGTTATTTTGTCTCTGAAAGAAAGTACGGTTCTGTCCTTCTAATTTATTATTATTACTGAAATTCTTATTTATTGTTTTATCTCTATAATCGAAATTTTCCTCTGCGAATACGAATTTCAAAGCTTGTTCTATGCTTGTGGGTCCTTGACTACGCAGGACAAGCCCTAACGGATTGCGTAACCCTCCTAAGAACGCTTTTAATGTTTGATTCTGGTATATGTCTTTCTTAATTAATCGCACGCCTTCATTTTGCTCGTTAGCTATTAAACTCGAGATGAGCAATTGCTCTATATGACGGCATCTGTTCGCGAACGACAGTGCGTCTTCAGCATTACGCTGTTTCAAGGTTAACATCTCAGCTAATAAACTATGATCATCTCTTTGGTCACTGAAATTCTGAACAATGGCCTCTCTCAGGTCTGCCCACATATTAATTATCTTTGTATTTACTATAAGCCGGGCTGTTCCCGTTAGTTTAGTTTGAACATAATTTAGCAAGAAGTGATTCATATACAGATTCTCGTTTGGCACGTAGGACTGATTCATGACCAAGTCACATGCCTTTAAAAAGTTGCCTACGTTGGCTGGTTGCCCGTCGAACTCGGGAATAGCTTTTAAGAAAAATTCTTTGAATTGGTCTGTCATGTTGCTACTATTACTACTCTTATTAATATTTGAATAATTTACTGTTCTGTTATTGTCGCTAATGCTGATTGATCTAAATCTATACTCTATGTTACATAAACTTTGTGATTCTTCCTCTGAATCAGACATATAAGGTTTCAATACAACACATATAAAAAATGGAAATGTAAAAATGGGATAGCAGTAAACTTACCATAATACGATGGTTGCTGCTTGCATTTGGCTCTGCTTGGCCACTATTTCTGCTTTAACTTGGCTCTGCTTGGCTCGAATTGGTTATTAGGCGTCGATACGCTTAAAAATCGATATGCTTTCGGTTTTCTAACCAATACTAACGACTGCGCCACTTAACTTCACGGTTAAGACGTTTGAATTTTTAAAACAATTTATTTAATACTTTGAACAATCAATACTTAATTACTTAGTTACAAAAAAATGAATAATATAATATACTAAAAATAAGACGATCAACCTACATGTGATCTAACGTCTACGCACTCGGTGTGCTAATGACTAACTCGGAACAAGAATGAACGGTTCTACCTCTGTGATTAGCCTCTTTATAGTCTTCCCTCCAGGCGTGGCACTATTGTCTCTGGATAACAAGGAATCTGCTGATGTAGATTCTCACAGTGATATTCCGTTCTACTTGCACTTTGAACCTACAAAGTTCTTGGCTCCGTTAAGACGGCGGCTGACTCAGTGGTTCTTACCGTGGGAAGGCGACATTGTATTATAACGGGCCATTGTTTGGGCTCCATTTATCTCGCGTAACTGTGAACTGGGTTGGATGTGCTAGAGGGGAGGCCATTGATGTGGAGAAGAAACAAAGGAGGGGCTAAATTTGAACCTTGAGGGACTCCTGTATTAACTGGATGCAGTTTAGACGAATGACCATCCACGACAACAGAAATGCTTTGGTTGGAGAGGAAATTTGCTGTCCAGGTACAGAGTTTTGGTGGTAGGCCATAGGCCGGAAGTTTATTAAGCAGCGGTGCGTGCCAGACCTGGTCGAATGCTTTGGATGTGTCTAGAGCGACAATCTGGGATTCACCGTATAGTTCCATAGACTTGTTCTAAGAATGGGTGACAAAGGAAAGGAGGTCGGCAGTTGATCTGCGCTGACGGAATCCATACTGCCTGTCATGGATTAGACTCTGTTTTTCAAGAAATTTTAGTAATTCGGTATTTATATACTCTTCCATCACTTTAGAGACGACTGAAAGGAGATAAATAGGCCTGTAGTTGCTAGGAAGCGCTTTAGATCCTTTCTTGGGGAGCACTCGAGCAGTTTTCCAGTTACTAGGGAATATGCCTCTATTGTAAGATGTCTGAAATTGTAAGATGTCAGGACAGGAGCAAGTTCTGGTGCGCATTTTTTGAGAACAATTGCTGGGATCTCGTCAAGGCCAGAGGCTTTCCTGGTATTAAGAGAAGAGAGCATCTTTCGTACCTTTTTAGTTTTGAAAATGATATCCGTTATTTTATGCGCGACATTGGGGACTGTTGGTGGTTGAACATTTGAAGGTGGGTTGAGAGTAGGATTGCCGGCGAACAACGAGGGAAAACGTTCAGCCTTGCCCAGGGCGGTAGAAACAATTTCATCCCCTGAAACAAGAGGTGGGAACGTGGTCTTGCAGGAATTATTCCCAATACATTTAGCAAGAGTCCAGAAGGGTTTGCTACCGTTGGAGCTTGAGAGGACTTTGCTTTTGATGTGGTTATTAAACGAGTTGTTTGCCTCACAAAGAATGCGGACATAGCAGTTTCTTGCGTCGTTAAATGTTTGACAGTTTTCTTGACTGGGTTTGTGTGGAAGCGTTTTGTGAGCTTTGACTGTTTCAAGTCTGGCCTTGTCACAGGATCTGGAGAACCAGAGCTTTTGAGTAGCTGAAGAAGTTTTCTGTGTACTAAATAATTCCATGCCAGCTTGGATAATTTCGGTGACGTTTTTTTGAGATATCAGAGGGGTCAAGATGAGAGAAGCAGACAGACGCCCATGTAAAAGAGGAAAAGTAATCCCGCATGTTGTCCCAGTTCGCGGAGTTGTAGTGCCAATCGATACATGGGTGTGATGAATATGTGACCTCGGGTTGCATTGCGCAGGAAGCAGTGATCCTGCCGTGGTCTGAGCGACCAAGAGAGGTGGTGACTGATGTGTTATAGCATTCAGATTTTGTAGTAAAAATGAAATCCAATGAATTCGAGCTGTGTGTTGGGATGCGAGGAATGTAAGTAGGTTGCTGAACCATATTGGTTAAAGAATTGCTGACTGCAAAGGCCTCCTCTGCTCTCCCTTGTGGAGCGGTTTTTGAATATCCTAGCCATTCCTTATTATGGACATTGAAGTCACCAAGAATAGTGTCCTTAGAGGAAGGATATTCAGAAATCAGATGGTCGGTCTTTTCAGAAAGGAAGTCGAAAAGCTGGACAAAGTTGTTGTCAGAAAGTGACCGGTAAAAGCAACAGATGAATTTAGTTGCAGCCCTGAGAGAGAGTTTAATACAAAGTATGTCTTTTCTTCCAGCTTCTAAATTGGGGAGTCTAGTGGAGGCTAGATTGCTACAGACGTATGCGCACACGCCTCTATGCAATCTTAAGGAAGTAAGGAGCTCATACCCCGGGAAATTAAGGTGATTAGTGGCTGTTTTGGCACTGATTTGGGCTTCGGTGAGGAAGAGGAGTTGGGGCCTATTAGCCTGGTGGAAATGGTGGACGGAGTTCAGGTTATAATTTAGGCCACATATATTCGAGAAGGATATGTTAAATCTTGATGCCGGCGCCTCCTGCACACCCCTCTCCTGGAGATCCGAATGAAGAGGTATTTTATCTCCGGAATCTTTTGTACAAGGAGGAGCCATTATCATTTTTGTTTATAAGGGAAACCGACTCATTCACCACAACCGGAAACGTCCGTTGGGACTTCAACGGCCCCTTAATATATGGGGTGGTACCTCCTCATGCGTGAAAAAATCCTTTACTCTCACGTAAAGGAAAAGTCCACTACCACCTACCAGTTGTTTGATGAAATTACGTAGATACATGACATATAGAGGATAGTAGACCCCAAACAGACATGTCAGTTATATACATGCCACATACATAACATACAAGCCCCTTAATGTATGGGGTGGTAACTCCTCAGGCGTGAAAAAATCCTTTACTCTCACGTAAAGGAAAAGTCCACTACCACCTACCAGTTGTTTGATGAAATGACATGTATACATGACATATAGAGGATAGTAGACCCCAAACAGACATGTCAGTTATATACATGCCACATATATAACACGTTAATGGCTGATGACATATAGACGTTGTTCTTGTTGGTTTAAATGACATATACAGTTGGTTGACAGTCTTAAGAACTTATTTTCATTATAAAGAGTATTTCATGAACTTAACATTGTATGTTACATGAATTCACTTCAAAGCTCTCTAACAAGACTTATTTTTTTGCTAAAAATGATATTTAATGTACTTAACACCACATGATACAAGGATTCAACTGTTAAATCCAAGTCACTGATAATAATTATATAATTACAAATTATATGTTTTTTACCAATAAACTCTCAAACAGGTGGTTATTACGTAATAACTTATTTCTCATTATAAAGGATATTTAATGAACGTGACATCGTATGATACATGAATTCACTTCAAAGCTCTCTAACAAGGGTTATTTTTCGTTAAAAAGGATATTTAACGTACTTAGCATCGCATGACACAAGGATTCAACTGTTAAGTCCAAGGCATTGATAATACTTATATAATTACAAATTATATGTTTTTTCACCAATAAACTCTCAAACAGGTGGTTATTACGTAACAAATACTGATTGGATACCTGCTTTAGGTTACAACTTGGTAAAAATGCATGCTTTTTGTGAAAAAACAAATCGTGATATTGTTACATTTATTAATCGCAGTGTATTCTTATCATAATACATTTGAGAATATAGGCCTAAAAGTATTAAAGTATTATGCAGACCAAACCATGCTATTTCATGATGACAACATGTATCAGATAGTAAGCGATAATGGAGTTAGGTTTTCAATTTTACAAGCTGGATTTACATCAGACCTCTATCCAGACATTCCATCAAAAATCTAAAGCGTTTTTCGCTACACCAATGTAGTTTCCGTAAGAAACGATAGCTTGAATTCAACGAATTCACCATCATCCTAAACAAGGTAGCACCTTTTAACACCCTATATTTGGTATACAATACCCGAGTGAAACTGTTTTCTTACAACTACAACTACGAAAATTTTTGCAGAAACTAACAACTTTCAAAGATGTCTTGGATGAAGATTATGAAGATTATTTGTAACTTTAATATATTTAATTTAAATCTGGGTATACAGATTTGAACCTATAGTTATACATACAATAAACACATTAATGCACATACGTACATTGAGATTTGAACCCATAACCATAAGACAGAGAAAAAACACAGATTTGAACCTATAACCATACACACATAACAAACATATTTACATACATATATTCATATACACATAAAATAAACAACACAACAAGCGTACTTACATTAAGATTTGACCTATAGTTATACATACATACAATAAACAACACATTAATGCACATACATACATTGAGATTTGAACCCCTAACCATAAGACATAAACAACGCATCCTACACACAACACGCATACTTAGATTAAGATTTGAACCTGTAGTCATACATATAATAAACAACACACAACACGTATACCTACATCAAGATTTGAACCTATAACTATCAAGATTTAAACTTATAGTCCTACATACAACAAACAACACATTAATGCACATACACACATTGAGATTTGAACCAATAACCATAAGACAGAGAAACAAGGCACCCTACATACATTTTAAAGTATATTAAATTGTTTAGTCAAAATTTATAATAAGTTTGCGTCTATCAAGTACGGCATTCTGGCGTATTTTCATAAAATTCATACAATCTTAAAATTCAAGTTTAGAAAAAGTATGTATATATATATATATATATATATATATATATATATATATATATATATATATATATATATATATATATATATATATATACTGCTACTGGCTGTTAGTTAACTTTAAAGTGTTTACATGCCGTGGTTACTAGATATTCAAAATAGCCTGCGGTTTACTCAAAAACAACTGTATTCTGCCTATGTTATATATATATATATATATATATATATATATATATATATATATATATATATATATATATATATATATATATATATATATATATATATATATATATATATTCTAAATGATAATGAAAGGCAATCTAAGATGTACAATATAACGTTTTGTTTGTTGGATATGGTTAGATATCTCCGATGCTAAATTGCAGCTATATCAATTATAGACGGGAAGTTGATTATACTGATTCGGTTTTATGTTAATAGAAATCAGGTGATATTTTGTAATAAAACATATACGTATTGAAAACTCCTTTAATAATATATTTATAACATAAAACATACTACAAGATAGTGATGTGTACTAATATATTAAAAGATATGCTTGTAATAAATTCACACACCATATATTATTTAAACTTGAATAATGATGTTTTTATTTTTATTTTCACCAGATATTTAATTAAATTACATGAGTCGTTAGTTTTGTCTCCAGCGGTGTTTTCCATATTGTAAATTATTGTGGGTAATACATTTAAAAATTCTTCTAATGTCCACAAATCGAAAAACACTGGTACACTACAATTTTTCTGCGACAATTTTACTATGGGTAGGAATTTTAGTAGTGGGTCTACACCGACTTATAATTGTTTTTCAGCGTTTGGTGTAAGAAAATACGTTGTTTAAGATATAAGTTTGCAAGTCTTTTGGCTTTAGCTTTTTCTCACTGATTTTCCTATTCATTTCCAATAACTTTTGGTTAAATACATCGTCTTGTGTAGGTTGATAATTATCTGCTGCATCTCATAGAAGCACTTCATCTATTATTTGTTGCAGAGTGTGCTCCTTTTTTACTTCTTCTTCAACTCCTTGATCACCACGTTGTTTAAGCAAGATATTTTCGAGAACTTTAATTTGTTTGCATTTACCTTCAGGCATATGCATTATTCTTTTACACGACTTCACACTAATGTTTCAACTGTAATTGTGATTAAATGTGCTGCGTATGTATACGTTTCAAAAAGCGCGGTAATTTAATTAGATATTTAACATGTGTGCCTAAAATAAATTAAGTTATATGTTATTTTGCTTATATATGTCTCTTTTACATGTTTTTTTATGGGATATACGAACAAATTCGATAAAACAGACGGCCTTTTTATATCAGTTTGCTAGCAATTTATGTTACGAGTGTGCTCAGATTTACAAAACCGCAAATATCAGGTGTTTGTTTACTTCGATTCTCCTAATGAGGCCAAGAAACATGATACCAAACACTATACCACTAAACCACTTAATTAGAAAGTTGGTTTACGCATGCGCCAGTCGCCATATTTGAATTTTAATCATCGATACAAATATCATGATACCAAACACTTGTCCTCTAAACGAAAGAATAAAAAAGTTAGTTTGCGCATGTACCAGCCGTCATATTTACATACGACACGATATATGAAATCGAAATGACAGGTCTTATTTAGACAGGTTAGATCAAATCTCGTTTCACATCTTGATTCTGATAATCTGATTTTAAAATCCGATTCAAGCCGGGGGCGCAGCCCACGTCGCCTCCGGCGACGGCCAATGCTATTTTTGAATTCTACTTATCGAGACTCTTACGATCATCCCTCTAAAAAAAAACTAGCCCTCTAAACCACTTAATAAAATATGATTTGCGCATGCGCAAACCGCCATTTTTACATACGTTATGATATATAAAATCAAAATGGCGGGTCCTAGTATTTAGACAGGTTAGATCAAATCTCCATTCCCAATTTTATTGAATATTCGAGCTCGACGGCTGCGATCTTGGATGCCATCTTTGATGGCGTCATCTCAGGTTAAATCTGTATTGGTGATCTATCTAACCACCGTCTTGCGCACGCACAATGACTGGGTGGTGGGTGGTGGCCCCAGAATTCCTCATCTATACCTACTGGTGGACACTGGATATAGAGAGTCAGCGTAAACTGAGTATACAACTTAGAAGAAGAAATACAAGGGTGAACGCGAGAAGAAACGCCAGCGAAGATGACAAAAGAAATGATCGGATGCTTTACAGAAACTACTGCAAAGAACTAAAAAATGTCATCGCCTGAGCAAAAACGGAGGCGTCGAAAGGGTTGTGTGAAGACCTGGAGGAGAACATATGGGAAAAAACATACATAGTGGCCGTAAAGAGGCTGAGCTGTCAGATACTTCCCTATAACCTGATGCTGGATAGAAAAGAGGAAATAATCCAACAACTATTTTCGAGAACTAATGATAACTGGATCAGAGGAGGGAGAACGGAGGAGTTTTATGTCTTCACTCAACAAGAACTGGAGCGGGCATCAAACCAGATGAAGTTCGGAAAAGCTCCAGGATCTTACAAAATTCTCCCGGAGGCAGTCAAGATAGTGGTGGAAACCGTACCACAAATAGTGTTGGAAGCTTACAGCGAACTCCTCCGAGGGCAGTTCTTCCCTGACATCTTAAAAGAATGCACTATACTGCTGATATGGAAGGGCAAGGAAGATGATTCCCCGTCATCCTACAGACCTTCATGCATGCTGAGCACGCTGGGAAAACTCTTCGAGAGAATGATCATGGCACGCATAGAGGAAGAACTGAAACAAGTGGGCGGATTATGTGGTAGGCAATTTGGTTTCAGTAGGGACCGCTGTGCAGTCCAGACAGTTAAATAGGTTGTCGACTCCACATCAGCAGGTGTAAATGGGTAGTGATTATTGCGTTGGACGTCAGAAATGCATTTAACTCCGTCACATGGAGCATCATCATAGTCGAATTGCAAAGCAAAGGGATATCTAGGCATTTGATCAACCTGGTGAAAACCGATTTTCACCAGAGAAAGATCAGACTGACAAGAAATAATACACTGGACATGACAGCCAGGGTCCCACAGGGATCAGTGTTGGGGCCGCTATTCTGAAACGTTCTGAATGATGGGGTCCTCGCCTTGCGGCTTTTAGAGGGCGCAACGAGCATCGCTTACGCGGTTGACCTGGAGTTACCAGTTCAGGCTGATGACGATGATGACGTGATGCTTAGAGTCGCTAGCAAGGATAAACAGGTGAATGACGCAAAGAAACCTCGCACTGGCGTCACAGAAACATAATCTGTAATCCGGAAGGAGCCCAGAAAACGTAGGCATATCAGCATTCTGGCTGACGCGAGAATTACACCGGCGAGTCACTTAATCTACCTAGAAGCCTGGTTCGACGAAATATTGAACTTTCACGAACACCTGAGAGCAGTGATGAGAAAGGGGGAAGAGAGGCTGGCGCTTCTAGCAAGGATCCTCCCAAATGTTGGCGGCCCAAGTAGCCCAAAGAAAACGGCCTTGTGCAGCATTATCCACTTCACAGTTAGTTAGGAGCTCCTGTGTGGCAAGAGGTAATGAAAAAGCAAGTGTTCAGAAACAAGATCCTCGACATATAGCCAAGGGCCTGCTGAGAGTCGTGAGTGGCTATAGGACAGTGCCCACTTTTGTCCTCCAGGTATTCCGTCCATGGAGCTGTTAATTGAGGAGCGGTGTCGGATGTACCGCAATGATAATGTACACCTGGCATCGACGAAAACCAAGGAAAGAGAGAAGACAGTTGAGAAGTGGCAACAGGTGGACCAATCACACTGAAAGAGCGGCCTGGACGAGGACGATCATACCGGACCTCAAATCATGGGTATACTCAAGACACAGGAGGCTGGACTTCTACCTAACACAATTACTTACCGGTCACGGCTTCTTTAGGAACTACCTGGTGAAAATGAGACTGGAGCACGACAACAAATGCATTTACGTTGGTGCCATAGATACAGCTGAGCACACAGCATTGGAATGCCAAAGGTGGGCATTATATAGGCAAAATATGGAGTCCCAGCTAGGATGTAGGGTTACAAGACGTATTGTTGCGTCTCTAATGGTGGGCGAAGAAAAGAACTGGGGCAACGTATCCAGCTTTGTTAGGAAAGTTCTGGAAAAGAAGAGGATGGAGAAGAGAGATCTGATGAACAGCACGAGCAACACCGAACTCCTAACCCCAGCAACATTACCCAGCTGGGGAGAGGAGAGGTAGGTCTTAGAAAGTTGGAAAAGAAGAGAAGACAGCCCCACCCGTGAAGATATATCCTGACGGATAGTTCCAGGGTGTAGGGGCGGTTTGTAAGGGCCTATGAGCCAACTGCAGGTGGCCAACGTCATAAAAAAACTAATACCACTACTACGTCACAGAAACTACGCCTGGAAATTACTGTGGAGAATGGTTCTTTTTGTAGACAGCAGGAGAACGAAGACATGCAAAACGCATTTTGTCCAATATTGTTAATTTCCAGGACACAGAAAAAACTTTGCCAGCAAAATTGTAGATGATATTAAAATCGAAAAAGTTTCTAAAAATAGAAAATAATTCGGATATATTAGCAAAATCTAGCACCAGAAAGTTTACCAGTGAATTACTAAAAAATCTGGACGCAGCAAGTGCGTTAGGCAAGTTAATTTTCATAGAAATGTTTTTAATAGCAAATATGTCTCTAGTACAAGCAGGCGTCAACCTGGTTACCGGTATAACCTATAATGTACCATATTTTATCAAAATAACTTATTGTCTGAAAATGTACAAAAATTTTCCGAAATTAAACTTAAAATGTTTCCAAGAAAACTGGTTTCTTAGCTAACAAAACTTAGGTTAATAGTAAATTGAGTTATTGAAATTTTAAGCATTCGCTACCAAAACGCACTTAGTACGTCTCGATTTTTTTCTTACAAATATGCATAATATTTCGTTACAAAATGCAAAAATGCAATATCAGGTGTTCGAGAAAAATTGTAGGTATCACCAACGGCTTGTGGGCCACTCTGTGATTGTCAAAATAATTTTATAAGTTGCAGCTCCAGACACCCTATAATTAACGGATACAACTTTTTCTTGTATCTTGTATAATAAAAATTATATAGAGCTTTACCGTAGAAATACGTCAACCTGTATACATGTAAACAGATAAAAACTGAAACTAAACCCAGCTATGGACTCTGGGGGGACCTAGTTTGCGCTCATTTGAAGAAATCCGTTTATAATTCAAAAGTCGCGGTCTCCTCATTAACGAATATTTTCTACGATAATTAGCTAAAAATTATATACCGTTAAACCATAAACTTAACCAAAACTACCGCCAAAGCATCAGAGAAAGAGTCTATTTGAAATGAAATGTCTGGAAATATTTTAGTAAAATGAAGGACAATGACGGTTAAAGCTGAAACATAAGGCTTTGCAGAAAATTCTTCTTCCGACATTTTCTTCAGATAATCCGTATTTTTCCAGGTTCCTTATCTAAATGTTGCCAATTTTGACGTTTCAAATCGCGACTTTGACATTTTGAGGAAAACCCAAATTTTCTTTTGTAAATGTCCATAACTTTTTTGCCTTGAAACTTACAGACCTAAGTTTTGGTACATGGTTCACTCTTTATTATACAAACATGCGTACCAAATGTGGTTGCCCTTACTATGTTATTTCCGGAGACAAAAATTTCTCCCGAAAGAAAACACAAAATATTTCGGGGAAACCTGGACCAATTTTCCTGGCTAACAACCTTATCCAAGCCACTTGCAAAAGGAAGGTACTCAGAGAATTTGATCAAAATGGGCCTATTATTTTTTGACTTATCGGTACGATAACTACCAAAGATTCTTCAATTAAATTGAGGACAGCTTCTTCAAGTGCTACCTTCTCTAGAACGCCCGCAATCGGCGGCACTTCTTGAAAATTTTCCTTCTTCTTGCAGACATTGATGAATGCGTGCAAATATTCTGTGATGGGGTACAGTTATATTTGGATATAACTCAGTGTAGAAGGGCTGTGCTCTTAATCCATTGCCATTAGCACGGACATATTCAAAATGCATATCTGCCATTTCGGAATTGGTATAATTTACCATTTTATTCACTTATTTGTTCTAAGTGTTAAAAAAATTCTCAACAGCAACCAGAACAATTAATATTAGTGTAATTATGACGTTATTTGACAGCCTACCACGTACTTGTTTTTTCAGCAAATAACAACCACTCTGTAAATTCATGTGACATCGATCTGAGTAATATTTTTTTTTGTGATGAAACTAACAATTTTATGAGAAAATGTCAAGGTATAAAAAGTCGCTAAATGAATCCTTCTTTCTAAATCATTTTTTCAAATAGAAAACGGTACACACAATAAAAAGTACTGATAACACATAATGTAAGGGTAGGTTTTTTCACCCTCTTGTGATAACATTATAGGGTTATAAAATCCTTTTAAAACTGTCATTTTGTTAGCCTTATGCATCTGCAAAATTTCGTTTTTTTTAAATTATTCCATAACGGAGAAATTTAATGAAAACTTTTTTTTGCCAAAATTTCTAAGGGGTGTAACTTGGAGGAGAAGGGGTTTCAAGAAAAACTTTATAAAAAAGACCCCCCTTATTTTTCGCCAAAGAATCACCCTGTATATATATATATATATATATATATATATATATATATATATATATATATATATATATATATATATATATATATATATATATATATATATATATATATATATATATATGTATATATGTACATATATAAACACAGATATATATGTGTGTGTGTATGTTTGTGTGTAAATTTTTAAAATATCCCTGAATTAGATTTGAAATTTTTTAAAAGCTGTGATCACCTCAAAAGCAAAGTTGTCTGTTAAAATCTATACTCACTTCAACTTTTAGATAAGGTGTTCCTAAATTGTAAAACTCTTAGGAGAAGAGGATAGCAGAAAAAGTACCAATGATGCGGAACCATCATATAGCTTTTTAAAACCTTCTAGTGATTCTAAACAGTTAACAAAAAGTAGAGATGTTATACAAAGTCACCTATCTACAAATAAAGTCAAATGTAAGCACCCCATTTCAAACGGCCATCTTGATATATTGGAATTAAAATATATATTTTTATTTTGTATCAAATTATTTCAACATCTTTGTGAAAAAAGGTACCATTTTTATGTAAGGCTAGATGCATTTTCGCAACAATTAGAACCGTAGACCGGTTTCGCTCTCATTAGAGCTCTTCAGTACGGCATACTAATTGTAGCAAAAATGCAACAAAAGTAATACGGCCATAGTATACGACAAGACAAGAATTTAGAAATCACAGGGCTCATCATCCAAGATCTTTTATTGAAAGATTCCATCTCCCGCGGACGTTCGGAGGCAGGGGAATTCCAGATTCCAGATGTGAGTGTTAGACACCATAAGCAACTGGAAAAACCTAAGAAATTATTTTTATGAAAAGTCAGAAACCAGTGGTCTAGATCTAGCTGTTGCCAAAACTAATAAGTGAGCCACGCCATTAAGACTAGCTGATAATTATATTATTTAGAGCTGGCGTGACAACATACTACTTGATTCCGCAACTAGGTGGCGGCACGTCCACCACTCACTTAGTGGTACCATCTTTAGTTTTATCGTGGAAATATTGTAAAGAACCAACTAGATATACAGTCTGTATAACCCGATGCGTAGGCAACTCTGGAAAGAACTTAAAGATGCAGGGATAGACTTTCCTGTGAATTTAGCAACACTTATTTTTGTACAAATAGCCTCACGATCTATAATCTATAATATTCGAATAAAATTTATTCGACAAACACAAATCAATATTTAGTTTAAGTATAAGCCTTAGTTAAAAGTAATAGCAGTATAACTTTAGTTTTCCTACTGCCTTACCTATTGTTTACTATCCCATGTGATTAGTTGTCCAGTGTTGTTTGTCAAAAAATAATAATGCACTGAAGGACAACTAGGCGAGAGCGAGTATCCCTTGTTATTATCCTTAGTGAGAAGCAAAAACGGAGAAAATTTCTATTTTGAAAACGTTTATCGCTCTAAGACCCTTTGGTGCTGTAAGTGTTGATATCCATGCCACAATTAAATAAAGATTTTTGATTGCGAATCGCTTATTATAAAAATATATAAATAAATATAAAAAATTGTGCAAATTCACTACAGAGTTTTGTACTAGTTAATGAAGTGTTCGAAGGCAGTTCCTTACGCACACACACACACTCACACATACTCACACACATACAGACACACACCAACTAAATATACACATTTATTTTTTAAGAAAATTTTAATTTTTATTTGTGCACATAACTAAGATGTGTGTACATTTGTTGCTATATAGATCATTTAAATTTCTGGATTGTTTGTGATAGTTTAAATTTAAAAGTGCCCGTACCAATAAAAAGAACTGTTCTGCAAGAACAAAATAACGCCAAATTATCATCATACTTCGCAGCTGTATTTTAATAAATTTACATGATAATGTTGGTTACAAATAAATTGAAACTTGCGGTTTGTTTATCTGGTCTCTCTTTTATCTTTAAAGGTAACTATGTTAGAGTGTATCTATATCGACTAGCTTACGATTTATAATAATATGGTTGATTTTCTTACCCAACGGTGCAAATATATTTAAATATAAACAATCTTCACTTGTGTTGAATTTGTATTCCTTAAAGAATTCAAAGAACAATAGATCTTCTTTTTTGAATCCTTCAGACGCTTGTAAACAAGAATTGGGGTAATTACTTAAATTGCGTACTCCTTCCCATTGCGGTAAAGGATCGGTTACTGGTGGAGAAAATCTCAAATTATCTAAAGGCGGTAAAGCATACGGTATTCCATAAAATCCAACAATCTTATGTATTCTCATGTTTGCCACTTCTACCCCACCAATAGTTCCCTGTCCGGGAATATCAACAATAATTTGTTCTTTTAATGCTAAACAACTGTATAACAGCAACAAAAGAAAAATAGCGAAACCCATTATTTCACCTTTAGTTCACAATGGCTTCAAATAAACTGCAATCAAGATTTACGTTTCTGATTTCTTACGTGCGCTGGTTGCGTGATGCCTGCTTATATCGTTTGCCTGACTAAGGCTAAATAAATCGCGTAGATCAATCTGATGCAAAATAGGTCATATTTAATTTCAGAGCTGGAGAATATATACACAAAATTCGCATTACATTCGTGTTAAAAACACGTATGTTTAGTACAAAATAAATAAGTTAGAAATGGTCCTAAGTGGCTTAAGTTTTCAAAACGTTAGAACCAACTTATGATATTTCAAGTTTAGCACTTTTTCAATATACCTATAAATTTGTGTTATATTATATACTATTCTAAGATAAATTATTATTCCCAGATTATATTACTAATGTTAGGTTCATATTTTTACCTAACTAAAATTTCTGATACTTTAACTAAAAGACCATGAATTTAAAGCTAAGTAAAAAAAGTTTGCATAACTATAATGTGCAACGCATTATATTAAGTATATCGGTGAGAAAAATTTGTAACAGGTAAAGTCACTGGACGTACACAAATTACCTCCAATTGTTGTGATTAAGGACAAGTCACATTTGCAGATGATGTATTGAGCCGGTAGAAATGTCTAATTGCGTGTGATGATAAGTGTTTCAAAGTCTCATGTGAGACTTGTTCGACACCTTGGAATGACGAGGTTCCAACTACGACTTTGATGTCCAGAGATAATGGCAGTTGAAGATGCATGTTGTTGCAGTTTTCTATTCAGCTCACCAACCTATTAAAATAAATTGAAATCACCTTCTGTGGCGTTTATTAACGTGTGTCTAAATACCAGCAACACGAAGCAAGAAGTCATAAAACGTAACATCGTGAAGTGTACTTAGAACTTCCTCCAAATTTTAACTCTTGTTAAGTTAGGACAGAGTTTAATGTACAACTTACAACTTTTAGATTCCATCTTACCTAAGTGAAGAAACCTGCGATGAGTACTGATAAGTACATTTGGAGAACCCAAACCACCACAACACATTTTTAAAGACCCGAAGATCGCTTCACTGACAAAGTTATTAGCGTCATCAGTGGATAAAAAATTCTAAAGTCTTAATCACTAAACGTTGTATTTATATTAGGTAACAGGTAAAAGACCGGCGCCCTAGAGAGATAGAGGAATCAACAGACCAACTTTCTAGGTATATATTTTAATTTATGGAAGTCTTTTTAAAATCCTGTTATATATATGTTCTTACTGAGTTTCAGCATATTTTTTATATCAAAGAGACAGTGCCAGCAGTGGAATATTAATCAGTGACGGAGCTCAGTTTAGGCAAACTTTGTTGTTTATGGCCTTAGAAATATAAATACTCTCGTAGGCGTCTCATTTCACCTGTCGTCTAAGATTTTTTATAATCTTCAGGTCTTCTTTATCTATGTGGTTATTATCCCAAATACGCCGGGTCGCACATGACTTGTCTATATTACTGTATCTCAGATGTGCCGAGTGTTACTTTAATTTGATTTTAATGGTTCCTTTAGTCTGTCCAACGTATTTATGATTGCAATCTTTACAACCTATCTCATAGACACTATAGTGCATTTATTCTTATCTTTTCTATTGCCTAACAAATCATTGCTTTTCTTGGCGAAACAGTTAGCTGTAAATCAGCTTTCTTAAAAATGCTCTCAAGACCCCTCGGGATTCGCGATTCAAGCGGTAAGCAGACAAACTTTTTATCTACTATATTTCTTCTAAATGTAGATTCCGTTACTATTGTCTCGGTTCTGCGTCTATTAATTCATTTCTCGACTAAGCAAACTGAGTATCCACTTTAGGTATTTAGCCACGCGTTCTTAATATACTCTAATTTTCGGGCTATATCTACTTTTATTTAACGAAAATCGTATTAATCTATTCACTTAAAACAAAAGTCTGGACGCAGCAAGTGCGTTATGGTAGTGAGTTTTCATAGAATTGATCCGTCACCAAACATTTTTTTAATAAAATGCTTAAAACTTTTTTCTTGTAACATTTAGAGATAAATTTTGGTATATAGTTAACTTTTTATAACTTAACCCACTGAGCAAGGTAATATCGCACCAACCCTGCGGAATCTTTTCCAAAGAAAGTGTAAGTTTGATAGATTACTTACAGCAACCCTCCTTCAAGTTTGCTGCAAACAGCAAATCTTCCCCTCAGTGGCATTACAAATGCAAGTGTTTCTTTTGTAACCTTACTGCATATTTATTGTAGATGTTACAAAACATTATACTCACAAATGTTACCTTACAGAAAGCTTCAATTTTAAAAGGGCCTAACGAAGCTTTAAAATTGAAGAAACTCACATTTGCAACTTACCTGCAATTGTATATATATATATATATATATATATATATATATATATATATATATATATATATATATATATATATATATATATATATATATATATATATATATATATATATATATAGTGCAAGTTTGTAACTTGGAATAATTCCAATTAATCTGCTTCAGCTTTTTTTCAAAAATGCTCGGAGTCAGATAGTATTCTCAGTTACAATCTTTTGAAAAATGTATTACACAATTTGTGTCAAATGTCATTGATAATTTTTGTAAATGACAACCTTAGGTTTTTGTGTACTATTTTTAAAGTACACATAAAGCGATACAAAACCACCAAATTTCAAATTTTTATTATAAATCTTGATTTGAAACCAAGAAATAAAATTTGTGTAGCTATCAATGAATAAAAAATTTAAATCTATTGGTTTTCCCCAACTTCACATGTAAGAACTTTAAACATAGTCTACTGTTCTTATGATGTCAATTGCTCTGGATAAGCCTCGTGCTTCCACAAGTCAATCTTATTTAACGTTTTAAAATGAATTGGTCTGACCAGGTAAGACATCTCCAGGCTTCTAAGGACATAACTAAAATTTCATTTCTGCTGATAGATATAGATATGTAGATTTTATTGACCATCAAATGTACATGGTCAGTCACTGTCTTTATAAGTACCGACTATAGTTACTCGATAGAGATAGTTAAGACATATAGCGAGCGTGTCCATGTTTAGCCTAAAATGCAGTTCTAGTCAAAACTCAGCGACAAAATAGATAACTTGAACTCATGATATCGTTAATAATTGACCGATTTCAAAAATTCTTTTTTTCTAAATGAATACCAATTAACTGTTTTTGATATTGTTTTACTAAATAACTCTTAGTCGTCTAGGAAAACGTGTGAAACACCAATAACAAAAACTAAGTCTTCTGCAGCATTACTTATTTTGAGCGGCGATATTTTTTTTGGCTTCTAAAATATGTCGTAATAACATATGTGACATAAAATAAAGTCAACATATCAAATACTACTGTGAAATATCTAAAATGGTGCGTTCATTTCGATTTAAGAGAAAGTTTAATTAAGCAAACGTAAGAATATGCAATGGATAAATCAAGCGCAGGGAAATGAATACAACTTCAATGCGAAAATAGCTTAAATATGGCGACAGCCTCTGAGAGTGTTCACGCATATGTCTTAACTATCCCTATCGAGTAAGTATAGTACCGTCAATGTCTGTGTACATTTAGAAACATTGAGTTAAAGTAAAGGAAAATTATGACTACAATGAATTACGTATATATAGTTAAATAAGGCCCTTTTGGCTTTATGATAAAAAATAATTTATTTAAACCCAAAAAGTACTATTAATTAACAAAGTGATTAATTACAAGTTACAACTAACGAACTATAAACGTTGCTAATCGTGAACAAGTAAAGAATGAATCTAAATCTAAATTAACTCATACTTATAAACTAGGTTTGATTATGATGCAGTTTCTAATTGAACTCTGTGACTGTGTGAGGTCGATGTCATGCTGAGTGGACTAGATCGGGCCGGATGTCGTGGTATTGTTCCTACAGCAATCGGCTACCAGGCAACGTAACTCCTCCATCCCTAATGTGAAGGACGTCCTCGTTCTTTTCAGTAAGCTCTTCAGCTGCACATCGGTTTTTTGATTTCCGTAGCATGGCCTTCTTCTTGAACTTATGTATGGAGATGTAACACAAGATGACCACTAGGATGACGGTGATTATGGTAGTCATTCCCATGTGTGTTGAATGTACTAAAGGATGCAGTACATTGTGATGCTTCTTTTTCTCCATCTGACTTTTCAACTTGCTGGCTTCCTTGAGATGTATTGGATTGAATCTTATGATATGTTGAGGCTGTGGCTGTAAGGGTTGTATCAACTCGGGTACCCATGTAATGTTTGGACTGGTTTCTTCATAAGTCTCTCCATTTATAGATATCTTGCATCGTTCTTGACTGGCTACGAGGGTGTTGGTTGTGGTAGTTTGTCTGTCTAGTCTTGACGGACACTCTTCTGAGATGCTGGTCTTCTGGTTAGTGATCAGTAGGATATTTCCATTTCGGAGTTGAACGGATGCTGTGTAAGAATTGGTTGTGGTGGCAAAGAGGCATGTTGATACGTTGTCTAATTTGCATCTTTCTTCATGGGGTTGGTCAGTACATATTATGGCTTCTTCGACAGCTGGGCATTGTTCTGCTGTCCACAGATTTTTCTGTGGTGTTTCCAAATAGAAGGAAGCAGGTGGTACCAGGACTTTATTGGTTTGAGGTGTTGGAATGATTCGAAAATATGCTCCTGATGTGGGATGTAGGATAGGAACCTTCAGGAGGCACACAATTGTATCTTTTACAGATAAAACATTAAATTTGGTAAATTCTAAAATTTTGAAAATGTGATTTTGGTCAAAACTAATTAATTCATCGTTATTATAAATGAGTTTCAGATGTTCTCTAATGACCTTTAGATCTTTTGCAGTAAATATTTCTATGTTGGTTAATTGATTGAAACTAAGTGAAATTGTTCTTTGTAATACTTTTATATTCTCTAGTAATTTTGAACTTAGTGCTATCTGAAATTCTACAACAGCCTTATATTCCGTTTCGCGTTGCATCACATCTAGGGTGATTTTTAACGAGTCTAAATTTTTGTTAATCGACTCTTGTTCCTTTTCGAATCTTTGAGTCATTATATTGGCAAACGAGTTCAAGTTATCTAATTGAACCATTATCTCGTCTTGATTAGCATACAACGATTCTACGTTTTTATTGATTTCTTTTAGATCCTCCTGGTCCAAATTGCCAGTGATCATTCTTATAACCGATCCCGCGCCATCTATGAGACCGCGTTTGTATCTAGTGTGTGTTAGCTTTTGTAATTCATTTCTTATGATTCTTAGTTGACTGTTTAGAATTCGTGTATAATATTTGTTGATGGAATTTGACTTAATTTCACTAATCTGATAAGCGTTGTATATTAACTGATTATAGTTTTCATCTATAAGGGTGAGATTAAAATTAAAATAAAATCTATGGTAGTGATTTAGGATTTTGGCGATTCCAACATATTCTTTGAAATAGCCGTTAATTTGGATGGGTTGAAGTTGAAGGAGTAGGGCTGTCCTCAGACATAGGCACAGCAGGCTGTAAAGAAGGAAATTTCTTTTTAGTTCTTTTGGTTTTATTTAAATGAGCCGTTTGTTTTTTCGAATGGGGAAGAAGTATTTTATTGCGTGGTAATTGTATAGGGTCGGAATAAATTTTATAAAGGGGATCTGCCTTTCGGATTGGTGGTACTCTTACTGCAACGTTTTCTTCATTAATTTGGATGTTTTGTTCTCGAGTTTCGTTGAATTTCTCGAGACGTTCTGTTGCTTTATGCTTTTGCTTTTCATAAATAGACTTGTAAAATGGAAGTATTTCTTTTAAGCGTCTATTGTTATATTCCTCGAAAACTGTTTGATGAGGATCGATCGGTGGTATGTCATCATATGGGCCGTAGAGTAGTTTGAAAGGAGAGTGGCCTGTCGAAGAATGTATTGATTGGTTGTATATCAATACGGCAGTGATCATGAGTGATTGGGGGCTTTCTTTTGGGTTTTGAATTTTTAGTACACGTATTTTTTCTAATAATGTCGAATGTGAACGTTCTACGGGAGAATTTGAATTTGGATTTTGAGGGGTAGTAATGTGTAAATTGATTTTAAATATGGAACAGAACTCTTTGAGTACAGCATTTTCAAATTCGCGGCCTGGGTCCGAGACCATCTTAGAAGGGTAGTTGTGGTGAGAGAAGAAGTGACGTAGTTTGTTAACGATGGTCAGGGCAGTAGTATCGATAATGTAATATGCTTGCGCATATTTACTGAACAGATCGACGATGGTTAAGAACTTGCAGTTATCAAAGCTGAATACGTCGATATGTATAACTTCGAAGGGTCTAGAAGCAATCAGTGGTCCTTGAAACGGGGGTTTGTAAGGGTTACGATCATATTTTGCCTGAAGGCATACGTCGCATTTATTAATAAAGTCGTTAATTTGAATTTTCATGTTAGGCCAATAAAATTTTGTTTTTAGTTGTGCGTACGTCTCGTTAATGCCGTTATGGTTTTGTTCGTGATAGTCTTGTATTGTTCCTTTTTGTTCAGTAAGTTTCGTTACGTCTTGTAATCGTTTTGTACATTTAATTATTTTAACCGAACTACTGAATAGATTGGAAGCTATTATTCTAAAGTAATGTTCGAGTTGTGGGTCCAAGAATAATATACCGTAATTATTATTAGGGTTGATGTAAGATTTTAAGAAGTCAGTCATCTGTTGTAGTTCGTGTTGTCTTTGGATGTATACTCTGTAGCATTTGTTTTTAAATAAGTTGTCTGTCTTTATTTCGTTATGAGGTCCGTAATACATAATTATCTGATATTTGAAGTGATTTGAAGGGTTTTCAGAAATGGGCATAGTAAAGACGGGGTTTTCTGCAGAAGTGTGTTGTGTTTGTGAGTCAGAATGTCGTTCGTCTTCCTGAGTGTTAATACCTAAATCTTTAAGATCGTCGTCGTTTAATACTCTAAGCTCTGATGGATCTAGATTATTAAAAATTGATGCCAGATCATCGTCGTCCTCAACTGCGTTGATTTCGACACGAGATAAAGCATCGGCTACTACGTTTTCTTTACCTCTTTTATATTTAATTTCGTAGTCGAACTCTTCTAATTTCAAACGCCATTTCACTAAACGTGAATTTGGCTCTTTAATAGAAAATAACCATACAAGTGGTTTATGATCGGTTTCGATCGTAAATTTATTTCCAAAAAGGTAAGGCCTAAAGTGCTTAGTGTTTTCGACTATTGAAAGGAGTTCCTTCTCAATTGTTGAGTAGTTCCTTTCAGCAGAATTTAAAGTGCGGCTATAGTAAGCTATGGGCCTGTCGTTTTGTGACAAAACGCCTCCTATAGCGATATTACTAGCGTCAGTAGTCAGGTGAAAAGTTTTTGTAAAGTCTGGATACATCAGTATAGGTGAATTTGTAATAAGGTCTTTGGCTTGTCTAAAGGCATTTACGTACTCTGTATCGTTAATGTCAATTTTGGAGTCTTTCTTAAGGCATTTGGTTAAGGGGAAGAGGATTTTTGCGAAATTTTTAATGAAGCGGCGATAGTAGCCTATCAATCCAAGGAATGACTTTATTTCTTTTTGGGATTTTGGTATTGGATAGTTCTGTATAACCTTGATTTTATTAGGGTTAGGACGGATTCCGTGGGTCGTGATTACGTGCCCAAGAAACTCGACTTCCTTACGAAGAAATTCGGATTTGTCTAGTTGGACTTTGAGGTTAACTTCTTGTAATTTTGAAAAGATCTGTTTTAGATGTAGCAAATGTTCTTGTAGGGACTTAGAAAAAATGACGATGTCATCCATGTATACGAAACATGATTTATAAAGGAATTCCCTAAGGACATTATCCATTACGCGCTGGAAAGTGCTCGGAGAATTACGCAACCCAAAGGGCATGCGCACGTACTCGTAGTGCCCATTATTAACGCTAAAGGCAGTTTTCTCTATGCTGCTTTCACCTAATTCAATTTGGTGAAAACCTTGGGCCAAATCAAGTGTAGTGAAATACATGCACTTGCCTAGACTATCGAGTATCTCATCTATTCGAGGTAAGGGATATTTGTCGTTAATGGTTTTCTCGTTCAGCTTTCTGTAGTCGATAACTAAACGCCATTTACGTTTTCCCGATTGATCCATGCGTTTAGGCACGATCCATACAGGAGATGCATATGGTGATATAGATGGTCTGATAATTTTGTTATCTAATAGCTGTTTTATTTGTTTTTGAATCTCTACTTTGAGATTGTAGGGATATCGATAGGATTTGACATGTACTGGTTCGTCATCTTTTGTGCGTATGTCATGTTTAACACAGTTAGTTAACGTAAGGTCACTGTTTTCATGATAAAATATATTTTTGTATTTGTTGCATAAGGAAAATAATCTTGATTTTTCTTCGGTATTAAGATGCTCTACTCTTAATTGTTTTAAAATGTTAGGTTGGTTTTGTTTTATTGGTTCGTTAAGTTCGTAATAGTTTTGTAAGGGAGTGACTTTAATTCGTTCGTTGAAGTAAACTTCGACGTTGTCAGATGTATTTTTTGTAATGGGAATTGTGCAAATGCCAGAATGAGAAGTAGCTATAGCTTCTTCTACAGTTACAGTGTTGTCGGATAGTTGGGGAATCAGAACGGTTCCATTTTCTACGTTAACAGGAATTTTGATACTATTTACGCATATTTGTTTAAAGGGCTTAAAATTTTGAGGGTTAAGTTCGAAATAGAAAGGGATCTCTGTCTTGCCTAACGTTATAGTCTGTGTCTCGTATTTTATACGTGCTTTCAATTTCTGGAAGTGAGCAGAACCGATCAAGGCGTCGAAACGATCATGCCATTGCATGACATGAAAATCGAAGGGGAATTTAATGCCATATTCTTGTAATATAGGGAACTGAATGTTGTCAATACCTCTGGAAATTTTGCCAACGGATTTCATGGCGAAGGGTTTTTGATAGAGATATTCGCTGAAAAATTCGTAAGCCGGACCTGGATTCATGATGCTATCAGACGCACCACTGTCAATGAGTATTTGTAGGCCTAAAGAGGGTAGACAGAAGAAGGGTAGTTTGGGTTGCATGGCAATATTATTTAAGTCAAGTTTTATAGTGTTTCCGAGGCTGTATTGTGAAAATCTTGATTTTCACTATACGGTTCCTCTGGTTCCTCGAGTTCCTCGTTATAGAAGTCCTCATCAGGTTGATAATCATTATCATCCTGGTATAAATAGTCAGGCTCTTGTTCCTGCTCTTGAAAAGTTTGGTTGTTGTTTAATGGAGGAATGGGGTGATTTGTACGAGGGCGATTGTTTGTTAGGTTAGTAGAAATTGACATAGGGGTTGCTTGATTAATTCTTCTTCCGAAGACTTGTGAATTAGTGGGATAATTTCTTTGTTGCGGAATTGATCTTAAGTTCGAGATAGGTCGGCTTGGAAAGGGTTGTCGAAACGTTGGTTGTTGGTTATGACTTTGTGGGGGTATTCTCTGGAAATTGGGCCGATAGTTATAATTTTGTTGGGGTATTCTCTGGAAATCGGGCTGATGGTTATAATTTTGTTGAGGTATTTTCCGGAAATTGGGGTAGAAGTCGTTTATTTTTCTATTAATTATGTGTGTTTTTTGTTGCTGAGGATGCTTGTCGTTTTGACGGAAATGAGATTCATCTTTGTCCTTTATGACTTTTAGGAAATTTACTTGCATCTGCTCGTTATCAATGCGATGGCATTCGAGCAACGCTGTTTCTAAATTAGGGATGTTTAATAACCGTAAGTGACTGTGATATGGTTCGGCTATTCCTATTTTGAAAGAAGTAACAGCTGCTGTTTCGTATTGTTGTTTCTTGTAGGTTTTTATAATGTCGTCTAGGGCTTGTAGGGAAATATGTTCGTTTAACATTTTTAATTTGTCTTGTATAGTGTTGTAAAAATCAGTGGCTGTTTGAGTTTTACGCATGAAACTAGTCCGTAGATCTGTCATTAAAAGGTCTTCTGATCTAGGGTCTGTATATTGGGCCTTAAGGGCATTTTCAATATTTTGCCAAGAAATGTCGTCTAGTTTCATAAGTATATCTCGGGCTTCACCTGTGATTTTGGCCTTAATGAATTCAATAATCATTCGGTTACAATGTAGGTCGTCAGGTGTGTCGCCTTGTCTTTTGTAACATAGTATATAAGTGCGGCATTGATTCAGAAAATATGCTAATTGTTTTTGTCCGCCATTGTACTCGGGAATCATTGCCGAAGCTTGACAGATTTGGGTGATTGATGCCTCTGACATGTTTTGGAATTTAGGGGTTTCTGATGAATTAAAATTGAGTGAATCTGGGGTAAAATTTGGCAAGATTCTTTCTGGAATTCGGGTAAATCTTATGGGAGATCTTTCACGAAGGCTCATGTAATGTATTAATAGATATAAAGGAGATTTCCTTTTTTTTATATTAATTACAGGATAATAAGGGTATAAAATTATTAATTTTTTGTTGTAATAAATGGATAAAATTTGTAATTAATAGAATAATAATCAATCCTTAAAATAAATGCTTAATTCTAAAGGTAATCAATAATTTATAACTAAAAGAATAATAATACGGTGCAAATTATTATAACTGCATAAAATCTTAATGCTTTAAAATATTTCCGTTAAAATTGTTTATCTAGAGAGTTTTTAATTACAGTGGATATTTATACGATAAAAATTTACTCTAATTGTACAAAATGTTTTAATTTTTACGCTAACAATGCTTGCTTGTTATAATGTGTATTACAAAAGCGTTTTATCTAGTTACAACGGATCACACGATTCTGTTGAAATTGAATCTTGTATAATATCGCGTCTGTAAAGATTTTTATTTTGTCATCAGTTTTTTACGTACAATGACTGAATATCAAATTAAATGCGACGGTTAACTAAGTGCATGCAGTGTTTTTATTAAACAACGACTAACTTGTGATACTGAGTTAATTTTAGAGAATTTTCATTAGATAAAATATATTTATTAACGTAATTATCACTTAATGCTAAGAATTTGTTAAACTGTATAAAAATAATTCTGCTTTATTTCATGTATTTTCGAAAAATTAAATTTGAAAATACAGTAAAAAATGCTTGTCTTTATAACTTGTACTATGAAAAAGTACCTTGTAATAATATCAATAATTATTCGTTTAAAAAATAAGGCTTGTATGTAGTAAATTAAAAGAAATTTGTTAACGCTATATTAACAAAATATTAATTATAATAGGTATCACGAAAGAAGATAGCTTTGTGATAATATTTATAATTATTAATAATCAATTATAAGGCATTTATGAAAAAAAAAATGATTTTTATGATGCCTTAAATATAAGTATTGCCAAAGAAAAACTTTGTGAATACTAAAAATAATTTGTATTTACGAAAAATGAATTTTGCAAATACATAAAAGACACAATTGCATAGGAAATGAAAGAAATGGATCAACTTACAGAAGGGAAACTGCTTTGTTGGTCATCTATGGCTTTTCTTCCAATGCCCTTGCTCTTTCTTCTTGGATGGTTCTTCCAGCACAAACGTTCAAAAACGACCGACAATTTTGCTACTTTTAAGTTGCCAAAACGTCGTTACTGGATCCTGTTCGCAGCGCCAGTTAAATAAGGCCCTTTTGGCTTTATGATAAAAAAAAATTTATTTAAACCCAAAAAGTACTATTAATTAACAAAGTGATTAATTACAAGTTACAACTAACGAACTATAAACGTTGCTAATCGTGAACAAGTAAAGAATGAATCTAAATCTAAATTAACTCATACTTATAAACTAGGTTTGATTATGATGCAGTTTCTAATTGAACTCTGTGACTGTGTGAGGTCGATGTCATGCTGAGTGGACTAGATCGGGCCGGATGTCGTGGTATTGTTCCTACAGCAATCGGCTACCAGGCAACGTAACTATATATAAAAAGTCTGTGGCTAGTGGAACTTGCCTTCCAAAGCTTTTGCCTAACGCACTCACACACACAGACACACACACTACAAAGAATGAATACAAGTAGTATGTAACACTATACACATTAGTTTAGAGCACCAATAAATGCTTTCACCTTGGTTTTTGTTTTATAACATCCACTAGTGACTACTGTAATCTTGTTAGTGGGAGCATCTTAATAACATTAGGTAGAAAACTGAGGAATTTGATTCCCAAGTAATCAAACATCTGCTTTGTGTTCTCCTTTTTGTGCAACTGTATTTTTAATTCATGCCTGCACCTGGTATTGATGTTGCAAGCTTCATTATTCACTGGATATTTTAAATACATATACTGAAGAATATGGTTGGAAAGGTACCTAAGTATCCCATTGGCCTCGAACACATAAGGGCAGCTTTTTCTTGGACCTACGCACACAATGTCTATTGCTCTTTTTTGCATGATAAACACATGTTCCGCTGCTGACGAATTAACCCATATGAATGTTCCATACGATAGGATACTGCGACAACGTACAAAATAAGCAATCCTGGCAATTTGGTGAGTACTGTACTGTTCCTTATGATGTCGATTGCTCTGGATAAGCCCCATTCTTCCATAGGTCAATCATATTTAACGTTTTAAAATGAATTGGTCTGACCAGGTAAGACATCTCCAGGCTGCTTCTAAGGACATAACAAAATTCGTATTTAGCAATTAGGTTTTCTTTTTCATTGAGTATATTTCATAAAAAGAAACAAAAATATAAATGCAGCCATTTTAGAATTTTATTGAATTCACACATGATTTAGTATATAACTGTTTTAGGGATTCTTACCTGAGATGTTTGTTGATATACTCCATGTTTCATTATCTACACTCCAGACAACGAATCACTTAATTAACCAAAATTCAAACAATTCAGGCTACAATAAGATTGTTCAATCTTTAAAACTTCCAGAAAAATAAATAGACATAGATCAAATAACAGCTTATGACGATATCATAAATATAAGCAACAATCCGCCATTAATAATTAATACCGGGCGCATTGTCAGAGTCAATTCCCTGTTGGCGTTGGTGATGCTATGTTGCTATTGGACGACGATGACATAGGATCGAACATACACGAACAGGAAAAGGGAGGGAATTTAAATAAATGTTTACAAATTAAAACAAACTTTCAGAAACATTACAATTGTAACTTTACGTGAGCTTACAAATGAAGAAAAACAACAAGCCGGCAAGGAGATATTACATTTGAAAGTTATGTTAAAGTTTCATTTGTAAGTTTGCATTGGTTTTTTGGCTGCAAACATTTAGAAATGTTGCAAACTTAACTTGCTTAATGGCAAATTATCTAACGTTGCGGTAAGCATTTTTAACTTACAATGCTTAGTGGGAATAAATAGACATAGATCAAATAACAGCTTATATATGATGATGAAATCATAAATATAAACAACAATCCGCCATTAATCATTATTGCCGGGAGCTTTGTCAGAGTGAGTTCGCTGTTGGCGTTGTTGTTGCTATGTTGCTATTGGACGACGATGACATACGATGGAACATACACGATAACGAAGGCGGAGGGAATTCAAATAAATGTTTACAAATTAAAACAAACTTTCAGAAACATTACAATTGTAACTTAACGTGAGCTTACAAATGGAGAAAAACAACAATCCGGCAAAGGAGATATTATATTTGAAAGTTACGTTAAAGTTTCATTTGTAAGTTTGCATTGGTTTCTTGGCTGCAAACATTTATAAATATTGGAAACTTAACTTGTTTAATGGTAAATCATCTAACGTTGCGATAAGCATTTGCAAGTTACCATGCTCAGTGGGAAGCCTACGTACCAAATGTGGCTATCATAGCTTTGTTATTTTCAGAGATAAACCCAAATTTTTCCAGAAAACCTGGTCCGATTTTGCTAACTAATAGATTTATCTAAGCCACTTACAAAGAAAGGGTATCTGCCAAATTCCATCAAAATGGTTTTTATTAAATGCTTATAACTTTTTTTTTTGTCTTGTAATGTAGATACTTTAATTTTGGTACATAGTTTACTTTTTATAACGTTAATCTAAGTCTAAAATTTGGTTACCATAGCATTGTTATTTTCTTAGATACAATTTTTTAAAAGGAAAACCCAACATTTTCCCGGAAAACTTGGTCCGATTTTTCTGGCTAACGAACTGAGGTATTTTTTTTTTGTATTTTGTGACAAATATATATATATATATATATATATATATATATATATATATATATATATATATATATATATATATATATATATATATATATACAGGCTGATTCACGAAGCCCGTTCGTTAGAAAACTTTTGATTTCCCGAAACCGTATTATTATGAAATTTGAGAGCCGGCCAGAATCAACTGCTGGAAGTCTAAATGAAATATTCGCAAAATGGCGGCACTTCCGGAAATACCGGAAATTGGCGTCATCTTTTTTTTTTAATGGGAATACCTCATTTTGATTCTATGTCAGGATTCTACATTAAATTTGGAGTTCAGAACGTCCCAGTTGTCAACACTTATCTGTCTGTTATAGTTTTTGAGATGACACATTTTTCGCAAAAAATTGAAGTTGCAGAGGTTCATTAAGAAATTCATAACTCCTAAACCATTGAAAATAAATAGTTGAATTTTTTTATTCGGTTCATAAAGGTTTGGCCAATATTTTGCATCATTATCGTTGTGTTTCATGCGCCTACTGTAATTTTACAAATGCGATTTTACAAAGTTGACAATAAAAATATGTCAAAAACATAATTTTTTAAATGGCACCTGCCATTTCTGATGCCAGAAATGAATGTGAAATTAAATTTAAGAGCAACTTTTATTAACATTATGAGTGCCTATCTGCAGTCGTTTTTGAGTTATTGGCATGTTCTACAGAAATATAATTTTTTCCTCAGGGGCTTGGGAAACGCTGGGATCTTTGACTTGCCCAACATAGCATGGAGACGGGCCCGACGGCTTTACGCATCCTCCGAATGGTGGAACGTGTAGACATCCAACCTGCTCAAATACAATGCCACAACCTCGGTTGATGTTAATTGTACAGTATGTACTGAAAAAGTGAAATGAGTACCTTAGGATCGAACCCAGTACTCTTCAGTTCAGAGGCAATACGCTTCCAAACAGACTGCGTTGCTCTCCGAATTTCGAAAGGATCCAAATGATCAAAAGCTCCAGCTATCCTTATTCTTAAGTCTTCGTAATTGAAAACTGGATTTGCGTACACTAATTCTTTGACCCGACTCCATAAATAAAAATCTAAAGGTGTAAGATCCAGAGATCGGGCGGGCCGAAGTGATGGACCCCTATTTCACCACCAACGATCTTCAAATAGTACCGTTAATTTGGCATCTACGGCTCCAGTTGAATGTGCTGGAACTCCATCCATTCGATACCAACGATTGAAACATCGATTGAGCGGCATATCATCCAGATAATTTTCCACAACTTAAAATCTTAAGTAACCATCGCCATTCAAATTTCCATCGTACATGAAATATCGTATCTGACTGTCCATTAACAGGCATAAAACATTTATACGAAATTGAGTTTGATTTTCGACCTCCATTACAATATGTGTATTTTCGTCAGTCAAACATGCTGATTTTTTCGATTAATTATCCCTTGCTGACAAAATTTTCCTTCGTCTGTCCAGATGATGTTTTGTAAAAAATTACGATCTTCATGAATTTTTGCCAAAAATTCTCCGCAAAAGTTGATCCTGCGTACGTAGTCTCCGGGATATAGTTTTTGTAGCCTTATAAATTTATAGGGATGTAATTTATGACAATAAAGAATTCTTTGCAACGAGGGAGAAATTCCCAAATCAGCAGATGATTTTCTGATTGAAGCACGTTAATTTCAACCTCTTCATTTCTTGTTATAAATTTAGTTTTCACAACAGGCTTGGCTATCTTCCCATGACCAAAACAAATATTTTTAAGTCTTAGAAATTTTCCTTTCTTAATTTGCCGTAGATGTGAATATTTGATGTTGAACCCGCGGCATGTTCTGTCAACTATTCTGTTATTTTGCCCATTAATTACAAATAAATCAAAGACAACATCATCCGGATAATGCTTCATGTTAAAAAATTGCACTAATTAATTTATTTAAAGACTAAGAGAATAATGACAGGACAGTTACTAGGTTTGATATTTGCTATTTTTTCCAAAGCATACTAACCTTAAGAAGAAAATAATAAAATTTAAAAAAATGTCAATAACTCAAAAAGTAAAGATAAGCATGTATAATGTTAATAAAACTGGCTCTAAAATTTAATTCTACATTGATTTTTGGCGTTAAAAATGGCAGGTGCCTTTTGAAAAAATGAAATTCAACTTCGCTGAATCGGATAAAAAAATCAACTATATATTTTCAATGGTTCAGGAGTTATGAATTTCTTAATGGACCTCGGCACCTTGCATTTTTTTGCGAAAAATTTGACATATGTCAAAAACTATGACAGATAAGTGTTGGCAATTGGGACGTTCTGGGTATTCCGATTAAAACAAAAACAAAGATGTCGCCGATTTCGGGTATTTCTAGAAGTGCCGTTGTTTTGTAAATATTTCATCTTGACTTGCAGCAGTCTATTTTGACCGGCTGTCAAATTTCATAATAATACGATTTCGAGAAATCAAAAATTTTCTGACGTACGCGCTACGTGAATCAGCTTGTATATGGGTATATATATATATATATATATATATATATATATATATATATATATATATATATATATATATATATATATATATATATATATAACACAGAACATGTGAACATGTACATTTTAATAAAGCACATCTATAAAAATCTATATTTAACTTATAAGCTATAAACTATAACTATAAACAAACAATAATAAAACTATATAAATCGGTAGTAAATAGCAATAGAGTGTTCACGCATATGTCTTAACTACCCCTATCGAGTAAGTATAGTCCCGTCAATGTCTGTTTACATTCAGAAACATTGAGTTAAAGTAAAGCAAAATTATGACTACAATGAATTACGTATATATAAAAAAAGTCTGTGGCTACTGGAACTTGCCTTCCAAACCTTTTGCCTAACGCACTCACACACACAATAACACACACTACAAAGAATTAATACAAGTAGCATGTAACACTATACACATTAGTTTAGAGCACCAATAAATCCATTCACCTTGGTTTTTGTTTTATAATATCCACTAGTGCCTACTGTAATCTTGTTAGTGGGAGCATCTTAATAACATTAGGTAGAAAACTGAGGAATTTGATTCCCAAGTAATCAAACATCTGCTTTGTTTTATCCTTTTTGTGGAACTGTATTTTTAATTCATGCCTGCACCTGGTATTGATCTTGCAAGCTTCATCATTCACTGGATATTTTGAGTAAATATACTGAAGAGGAATATAGCTGGAAGGGTACCTAAGCATCCCACTGGCCTCGAACACATCAGGGCAGCTTTTTCCTGGACCTACGGACACAATGTCCTTATGGCTCTTTTTTTGCATGATAAACGTTCCGCTGCTGACGAGTTAACCCATATGAATGTTCCATATGATAGGATACTGCGACAATGTGCAAAATAAGCAATCCTGGCAACTTGATGGATACTGTACTGTTCCTTATGATGTCGATTGCTCTGGATAAGCCGCATTCTTCCATAGGTCAATCATATTTAACGTTTTAAAATGAATTGGTCTGACCAGGCTGCTTCTAAGGACATAACAAAATTCGTATTTAGCAATTCGGTTTTCTTTTCCATTGAGTATATTTCATAAAAAGAAACAAAAATATAAATGCAGCCATTTAAAAATAATTCACCAGTAGCGATATACCAAAATTTAATTATGCTACAGAAGTGACTAATTATATCGAATTCACAAATGTATTTAGTATATACCTGTTTTAGGGATTCGTACCTGATATTTTGTCGATATACTCCATGTTTCATTATCTACACTCCAGACAACGAATTACTTAATTACCCAAAATTCAAATAATTCAGGCTGCAATAAGATTGTTCAATCTTTACTACTTCCAGAAAAATAAATAGACACAGATCAAATAACAGCTTATGATATCATAAATATAAACAACAATCCGCCATTAATCATTATTGCCGGGCGCCGGGCGCATTGTCAGAGTCAGTTCGCTGTTGGAGTTGCTGTTGCTATTGGACGACGCTGACATACGATCGAACATACACGAACACCTAAACGGAGGGAATTTAAATAAATGTTTACAAATTAAAACACACTTTCAGAAACATTACAATTGTAACTTGACGTGAGCTTACAAATGGAGAAAAACAACAAGCCGGCAAAGGAGATATTACACTTGAAAGTTATGTTAAAGTTTCATTTGTAAGTTTGCATTGGTTTTTTGACTGCAAACATTTAAACATGTTGCAAAATTAACTTGCTAAATGGTAAATTACCTAACGTTGCGGTAAGCATTTGTAAGTTACCATGCTTAGTGGGTAGCCTTCTTATAATTCCATACCGTTTCTTTCCTAGTATTTTTTTTGTTAGAAGTGGGGTTTCCTGCGCTATTCGGTTGTAATTTTTCTTATTTTATTGCACTTGGTTGTTTAAAATTCCTATTTGCTACTTCTTTTCAAATTTATAGACATCTGCCACATTAAATATGCCTCTGATCTGTCCGATCTTTGGATATCCTTGAGTTGACAGCTATTTATCGGATTTTCATTCACTATTTAGTCATGTCCCTCAAATATTGGAGTTTCGAACATTTGTCCAACTCTCTACTTCCAACTCTATGTGCCCTTACAATCACAAGATCTCATTTCTTTAATTCCACCCTTTTTCTCATTCTCTTTCTTTGTCGACTCAAGTATTTTTGTGCCTTTCTCCTGATTCTCTTTCTCACATTCTCAATCACTCTCTCATACGTCACTTTTTCATCTATTATCCATTTTGCTTCAGGCCTTCTTACAGTCATTACATACATAGGTGTCTCTTAAGTTATGACATTCATTCAATATTCTCTCTACATTCATTATCTGATTTTCCCATTATCTCTGGTCGTCGTTTATCAACATTCTTAAATACGTAATGGCCTCTTTGATATATCGCTCAGCTGGGCTACTACAAGGATGTCTGATACTTGTATATTGTATTCCAATGCCTTTCTTTTCACAGAACTGTCATATCGCTTCATTTTGGAAGTATGAGGCGTTGGCCAGCTTCATCTAATTCTCTCCGAATTGCTTCTAAATGCTTTTAATGGTCGTCTTCTCTACCGCTAAGTAAAATATCGTCCACATAGTGTACTACGAATTGCTCGTATTTGTCTAATATGCTATGCAGTGCTCTTGATAACGCTGCACACGCTGATTGAATCCGGTAAGGTACTACCGCAAATCTATAGACCACTCCATCTACAGTGAATTTTGTATAGCCGCGACTATCTTGGTGTAATGGAATTAGCCAGGAACTATGCTTCAAAAGCTGCACACGCTGATTGAATCCCGTAAGGCACTACCGCAAATCTATACACCACTCCGTCTACAGTAAATCCTGAATAGTCTCGACTATTTTGGTGTAATGGAATTAGCCAGCAACTATGCTCCAAATCTAGCTTTGTAAATACTTCTGAACTTGTCAATCTTCCAAAAATTGAATCAATGTTCTCTGGGGCTTCATACTGTGGAATTGAACAACTACTTATGTTCCTGTCGTCTAAACAGAGTCTTAGACTGCCACTTAATTTCTTAATGACTACTACTGGATTTATAAATGGGGTGTTACTGTTTTCGATGATTCCCCTTTGTTTCGTTTTTGAAATTTCTTCTGCTACCTCCCTTCTATACTTGTATGGAATTGGATATAACTCAGATTTAAAATTCTCTAACCCTTTTACTTTAAACTGATGGACATAGTTTTTCGCAACTCATGTTTCATCCATTATCAACCCTTTATATTTTTCTAGCGCTCCCTCTACTTGTTTTATATAGTTATCATCTCAGTTTATCTGTATATTATTCCCATTTTCTTCATGCCTATCATCTTCGTATTTGCTATATCTCATTTCACATATAGCTTTATTTACCTTTTTATTTTTAAAAACTTCATCTTCTATTACTATATTTTCAACTACACTACCATCCTTCCCATTTTCACTATTTTCATTTAACCTTTACTTCTTGATCTTCTCGTTGCGAATTATTATATACATGTTAAGGCAATCGATTATAATTTTGTGTCTTTCCATCTCGCCAGTGCCAATTTTTACATCATATTCCATATCATCCATTATTAAAAGCTGTAGCTCTGATTTCTTGTCGTTTATATCTACTTCCACATATATTGTCTCATTGATCTCCCCAATCTTTTTCCCCTTGCATTTACAAGTGTGATTTTTTGAATTGTAACTCCCCCACGCTGAAGTGTTGTACTTTTCTCTTTCAGAGATTATTGAGACTTCCGATCCCGTATAAAATAGTATTCTCAGTTTTATTTTGTATTTTCCCTTTTAAAATTAAATCCTAAACTTTCTTTAAAGTTATCTGCCTCTTTGTCGTTTTTAAATATCTCCCTGGGGTGTTCATATCTACATGCGTGGTTGGCTGTTGCGTGTGGGTGATTTGCGTTTACTGGTTGGTGCGCTTCTAAAAATTTATATAGACAATTGAGTCTTCCATACCCCTGTTTGGCAGTCTTGCTCTAGCTGCATCCACTGCGTCTCTCATTATTCTTATTTGCTGTTGTCGGTCGTCAACCCTTTGTTTTCTAATTGCGCCTGTGTTAGTACCTGGTCCTTGCTCTTCTTCAATTGCGGTGTGCATCTGTCTCATTGCCTTTATTCTTGCTCGAAATTCTCCTGCCCCTTTTTCGTTCTGACCAGTGTAGTCATTGCGGTGCTCATTTTCCTGCCTTTCCTTATTATAATTCCCGGTATTTTAGTTTCTTCCTCGATCGTAATTATTTATGTTGCTATTATATATATATTCCTTGTCAATGTTGATAATCTCTTCTTTCGTTGTAGTTGTTGAACCGTTCGTTATTTCTGTTGTTGTTGTATTGCTCCTTGTATCTAACTTGTCAATTTTGATAGTCCCTTCTTTCGTTGTTATTGTTGTACCGTTCGTTATATCTGTTGTTGTTGTTTGGTCTATAGTTTATATTGCCATTTTTTGCCCGTTCCTTCTTGGTCGTTCTTTGTTCCTCCTCCACCACTCTTCTCTTCCTGAATTATTTTCATTATATCAGTTCTCCATTGTTCTCTGGACACGTTGTAAATAGTTCATAAGTTGATGCAATGTGCATATATTTTATATCCCTATTACATCTGATACATCGCTATTAAAGTGCTTGGCTATCTACACTATTATATCGTCCTCTCTCATTTTAGGAGTGAGATGCTGTGCCATATCGTAGATGTGCAAGGCGTAACTAGACAATTCTCTAGGGTCGTTTGGGTCGTATGTACAAAAATACAGTCTCTTTCTCTCTCTCTCTGTCTGCCTCTCTCTCTCTGACTATGGTCTGTTGTGCGTCTCCCCAGTAATGGTTCAAAAACTTACTCTCAAAGTCTTAAGCTTATTTGGCAGGCTTGTGACGAACACATTAGGGTGTAGTTTGTTTACATGCCCGTTGAATTTGAGTCTTGTATCGTTTGTCATTTAGTATATAATTCTTTCATTCCCCATCCCTGCTCGCATTTGTCGTTGCATTCTGACTCATTTTTGTATCACATTCTCTTCTACTCCCTCTCTTATTCTATGCTCTCTACATTCAATCTCTTTTCTGTTTCGTCTCTCAATTTTTGTAAGTCATCTACATTTACTCTAGCCACTTGTTCCACTCTTTCGACTCTTTTATTTGTCTCTGTTAATTTCTCACCTATTTCATTCTGATGGCTCTGAACTGTTCTCTCTATTGCTGCATTCACTCCAATGATCCTCAGATACCTCTCATTGTCCATCTGTATCAGACTACTTATCTCGTCGTCGGTTGTTTTCATTTTCACTATTAACCCTTTCTGCGTTTCTTGCATTTTACCATCTACTTCTTCATTCACTTTTTGTAACAGCTCCTTTTTCACCTCTTCCACGCTTTTTTCTAATTTTTCTGTGATTTTATCATTCATTTCATTCAGTTGTTCATTTATTCCTTTCTTAATCTCATGTTTTATTTTATTTATGTTTTCTTTTATACTCATTTCATTTTTGTCTACTTTTTCTGCTATTTATTTCATACTTAGTTCCTTTTTTTCTAACTTCTGATTTATGATCTGATCCATTCTGTTTATGTCTTCTTTCGTACTTTCATGTCGTTGCTCTTGTTTTAACTCATTTTCTTTGATATATCTCATAATCTGCATCAACATTGACTCATTTTCTTTTGTCTTTTGTGTCGATGTTTCTTGTATAATCTTTTCCTGCGTACTTCTCATTTCTTCCCCTTGTTCTTCCATTCCTTCACATATTTCCATTTCTTGTTATACTTCTCCAGAAGCCTCCATATTTTCTTCTTGTTCCGGTCGCCTTTCGTCCCCATGATCATGCCTATCTCTTGACGTGGTTGTGCTTCTAGTGGTCATTTTATTGTTGGGCATTTTTCTTACTTTTTCTTCTATTCTTTTATTTGTTTACTGTTTATTTTACCTGCGGACTTTCGAAGCCCTCACGTTTAGGCGACAATTGATAATGTAGGGTGTTATTGTCCCTCGATTTGGCGTCAATTGATAGGGTAGCTATTTACTACTGTTTTATATAGTTTTATTATTGTTTGTTTGTAGTTATAGTTTATAGATTATAAGTTAGATGTAGATTTTTATACATGTGTTCTATTAAAATGTTTATGTTCTGTGTTTTTTTTATGTCAACAACACACCACGAGGGCTTACAGCCTAAATACTATCGTACCGTGGGTGTTGACAAGGAGGAAAGAGGCAGCTTGTTAATTCTGGACTTGAAGGTTTGGAGGTTCGGAGGAGAAGGAAAAACATGTGCCGGCAAGGAATTCCACAACTTGGAAGTCCTCGGGACAAAAGAGCGGGCATAACAAGATGTTCTATGTCTGGTGACCTGGACGTTAAAAGGGTGCATTCGCTCTGTTCCCCGGGTAGATCTGCTGGGGGCAGCAGGTGGGGGAATTATGGAGGAAAGCTCCTCTGAGCAGTGCCCGTGCAGATATCTATAAAAGAGAGAGAGGTCACCAACGGCACGTCGGTGGGCAAGGGATGGAAGCCTTTGGGTGAGGGTAGGGTCACCGATGAGACGTATAGCTCTCTTTTGAATGGAGTCCAGGATAGCGAGTGTAGAAGCGGCAGCTGCACCCCAGATGTGGGAGCAGTATTCGAGGTTTGGCCTTATTTGTGAAGTGTATAAGGTATAGAGATTAGTTGGTGAAAAGAATTTGCGAGCCCGGAAGAGGAAGCCCAATTTCTTAGCAGCCGCTTCTGCAATTGATGTAACATGTTGGTGCCAATTAAGATTTCGATCCACAGTAATGCCAACAAGAGAAAAGGAGTCATTACTTTGAATAACTTGGTTGTTCTTTGTGATGGGTCTAGGGCTGCTGTATCTCTTGTGAGAAAGAAAGCAAGACTTAGTTTTGGTGGGGTTGCATTGTACAAGATTTCTACTTCCCCAGTCTAATATTTTTTGGAGGTCTACGGAGACAGAACCCTCCATGAGTCTGTGATCCTCATCTAATTGGGCTAAAGAGACAGGCTTAGAATATTGTATGTTTGAGTGGAGGGTGCTGTCGTCCGCGTAACTGTGAACTGGGTTGGATGTGCTAGAGAGGAGGTCATTGATGTGGAGAAGAAACAAAGTAGGGGCTAAAGTTGAACCTTGAGGAACTCCTGCATTAATTGGATACAGTTTAGAGGAATGGCCATCCACAACAACAGATATGCTCCTATTGGAGAGGAAATTTGCTGTCCAGGTACAAAGTTTTGGTGGTAGGCCATAGGCCGGAAGTTTATTAAGCAGCGCTGCGTGCCAGACCTGGTCGAATGCTTTGGAGATGTCTAGAGCAACAATCTGGGATTCACCGTGTTGTTCCATAGACTTGTTCCAAGAATGGGTGACAAAGGAAAGGAGGTCGGCAGTCGATCTGCGCTGACGGAATCCATACTGACTGTCGTGGATTAGACTGTGTTTTTCAAGGAATTTTAGTAGTTCGGTGTTTATATACTTTTCCATCACTTTAGAGATGACTGAAAGGAGAGAAATAGGCATGTAGTTGCTAGGAAGCGCTTTGGATCCTTTCTTGGGGATGGGTTGTACTCGAGCAGTTTTCCAGTTACTAGGGAATATGCCTTTATTCTAAGATATCTGAAACAGACGAGTCAGGACAGGAGCAAGTTCTGGTGCGCATTTTTTGAGAACAATTGCTGGGATCTCGTCAAGGCCAGATGCTGTCCTGGTATTAAGAGAAGAGAGCATCTTTCGTACCTTTTTAGTTTGGAAAATGATATCAGTCATTTTATGCGCGACATTGGGGACTGTTGGTGGTTGAACATTTGGAGGTGGGTTGAGAGTAGAATTTCCGGCGAACAACGAAGCAAAAAGTTCAGCCTTGCCCAGGGCGGTAGAAACAATTTCATCACCTGAGACAAGAGGTGGGAACGTGCTCTTGCAGAAATTATTCCCAATAGACTTAGCAAGAGTCCAGAAGGGTTTGCCGCCGTTGGAGCTTGAGAGGACTTTGTTTTTGATGTGGTTATTAAACGCGTTTTTTGCCTCAGAAAGAATGCGGACATAGCGGTTTCTTGCGTCGTTGAATGCTTGACGATTTTCTTGACTGGGATTGTGTAGAAGCGTTTTGTGAGCTTTGACCTTTTCAAGTCTGGCCTTGTCACAGGATTTAGAGAACCAGGGCTTTTGAGTGGCTGAAGAGGTTTTCTGTGTACGTGGAATAAATAATTCCATGCCAGCTTGGATAATTTCGGTGACGTTTTGTGATATATCAGAGGGGTCAGGATGAGAGAAGCAGACAGACGCCCATGGAAATGAGGAAAAGTAATCCCGCATTTCGTCCCAGTTTGCGGAGTTGTAGTGCCAAACGATACGTGGGTGTGATGACTGCGTGACCTCGGGTTGCATTGCACAGGAAGCAGTGACCATGCCGTGGTCTGAGCGACCAAGGGGGGCGGTGACTGATATCTTATAGCATTCAGGATTTGTAGTAAGAAGGAGATCCAAGGGATTTGAGCTGTGTGTTGGGATACGAGGAAAGTAAGTAGGTTGCTGTACCATATTGGCCAAAGAATTGCTGACTGCAAAGGCCTCCGCTGCTCTCCCTTGTGTGTCGGTTTTTGAAGATCCTAGCCATTCCTTATTATGGACATTGAAGTCGCCAAGAATAGTGACCTCGGAGGAAGGATATTCAGAAATCAGATAGTCGGTTTTTTCAGAAAGGTAGTCAAAGAGCTGGACAAAGTTGTTGTCAGAAGGTGACCGGTAAATGCAACAGATGAATTTTGTTGCAGCCCTGAGAGAGAGTTTTATCCATAGTATGTCTTTTCTTCCAGCTTCTAAATTGGGAAGTCTGGTGCAGGGTAGATTGCTACGGACGTATGCGCACACGCCTCCATGCAATCTAAAGGCAGTAAGGAGCTCATACCCCGGGAAATTAAGGTGATTAGTGGCTGTTTTGGCACTGATTTAGGTTTTCGGTGAGGAAGATGAGTTGGGGCCTGTTAGCCTGGAGGAAATGGTGGACGGAGTTCAGGTTAGAATTTAGGCCACATATATTCGAAAAGGATATGTTAAATCTTGATGTTGGCGCCCCCTGTACACCCCTCTCCCGGAGATCCGAATGGAGGGGTATTTTGCCTCCGGAATATTTTATACAAGGAGGAGCCATCATCATTTTTGCTTATAAGGGAAACCGACTCATACACCAGAACCGGAAACGTCCGTTGGGACTTCACCGGCCCCTTAATGTATGGGGTGGTACCTCCTCGGGCGTGAAAAAATCCTTTACTATTACATAAAGGAAAATTCCACTACCACCTGCTATGGATTGGATTGGATCAATGTCTACCCCTTTAAAAATAAAATTAATAAAGGGACTATCAATTGTCCAGTAGTTATGATTTTCGACATAGTAGGAGGATACAAAACATTTTTATCATTTTGCATCCATGCCTAATGTCGGTAATTGTGTATGTAAAGAATGTAAATTGTATTTGATTTATGTCTCCGCTTGTATTTTATTTTATTAATGTATGTATATATCTAAATAAAAGTATGAAATTTTGCTTTTCGTTTGTTTTTTCTTTAGGTGTAGTGTATTATAAAGGTAGGTATATTTCTTTTTTTTTACCCTTTTTTATCGGTAGATATAATGCTTTATCAAATAAATTATCTAAAAAATGTAGCTGACCGCTATATATATATATATATATATATATATATATATATATATATATATATATATATATATATATATATATATATATATATATATATATATATATATATATATATATAACGTTTATTATAAAGCTGTAATAAAATTAACTAATGAATTAACGAAATTAATGAATAGAAGGGTGTTGATCTTTAACGTGTCCAACATAGCATGGACACTGGATCGACGGCTTTACGCCCTCTCCGAAAGGCGGAACGAGCAGACATTTAACTTGCTCAAATATAAAGCCACAACATCGGTTGATGTTAATTTTTACAGTATGTACTGAAAAAGTGAAAGGGGAACCCTGGAAATCGAACCCAGTACCCTTCGGTTCAGAGGCACACGTTCTTGCCGCTGAACCGCCAAGGCTCTATACTTATTATGCTATATATATATATATATATATATATATATATATATATATATATATATATATATATATATATATATATATATATATATATATATATATATATATATATATATATATATATATATATATATATATATATATATATATATATATATATATATATATAACGTTTATTATAAAGCTGTAATAAAATTAACTAATGAATTAATGAAATTAATGAAGACAATGTTAATTTTATATAAAATTTTTATTACATAAAAATAATTCAAAAGACAGATTTCATTTTTCCTCTCGAATAGATAGATAGATTTTATTGACATGCAAATTTACACAGGGCATCACAACCCTTATAAGTACATACAATCTCTGCATACATGCAGTAAGATTGAGTTAAAATAAAGAGAAATTATGACTAGAAAGAATGAATACGTATACCTAGTATGTAAGACCATACACATTAGTTTTGAGCACCATAAATTCCTCTCTTTATAAATGGTTTTTTGTTTAAGTATTCCCACTAGTGCCTTGTTGAATCTTGTTGGCAGCACCTTGACAACATTTGGTAGAAAATCGAGGAATTTGATTCCCCAGTACTCAAAGCCCTGCTGAGTTTTCCTCTTTTTGTGCAAAGGTGTTTTTAATTCATGCCTGCGCTTGATATTGGTGTTATGAGCTTTACCATTTACTGGATAGTTTGAATATATGTATATATAAGAACACATTCCGGCAGCTTGGAGTTGACCGATATAGTTTTAATGCCAGATATAAGGAACATAATTCTGTACTAAGAACCCACGCTCGCAGATTTAGGTACATTTACAAAACACATAGATATTCAACATTGTCAACATAGGCTCACAATAACTAACCGCATTGAACAACAACATTTTTGTAGTGACGAGCACAAGCATGATTTTCCTGAAGCTTTGAAAATTTAAAAAAAAAACACATACCCGACAGCAACTTCGTTATTTTCAGACTGATTGGATGGAATCTTTTTTTTGTTGTTGAAAACTCTTCTTTTTAATTAAAAATATCAAGCAGAATACATCTAACTATAGTAACAAAATAGTTGTAATAATGTAATAAGTTGATACGTGTCGATATTTTCATTATATTGCAGTTATTGTTAATTCGTTATTTATTTTGATAATTGTCGTAATAGTTATTATTATGAGTTGATTTTATTGGCATGCTAAACATCGACATACATCACATAGACCCTTTGGAGACGTCATCTGTTATTTTTATATTATTTTTTAAAGATTTTTTTGATCAAAATGCCACGACGTAGCAACGAATTTTAATTTACAGTTGTGATGAATGCATATAAATTAAATACATTTTTTCCTGTCTGTTGATGCCGTAAAGAGGTGAAACCGGTCACAGAGAAGAAAATAAGCAATTGTGAAGCCAGAGCAAAAGTTACCATGTCTGTATTTTTTCCACATTAAGCGAAGATTGGAACCTGTGATGAGCACTGATAAGTACACACCTGGAGAAACCCAATAAATTCAATGGAAATATTTTATGATGCCAGCGTATCTATGAAAAACCTTAATAACTAAAATATTATTCCAGATAGGTATAGGCAATGCTATGGCAGTTTGCTGCGGAATTTATTTCTGCGGTAGAATGCGGAAAAACTAAGTCCATTTGGAGAAACCCAAATCACGGCAACGTTGTAGTTTCACTAACAAAGTTAGCTTCATCAAAGGCTGAAAAATTGTGAATTATCAGGTCTTTAAAAGATGTGTTGTGGTGATTACGGTTTCTCCAAGTGTACTTATTTTTCCACATTATAGAGTATAAATAAATGCCACAGTCTTTGCCTATACCTATCTGCAATAATATTTGAGTTATTAAGGTTCTTTATAGAAACGCTGCCATCTTAAAAATATTTTCACCGAATTGATTTTGTTACCTTTTCATGGTCGTGTGCAACTTTTGCTGAATTTTATTATTATTAGGAGGCCAAATCTTTATAATGACCGGCCTCAATCAATTACACTCTATATTATATAGGTAAACAGTATCTCACAATGACCTTAAACTATCTGGATTTTGGAAAATATTAGGAACACATTCATAAAATTTTGTACCTATGAGTTTTTATGGGGCTCCATTCAATAAAAATGTTTCTGCCAGTTCCTGTTATACGGGAAGTCACCACCACATTTGTCTTATAAATAGGTCACCTTATATATTTTTACATTTTTAGAGTACGAAAAAATTTAATGCCATATCCTTTGACATATTATATACAAAATATTACTGTTTAGTAGACGATATTGATTTTATTTTTCAGGAATTTGGAGTTACATGTAAATTCAAAGTGGTACAGTTATTAAGACGTTTTGGTATCTGTTTTGGTACGTATTTTAAATCGTGTTCTTACAATTAAAAGCTCAGACTTCATTGTATAACACATTGTAAAATTATGTCCCAAATACATTATTATTATTTATTTATTTTTCTAACGATGCAGATGGTTGAAAAGACTGCTGTTTTAGTTACCACTTGCCATTCTGGAACTATAGGGGTTAGATGACTAAGGATTTTACTTCTGCACTAGTGCCTGCTATTTTTCGTTTGCCTCGGGTTGAACCAATAAGGCTTTCTTAAGGTTAGAAAATATGTTGAGGCTGTCGAGACTATTAAAATTTTCAAAAAATTGTACATAGAACAGCATTTAAAGCAATACGCCCTAAAAATCTGTTAATACAGGATAAAATATCAGGTAAAAGAGGACCGGGAAGGAACCATCAGATGACGCCTGCTAGTATGCGTTGAGATGGCATCTATGTGAAACGTGAAAAGTGAAAAAGTGAGAGTTATTAGGACGTTTTGGTATTTGTTTTGGTATGTATGTATTTTCATCGTGTTCTTTCAATTACAAGTTTAGAGTTTATGGTATAATAAAGTTACGTCCTAAATATATTATTATTATCTATTTATTTTTTTAATGATGCAGATGATTAAAAAAGACTGTTGTTTTACTTTCCATTTGCCATTCTGGAACTATAGGGGTCAGATGATTAAGGTTTTTACTTGCGCACTAGTGCCTGTTGTTTTTCGATTGCCTCGGGTTGAAAGAATAAGGCTTCTTAAGGCGAGAAAAATATGTTGAGGCTGTCGAAACTATTAAAATAAAAAAAATTGTACATAGAGCAACATTTTAAGCAATACGCCCTAAAAATCTGTTAATACAGGGTAAAATAGTAGGTGAACGAGGACCGGGAAGGTACCATTGCATTTATGTGAAAAGTGAAAAAGTGACAGTTATTAGAACGTTTGGTATTTGTTTTGGTATGTATGTATTTTCAATCGTGTTCTTTCAAATACAATTTCAAACTTTATTGTACAACACACTGTAAAATTATGTCCTAAATATATTATTATCATTATTTATTTATTTTTCTAACGATGCAGATGATGCAAAAAGACGGCTGCTTTACTTTCCACTTGGAATACTAAAACTATGGTGGCCAGATGACTAAGGTGTTTATTCACGCACCAGTGCCTGTTCATTTTTTGTTTGCCTCGCGTTGAAACAATAAGGCTTTCTTAAGTTGAGAAAAATATCTCGAGGCGGTCGAGACTTAAAATTTTAAAAAGTTGTACATAGTACATACATAGTACAGGATATAAACCAATACGCCCTAAAAATCTGTTAATACAGGGTAAAATAGCAGGTAAAAGAGGACTGGGAAGGAACCATCACATGACGTCTGCTAGTATCCGTTGATAGGGCATTTTGTGAAAAGTGAAAAACTGACAGTTATTAAGACGTTTTGGTATCTGTTTTGGTATGTATTTTAAATCGTGTTCTTACAAGTACAAGTTCAGATTTTATTGCATAGCACACTGTAAAATTATGTCTATATTATTATTATTATTATTTATTCATGTTTCTAACGATGCACATGATTCACAAAAGACTGCTGCTTTAGGTTCCACTTGCCATTCTGGACCTATGGTGGTCAGATAGCTAAGGTTTTTACTTGCGCACCAGGGCTCTTATTTTTCGTTCGCCTCGTATTGGAACGATAAGGCTTTTTTAAGGTGAAACAATGTGTCGATGCTGTCGAGACTATTAGATTTGTTTAAAGTTGTACATACTACATAGAGATATACATAGTACCACATCTAAAGCAATACGCCCTAAAAATCTGTTAATAGAGTGGTAACATAGCAGGTAAAGGAGGACCGGGATGGAACCATTTAGTATCTGCTGATTTATGTGAAAAATTAAGGATCACCCATTTTTAAAATTTCGATTTTTATAATTGTGAAAAATTTATAGCTCTGAAAAAATTCATCAAGTGGTTAGAACGATCGAATAACAATTCTTGTTATTATGGCATTCATTTTAAAAGTTTATTTATCTGCAGTATAATTATAGTTCATTATAACGCCGTTTTGAAAGACGCTTGTCTCTAAGATATATTATTGGATGCTTATTTCAGAGCTCTTGAGTAATAAACGTAAAAGCGAAAGTTTGGTTCCTTATTTCTTGAATATAATTTTTCTTCATTTGTTCTGTCCACAAACGAGACACCTAATGTAGGTATAATACTTAGGTTTTAAAATGGAATAAAAAGACATTTTACACTTAACACTGTTATATTTGTAATAAAATAATTACTTAAAAGTTACAATTTAACAAAAATGCCTCTTTTTAAATACTAGAAGCTGAATTTTTCGTAGCCTCATAAACAGCAGGTCACATATGTGTGCCTTAACATTAATATTTGTGACAATTGGAAACACAAACAGTCGTATGCTAATAGATATAAGATAAATTGTATACAACAGTTCTTTTAAACTTAACAGTTTTTGTTAAATTTAATTTAATTAAATATATTAATATGTTTTTAAACATAATTTAGTTTAAAATGCATTCACAGGTTAAAAACATCAACAAACGTTGTCTCTCCCATGACATTTATATTATTTAGTCTGAATTATAACAATAAAAAGCCACATAACGTGAGGGACTTCTTTACATTAGTCATATTTAAGATACATAAATAAAATATACTTTGAAAAAACGAATTCACTATAAAATACCAAGATCGTTTCGTTAACATAATTGGCTCAATTGAGGGGTGTTCTAGTTTAATTTAACTAGCTTAGTTCAGATTCTTTACTAAATTTGTTGTAAAAATTATATGTAGTTCATAATTAAATATTGCCTCTTTGAAAGCTGTTTTTATTGTTATAATAACATTATCTTTCTGACTTTACAACACCTTAATTCAGTTTTAATTAAAACCAATAAGCGCAGGATTGTTAAAACATTTATGCAATCCAGCTCGATATTATTGATTTCAGAACATAACAGATTTAATTAAACTAATTATTTTTTTAATAGTTAAGTGATATAAAGTAACATATATGATAATAATTTATATAACAAAAGTCTCATAACAGCCATAACTGCTTCTATGTAGCTTAAAAAAAATATATATATATATACTACACTATGATTTGACTAGTCTGGAATAACATCTTGCTCCCTTATCTTGAATATTAATTTACAGTAGATATAGTTATTAAGGAAGACTTGAATGGCCAAAAGCCCCAACTGTTCTAGTAACAGTTACTCTCATACTTCTATAATCAGTAACATCGTATTTTAATATATTATGTTGTTAAAGAATTAACGTATTATTAAATAATTTTAAAATGCTTGAAACAATTGTCCACATTTTATCAATCATTTGTGTGAAGTGAACACAAGCATTTTGTTAAAGCATCATTTACTTTTACCCAAAATTTTACACATTTTGTATTGTCGATAGTCTTACGTTTGAAAACATTATATTTGACACACTGAACAGAAGAGTGACATTGAAAAGTTTTAAGATTATTAATAAACCAATAAATTATATATTTTTACAAAGTGGGTGACACAATCTTGCAATTGTTTTAACATGCATGACATGTCATTTATTATACTCTTTTCTAATTGTAAAAATAATGAACAGCTAAATCAATAAGATCTCTTTTTAAATTTTAATTACCTTATGCTTATAATTACCAGGAGTTTTGTATCACAACACTATAAACGAAAGATTCTTGTTTAACTTTATGCAAATAAAAATTATAAATTAAATGTTCTGTTTAATAAGATATCAGAATATAGGATGCTTATCAACCGGGCATAGTGTTATTTCCTCAAATTAACTACTTATATTTAAAAAAAAGGCTTTGAAAACATGCCCATTTTGCGTGTACACTTTTTTCACATTTACTTAAATAGAGTCTAAAAAAATGTAACCACATTGACATACTTCTGTTAGCCTTAATAACAATAACAATAGTTATTATAATATGATATAATAGATAAGTAATTTAACACCTTAAAAATTAGAGAAAAGGCACGTTATTCTAAATAAGTGTTTATCATTAAACTTGCATACAGGGTAATATATATATATATATATATATATATATATATATATATATATATATATATATATATATATATATATATATATATATATATATATATATATATATATATATATATATATGTATATTAATTTTTGTTTTTTACGACACTCAACATTTTCCTAAATATAAGTAATTCTTCAAAGATGTCGTACCTATATTGAAATGTTTTAGAAGAGTGCAGAAAACAGTCTTGGATAAGCAATAGTGGGACTTTATTAAAAATGTAGAATAGTTTAATACATTTGACTTTTAGAATTGGTTTTCACGAAAAGCTAATAAGGAAAATCAACAATACGATATACCTTTGTGTTAAGGTATTATAACCTAAAAATAATAGCACCCAAAAGCTTATATCACTAGAAAATAACCAGAACTAGTGGATTGTCATACTTTAATTTCTTATACTATTTAATTTATTTGTTTTTATTCATTCAATTACAACAAAAAGTGCAATAAGAGTAACATTGTGTGGAGTTAAAAATGGAAGCTTACAATAATAGATAATTTGCATTGATTTTTCCATTACATGAATTTAACATTTACCTAATAGTTTTTCATACATATAACATTATTACATTCATGAAAATACCCAAAAACATATAAAATGGACAGAAAAAGACTTTAAAAAAAATCGAATTATTATCATGTGGCCGCGATCGTTCTACTATTGGTCATGACGTAGTTGGATAGTAAATAAATATCATGTTTACATTTGCCTCATGGTATGATAAGTATGATCGCTTGTTTCTCAACACCATGGTGAATTTTAGTCGTTTATCGTGTTTCTTTTAGTTGAATAGTGTAAAGTGTGCGTAGTAAAATGGGAGGCAACGGTTTTCAAAAGGCGCAACCAGATATTTTGCCAATAATTGACTCATTTATTATGATATCATTCTTTGGTGAAAATCCAGACTTCATAAGTGCTGAAATAAAACGAGCAAAAGCGGGAAGGTATGTGTAAATAAGTCAATGCTAGTTGAACACATATTTAGCCAAGTATATCATGAACGTATTCATGCCATTTGTAATATATTATTTTGCTTTAAATTTAAGTCAACATGACATGAAAACAACTTAACCTCAAATCTACCCTATGCTTTTGATAGAACAGTGTTGTCTGAATTAATTACCGATAATTAATGAAAGAAAAGCCAACAATCTCGTTAACTAATAACATGATTTTGCCGCGTGTTAATACTAAGAGTAATATATAAAGTTAATACTTGTGTGTGTGTGTTTTGTTTCTTTAACGTCGGCCTATTTCCGCGACTATGACCAATCACGAACGCCAGGGAGGAGTTTCACCTCACTATCCTAACAATTTTGCCGAACCCCTGTCTTTCTCTAAGGAGGGTGGGGATCTTTAACGTGCCCAATATCGCATAGACACGGAAACGACGGCTTTACGCCCCCTCCGAAGGGCGGAACGTGCAGACATACAACTTGCTCAAATACAATGCCAGAACCTCGGTTGATGTTAATGTTACCGTCTGTACTGAAAAAGTGAAAGGAGAACGCTGGGATCGAACCCAGTACCTTTCGGTTCAGAGGCACACGTTCTCGCCTCTGAACCACCGAGGCTCTTAAAGTTAATATTTAATATGTATAGATAAACATACCTTGACCAAATGGAAATTACAACCTAACGTAATAATTCGTATGATAATAATTTTAACCTTATATCACACATATTCATTAAAATGGTCTTCACATCAATGTAAAGCGGTTTTCTCAGATAACTGTGGATTTTACCTTTCATCCCGCTTTATAACTTTGCAACATTGCTTTCTAATTTGAGCTTATTTTGGAACAATAAAAATAGTTTCTCTGGAGTTTTTATAGTCGTATTTGGACATATTTCTGCTATATAGTATTTATATAAGCCTTATTTTCCATATTAGCAAATAAAATCACGTGCAGAATCCAATATTCAATCAATAACTTGCAACACAGGATGTAAACACAGAGAAGCAAGTTCATTGTTGACTACTGTACTGTCCTGTGACATCACAGATTATGGCGGCAAAAGAGTGGCGTTTGAAATCGATTATGAAATTCGCATTTTCTAATTTTTGTTTGCATCGTTATTTTTGTAGTACGTGAAATGAAAAAAATTAAAAATAATCTTTGTGGGATATTTATCAGATGTGATAAGAAAAAAACATGCAAATTGTCTGTTACGATACCTTTAATAAAACGTCAAAGATTTTAAATAGTTAATAAGCATAAGCTAATAAATTTTCGAGAAAACTATTTTTTATGATAGTTCTCAAATAGAGACTGGAACAGACGTAGGAATATAAGTTGCGCTATATTTATGCTTTGACATTTTTACCAATATATTAGTGAATTATTATTTAAAAAATTCGCCAATAAAGAGGCACCGATGGTGAGACTTTGCAAAAATGTTTTTCAAATGAGCGCGAATTAGGGCCCCTAGAACCCGACACCAAGGTCCGTTTGAATTTATACCCGTTTTGATAAAACTCGGCAAATACCTTTCTTTTATTAATGGTTTGGACGAGTTCGTTAGCAAGCCAGATCGGACCAGTTTCTCTACAAAACAATTTTTTTTTTCAAAAAAATTATATTTCAAAAATAACAAAGCTATTTTGTTAAAATTTGGCAGACATAATGTTCTAGATCTTATTACGCACCAAAATTCAACCCTATAGGTTTATAGAAAATTTAGTTATTTAAATTTGAAACAGTCAATGAAAATTCGCTACCGTACCGCACTTGCTGCGTCAACTTTTGGCGATTTTTTTTAATTGCTAATAGAGAGGTATCGATGATGAGACTGCAAATTTTTTTTCAAATAAGCGCGAATTTGGGCCCCTTGAACCCGAAACCAAGGTCCGTTTGAATTTTACATATTTACATATCCATATATATATATATATATATATATATATATATATATATATATATATATATATATATATATATATATATACTCGTGATTCGTTTTTTTGTGTGAAGAGTTATGTTATAATTTATTGGGTTTAAATTCGAGGAAACTTCTTAATTTCTGGACAAAAATTAAAACAACATTTGTGTTTTTAATTTAACGACGTTTCGTCGCTTCTTGCGCGGCTTCATGTATTACTAGATTAATAATAAAACTGTATGTATAGCACCAAATTCCTATACATATATTATTTTTTCTATAAAAATGTATACAGTTGTCTATGTTAATAAATGCATTTGATAATTGACAAATTATTTTCCAGAGCTGCAATAAATATGACCCTGATAGAAAACTTTACAAAACTAATGTATTCTGTTAGGGTTATTAGGCCAAACTGCAATTCTGTCATTGTAATTGTATGCTAGAGATTGTACTTGTTTCTGCTCTAGTACTATTATTATATATAAAACCTGTTTACATTTATAGAATCGTAATACTAAGCATTTTCGAAAGTTTGTAAATATGATAATTGGGAAGTTTTACTGGCACTTAAGATAAACAAGTTTTTGCATTTTAATTATCCTTATATCAAACTTCTATCAATATATTTATTACCTGTTCGAGCTGTTAGAAGCTGAGACATGGCGGCTTTAAACGTAAAGAAATAACTTTAAATGTGATCTTATATTCTCTTTTATAAATTTCTTTGAACGGTTCTTTGAAATCCTTCCGCGTACAAAAATATTTCTCCGTGTTTACTCAAACGACTTTGTTGGTGCTGAAATAATCTCGCTTCCTCCTATCATACCCCTATTAACAAAATGAAAGTTCACTAAATTTAAATGAAGAAATAATTAGAATACGTTTAGCCATTAAATTGTATGGTTAAACATTAATTAATTTTGAAAGATTATCGACAATACTTAATGCATGTTACATTCTGTTGTCATACATGCTTTTCTATAGTATAAATTTTCATGACACCAAATTAGAGTTATTGTTTACGATAATAATTTGTAACAAGTGTTTTGGGTTATGTGAAATTAGGATTAGAACTTATAAAAATATTGATACTTATTTGTAAATATAAATTCACTTTAAATAAAATAACTTAATTATGATGCCATAATTAACTATACTTATAATACAAACATCGGTTTAATCTTAGAAACATAACAATAATAATAGTTATAAAAATAATGTACTACAATTTAAAATGTATAAGATGGTGCAAACTGTATAATTAAAATATTTATCGTTCACATATAAAGATATATCTACACAATTTGTGATTGTATTTATTAATTGACAATTTCTGTTTCCTTTTCGCAATTTTATATCACCTCGACTAAAAGTTACTAATAAAATTTAGGACTTTGCATTGCTTAACCGAACATTTTTTCAACGTTAAGTAAAATATGTAATGTGCTACAAATTATTTTTTTTCTTTAACATTTATGAGTAAATATAGGTTCTACTCCTAAGTAAATAAAACTTATCTTACCTATATACACACATCAGTTTTACATTTCACATCATTAATATTAAATTAACGTGACAAAATATGTGCTTAAAGGCTAACATTCACAAAAGCATTAACAAAAGTAATTGTTATGTTTTTTAACTGTTTATGTCGATGATACTGAGAAAAATGAAATATTTCGATAACTGTAAGTTCGTTTGCAGTAATAGTGTTGGATGGAATTGGAATCGATTTGTGCTAGACGCAGGATCTCTTTTATTGTAAGCGAGATACTTATATCTTAGTAAAGTTACATTAAGGCTGGGTTTGGTCTTCCTGTCTTAGTAAAGTGAATTTGATTTCAATCAAGGTCTTGTGTTTATAATAATAAGTTAAAACAAACTCAAATATTAAGTAATATTTTAAAGAGAAAAAAGAGAAAAAAGCATGATGCGGCAAGATCATCAAATGCAGGTTTTTGGGATTTCTAACTGGTTATAAAGTTTTAAGCTTGATTTTATCTGAATACAAATTGGGAACAAACTGAAGTGGCTAACTCCACAAGAATAGCTATTTTTTTTACTGTGAATACCCCAATATTAAACCAAATCACTACTATTACCGCAAACGAATTTATTGCGAAACAGATTACTAAAGCACCGATTAGGCTAGCCTCAAAAAGTGTAAATGATCACGTACAGGAGCTAAAATCACATTAAGACACATACATACAATCACCTATATCTAAACATGCATACAGACACAATGTGTCTTTACCTAGTGGAAGATATCGTGGCAATTTTAAAAACTATTTTGCCAAGTGTTTGTGATTATTGTTACTTTTTCCCTTAAACGGTATATATATATATATATATATATATATATATATATATATATATATATATATATATATATATATATATATATATATATATATATATATATATATATATATATATATATATATAATTAAATGGGGTATTTCTTGGGAAAAATAATAAAAGTTAACCCTTTTTTAGCGAACTAGGTTAGGAGAGCAAAACAGTTTTGTAACTATTAGATTCTAAAACCTAAATTTTTTAATTTGGGTAGTAGGTGCTTATATTAATATGTAAAAATTCTTGAAAACAGAAAATTACAAAACATTGCCTTGTTTTTGTGTCATCTTAGTACCGACTACGTATACGATGGGTAACAGGCTTAAATTTTTTCCGGAAATATTTATGGAAACTATGACCATTTTTCTACATAACTCAAACCTCTTGATGTAGTTGCTCCCCCGTTACTCTAGATTTACCAAAATAAAGGTTCATACTGTATATATATACCTATACACGGCATCCAGAATTTGAGTTTCATTATTCAAATCTTTAGTGAATTGTCGTATATATAGAAAAGCTAAGTAGCTAGTTTAATTAAACAGTTTTCTTTTCCTTAATCGACTGTTTCTCTGAATAACATGAAACTACTCTATTTTAGTGAGTTAAGGAGCTAATATGATTCCTAATAAAATGAACATATGAATTTATGTAATTAAACTAATATAAGAAAAATTCTTTCGTTGATGCTTGAAAACCCCTACTAACTGAAATACCTTCTCTGCATTTTAATATTCAAAGTCAATACCACTAGATATTGCATTGTCTTGGATACTTCAAGCAAACTTTTAATTGAAGTCTTAATTTATTTCACCAGTAGCTTTTACTTTGGGTAAAAAACTTATAAACTTATGAATTGTTAACCAGGATATTTTTTCCAGCTTTACAAAAATTAACTAGAAAAGCAAAAGACAAACAATATTACACACACACACATAATATATATATATATATATATATATATATATATATATATATATATATATATATATATATATATATATATATATATATATATATATATATATATATATATATATATATATATATATATATATATATATATATATATATATATATATGCGCGTGTGCGTGTGTGTATTGTGTGTGCATTGTTTCTTTAACTTCGGTGTATTTCCGCGACTATGGCCAATCGCCGACGCCAGGGAGCAGGTTCACCTCATTGTCCTGGAAATTTAGCCGAACCCCTGCCTTTCTGTAAGGAGGGTATGGAACGTGTCCAACATCGCATGAAAACTGGATCGACGGCTTTACGCCCTCTCCGAAGGGCGGAACGTGCAGACATTTAACTTGCTCAAATATAATACCAGAACCTTGGATGATGTCAATTTTTACAGTATGTACTGAAAAAGTGAAAGGGGAACCCTGGAAATCGAACCCAATACCCTTCGGTTCGGAGGCACACGGTCTTACTGTTGAACCACCAAGGCTCTATACTTATTAAGCTATCTATCTATCTATATACACTAACACAGATATATATATATATATATATATATATATATATATATATATATATATATATATATATATATATATATATATATATATATATATATATATATATATATATATATATATATATATATATATATATATATAAAACCAGACAATTAAAATAAGTTTAAAAACGTAGGTATTGGTAAACAGAATTAAAGAGGTATGCAAAAACGTTCCCTTCTTAAGTAAATTATTATGGCGTACATTGAGAGGTAGCGAATATTTTAATGAAGAGACTCAAATTCTAGACCCGCTTAGACAAACAATATATGTATATCTATCTATGTATCTATATATATATATATATATATATATATATATATATATATATATATATATATATATATATATATATATATATATATATATATATATATATATATATATATATATATATATATATATATATATATATATATATATATATATATAGCTATAAAAAGTTGCTGATTGTTAATCGACATTTTGACTTGTTTACTATAATAATAATGTGATGAAATATAGTATATAAATTTTGCTGACAAAGCTCTAGTCTTTCAAATACCCTTTCATTTGTTAAGCTGTGTAGAAAAAAAGATAGTGCTGTTATAGAGTTACCCTGGAGGTATGCTAAGTTTGTTCGCAACATGTATCAAAAAATAAATATCAGAGATTTGGTTCATAAATTGTAATTCATATATATCTGGTTTGAGTTTAAAGAGTATTATGTGGCTATATATTATATTACTTATATCATTTTTGTTGTTGCTGACACTATTCAAATGAAAATAAACAGGGTGGTTGTAGTATATCCCAATGTTAGGGTTTAAATTATTAATAAAAAAATAAAATAATGATCCCTAATTATAACTATAAGTGACATCTATTTGATAAACGCCACCTTTTACAAAAGCTAATACGTAACAACAAATTTTTAATGTTTTTATAGATCACTTTAGCTAAAAGTGATGTCCATTTTTTCCACCTGGCAAATAACAAGTTGTTGCATTTTAAAATTCCGTTGACATCAAAAACTAAGTTACTGCGTGTTCTCCGTCCCAGGCATCGTTCTCACCGGGCCTAAGAACAATATGCACCTTATGCTAATACCTTATGAATTATATAAATAAGCAAATCCATCGGCATCTATGAATCTTCCAGTGTGCCTAAACCAACTGTGTATTATAATTTTCACAATAATCTGTTTGAAACAACATAACTATAGATAGCTGCTGACGAAATTTATTAAGGACAATTTTTGGGCATCTATAAGGAGAATCGGATGATTGCCGATATAGTTTATAAGTAATTCAATGTTATGAGGTATTAAAGAATACAAAAGAGGTGAACTAATAATTGACTTGGAAACTTAAATACGAACGCCTATGACATGTGGTACAGTTTGATGATCATAGAAGGCCCTGACCGGTTTCGCCTTTATTAGAACTCATAACAGTATGCCATATCATAATAAACTTGTCCAAACCAGTTATATAATTGATTATACCCGATAGAGTTGCTACAGCAACACTAAGAAAAGTATGCAAATAATAGAGTAGAGAGGGGTATAAAAAGGCTCACAGAATATGATAAAAGACGACAGGGAAAGCACAGATAATAAATGTAAGAAGATCATGAAATAGTCAAAATGTATAAAGAAAATATTAAAGACCATTGAAACAAGCATATAAAAAATTTTAAAAATCCAACAAAATAATAGTTGGTGAGGTTGACAAACATCTAAGTATAAAACAAAGAGTTGAAAAATGTCACGAAGACTGTATATTTGGAAGATCATATTCCTAAATATCTCGAGTTTCAATTATACGCAGGCTCAAGCAAAATGAAACAACATTATAAATCCGTTTTAATTATGATAATAATAAGGACGAAGTGTTAGTATAAATCTCCTGTAGTTTACACTGGTAGGTTTAGATTATTTGTAAAAAAATGTCTTTGCCTGGCCTTGGTTAAATTATAATCTACAAACAAAAATAATATCGTTTCTTTGATTCCTGTCTTTTATATAACCACTTGAACATGCTTTTTTAATCGATTTTGTGTCTCTTATCGTACACATATTTATTTTCGTTAATGTTGAAAAATGGAAAAATGAGTGAAATAATATTCTTTTCGCAACAAAGCATTCTACTTTAATTTTGTTACCTTTTTGTCATGAATAACAATTGAAGCGTTATTAATATATTATGCTACCTAATGAAATATAAACGGACAATGCTGGTATTAATTCTGATTTAAAAGTTTATAGTGTCTTCAACTTCCAACTGCCACTTGACTGTTAGGGAATTTTAGGTTTCTATCTGATTTTGTTCTTTGATACATGTCATGATTAGCATCTGTTAAATTGTTCACGGTAACAGTTCTGAACCATTACGAACAGATTCGTTGTAGAATTAGGGAATTCACAAGCGTAGTTAATTATTCACATGTCATCTTAGTCCAAGCAGCGACCATTTTTTCTTTTACATACATACACTATCATATACAAAAGGCATCTTATTTCTAATGAAAGTATAGGTAGCACTAGTTCACATAAAGGCGCCAGTTTCCGAAATCCTAAAGACCAGTGTGAACATAAAAAAGCCTCTTTGAATTTTTTCTTCATCTGTTTAAATATTTACGCATCTTACAATAATTATTTATGAATCTGGTGATCTAAGCAAATTAATAGTTTGGGTAGTGCTGGGTATTGATTATGAATAACCGTTAACGTTACACAAACCCATTCCAAATACTGGTTGGCAGTAAAAGTACTTTTTTTCGGGCCCATTAATTTGCAGTTATCTTAACTTTGTGGAACCATTGCCGATGAAACAGAGATACACTAGATTTTCATCTAGATTCATAATATTCTCTTGTGATACGGTCCTTTACAGTAACTTTCAGCTTTTTGCAAAGGCGAGGTCAGTTGCAAAGAAAGTACGATACTGCTAAATATCATACTGAAATTAGTAGCAATGCGTATACATCTACATTTTCAGCGACATAGCAGGACATTAGGGCATTTCTTTTTTTATTAATATTTAATCTACTTGCAAAAGTACCCAGATACAATCATATATTCTACCAAGCTAAAGTTGTATTGCCCCGGCTGGGAATCGAATCCAGCACCCCTTATTTGATTAACTGTTGCACAAGAGTTAACATGTGGAGCGGTATATTTGAACTTATCTTATATTATAAACTTATAAATTCTTAAACCTCAAACATACAACTTGACATATGATGACGAATAATAACGTAGCAAAGGTTCAGAATTGACGTGAACAAACCTTGATGTGTAAAGGTGTGTTTGTGTGTTTGTAAGTATGTAGGTGTTGTACATGTACGTGTGTGTGTGTGTGTGTGCATTCGCGCGAGTTTGTATGTGTATGCATGTATGCATGTGTGTATAGTAAATTTATGTTTTTCGTTTTAACATTGCCAAAAAACAATAATGAGCAATATCAGAAGATTAACTAAAATGTTATTATAATGTAGCATAACCTTTGCTGACGAGTGTGTGTTAGGCACCGCTTCCACAGGAGTTTCAGACATCTCGATATCAACTGAAAACAAAACAGATTAATAAAAACAGCTGGCTAATTTTTTACATGGAAAAATAAAATTTCACACAATGCTATCTAAAATCACAGCTATCAAAATATTGTATTATAATTATTATTATACTTTTGTAACTGGGTGTCACTCAATATTTCTATATATAAAAACGACAGCCGTTTGTTTACTTGTGACATTAATTTGACAAGCAATAAATAGTGTGTCCAGCATTAGTAGCATTAGATGTACATAAGAACACCAGATATCCTCAAGATATATATATATATTTTTTAGAGTTTCGTATATAATAAAATCTGCATATTATATCAAAGTGACTCGCTTTTAGCAAATTTTTCTTAAAAAATTTTGTTAATGAGGAGATCTGTCTTTATATATAAATCGCACAAAAAAATTATGGGCCGATTTTCATCAAATCAGTAGGGATCATCGTTTTGAAAGTGACTTGGATGAGTTCGTTAGCCAGGAAAATTTGACTAGTTCTTCAAGGAAAATTTTGTGGTTTCTTTCGGAGAGTTTTTGTATCTCCGAAAATAACAAAGCTATGGCAACCAAATTTGGTACGCAAGTTTCTACTATAAAACGTACCTATCCCACTAACCCAAAATTCAGACCTTTAATTTGGAAAATTATAAGCACATACAGAAAAAAAATGGGTGCCATTGGTGATCAGAGAAACGCACGAAAGGAAACTATTGTATGTGGTTAACAAAAGCTTTTGAATACTATAGACAAAGGTCGACAAGTACTACAGCAATTAATTAAATGTTATAGTTTTTCGCCTTGAAACGTCATAATCGCGATTTGAAACGTCAAAATTGGCAATTTTTAAAGAAAATGCTGTAACAAATTATGTGTTATGTGGAATAAATGTGGTAAGTAGTATGTTTTACACAGCCCTCAGTTTCTGCTTCAACCGATATATTATTCTTCATTTAACTAAAATATTTGCAGAAAATTCATTTCAATTAGACCCTTTCGCTGATGCTTTGGAAGTAGTTTAGATTATAGAGTTCGTTATTTAATAGTCTATTATTTTTAGCGAATTTTTTAAGAAAAAATCTGCTAATGAGGAGATCGCGACTCTTGACTTTTTTATTACCATGGACGTAATTGTGAATCTTAATTTAAAATGAGTAAGTATGTATTATGAAGGCAGTAATGACGCGAAAAGTGCAAAAAATACAAACAGAAAAATTAAATAACAAAAAATATTGCTCAAATTGATGTCGATTGTGTTATATGCAAGTTTGGCAAACTTTCCTTATTCTATGCAAATAGTTTGAGTGGATTACAGGCCTGGCCTCCAGATTTATCAGTTCTGTTTCTACAGCGTTACGCAAATCCTCCTTAGTATGATGCTTAGTACGAAACATTTAATTTTTTGGTATCCCCACAAGAAAAAATGTAAAACTGACAAATCTAGAAATCTGCGCAGCCACCCTACAACGCCACTGATTAGGAAACAAATTATCAAAAAAATGTTGCTACTGTTTCTGAGTTGTGCGCTGGAGTACCGTCTTGTTAAAAAATATGTTATTTAAATGAGCCAATGAAATATTATCACATAAATCGGGCAGTATTTCTTTCAGTTTTTGTCGGTATCTGTTTGCTGTCAAGCTGCCCTTGTAAATAACAAATTTAATTGGGCTTTCCAAGATAAAACAAAAAAGCCTGGATGCAGCAAGTGCGTTATGGTAGTGAATTTTCATAGAAATGATCTGGCAAAAAATATTTTATTATATATTTTTTTCTTGTAACATAGAAACCTAATTTTGGTGTATAGTTTACTTTTCATATCATAACCCTACGTACCAAATTTGGTTATCATAGCTTTTTTATTTTTTGAGATAAAATTTTTTTTCGAATGAAAACTCAAAATTTTCGCGGAAAACCTCATCCGATTTTCCTGACTAACGACCTTATCCAAGCCATTTACAAAAGGAAGGTACATGGCAAATTTTACCAGAATCGGCCCATTCTTTTTTGAGTTATCGGTGTGATATAGTATATATATATATATATATATATATATATATATATATATATATATATATATATATATATATATATATATATATATATATATATAAATTGAAACTGACCCCGGATATGGGTTCTAGGGGTCCTAGTTCACGCTCATTTGCAAAAGTTTTTTCAAAATTCAAAAGTCGGGATCTCCCTATTAGTGAATTTTTTCTACGAAAATTCATTAAAAACACTAAAACTGAATATATCCTGCTGCTCCCGTCGGAAATGTTACGTGTTGATTCTCCTGGGACCAAAATCTGTTATTGTGTCTATCTAGTATTCCTGCACTGCTTACATTATATGCCTCGTTCGACGAAATAACTTTTTTTATGGAAATCTCTGTTCATATTTAAATGGTGTTAATACCAATTACTAAACTCTAAACGGCGTTTGTTTGTTGTAATTGCAATGTTTGATTCTCATTTTCGTTACATTCCATAAAACAACTTAACATATCATATTTCTCAAGATGTATTTGCGGCCGTACCCATCAACTTAATTAGATTTAAAATCACAATAAACGAAAATAGAGCTGACAACTCTTAGGTAAGTATAACAATTTGGTAGCTAAAGCGACGCAGCGTGTTTGTTTCCTTTTTTTATTTCCCGTTGTTATAAAAAAATATTAATTTTAAGAATCTTCATCTTGGGTTATCTTTGGAGAAATAACAAGTGCGATATATATATATATATATATATATATATATATATATATATATATATATATATATATATATATATATATATATATATATATATATATATATATATGTGTGTGTGTGTGTGTGTGTGTGTGTGTGTGTGTGTGTGTGTGTGTGTGTGTGTGTGTGTGTGTGTGTGTGTGTGTGTGTGTGTGTGTGTGTGTGTGTGTGTGTGTGTGTGTGTGTGTGTGTGTGTGTGTGTGTGTGTGTGTGTGTGTGTGTGTGTGTGTGTGTGTGTGTGTGTGTGTGTGTGTGTGTGTGTGTGTGTGTGTGTGTGTGTGTGTGTGTGTGTGTGTGTGTGTGTGTGTGTGTGTGTGTGTGTGTGTGTGTGTGTGTGTGTGTGTGTGTGTGTGTGTGTGTGTGTGTGTGTGTGTGTGTGTGTGTGTGTGTGTGTGTGTGTGTGTGTGTGTGTGTGTGTGTGTGTGTGTGTGTGTGTGTGTGTGTGTGTGTGTGTGTGTGTGTGTGTGTGTGTGTGTGTGTGTGTGTGTGTGTGTGTGTGTGTGTGTGTGTGTGTGTGTGTGTGTGTGTGTGTGTGTGTGTGTGGTGTGTGTGTGTGTGTGTGTGTGTGTGTGTGTGTGTGTGTGTGTGTGTGTGTGTGTGTGTGTGTGTGTGTGTGTGTGTGTGTGTGTGTGTGTGTGTGTGTGTGTGTGTGTGTGTGTGTGTGTGTGTGTGTGTGTGTGTGTGTGTGTGTGTGTGTGTGTGTGTGTGTGTGTGTGTGTGTGTGTGTGTGTGTGTGTGTGTGTGTGTGTGTGTGTGTGTGTGTGTGTGTGTGTGTGTGTGTGTGTGTGTGTGTGTGTGTGTGTGTGTGTGTGTGTGTGTGTGTGTGTGTGTGTGTGTGTGTGTGTGTGTGTGTGTGTGTGTGTGTGTGTGTGTGTGTGTGTGTGTGTGTGTGTGTGTGTGTGTGTGTGTGTGTGTGTGTGTGTGTGTGTGTGTGTGTGTGTGTGTGTGTGTGTGTGTGTGTGTGTGTGTGTGTGTGTGTGTGTGTGTGTGTGTGTGTGTGTGTGTGTGTGTGTGTGTGTGTGTGTGTGTGTGTGTGTGTGTGTGTGTGTGTGTGTGTGTGTGTGTGTGTGTGTGTGTGTGTGTGTGTGTGTGTGTGTGTGTGTGTGTGTGTGTGTGTGTGTGTGTGTGTGTGTGTGTGTGTGTGTGTGTGTGTGTGTGTGTGTGTGTGTGTGTGTGTGTGTGTGTGTGTGTGTGTGTGTGTGTGTGTGTGTGTGTGTGTGTGTGTGTGTGTGTGTGTGTGTGTGTGTGTGTGTGTGTGTGTGTGTGTGTGTGTGTGTGTGTGTGTGTGTGTGTGTGTGTGTGTGTGTGTGTGTGTGTGTGTGTGTGTGTGTGTGTGTGTGTGTGTGTGTGTGTGTGTGTGTGTGTGTGTGTGTGTGTGTGTGTGTGTGTGTGTGTGTGTGTGTGTGTGTGTGTGTGTGTGTGTGTGTGTGTGTGTGTGTGTGTGTGTGTGTGTGTGTGTGTGTGTGTGTGTGTGTGTGTGTGTGTGTGTGTGTGTGTGTGTGTGTGTGTGTGTGTGTGTGTGTGTGTGTGTGTGTGTGTGTGTGTGTGTGTGTGTGTGTGTGTGTGTGTGTGTGTGTGTGTGTGTGTGTGTGTGTGTGTGTGTGTGTGTGTGTGTGTGTGTGTGTGTGTGTGTGTGTGTGTGTGTGTGTGTGTGTGTGTGTGTGTGTGTGTGTGTGTGTGTGTGTGTGTGTGTGTGTGTGTGTGTGTGTGTGTGTGTGTGTGTGTGTGTGTGTGTGTGTGTGTGTGTGTGTGTGTGTGTGTGTGTGTGTGTGTGTGTGTGTGTGTGTGTGTGTGTGTGTGTGTGTGTGTGTGTGTGTGTGTGTGTGTGTGTGTGTGTGTGTGTGTGTGTGTGTGTGTGTGTGTGTGTGTGTGTGTGTGTGTGTGTGTGTGTGTGTGTGTGTGTGTGTGTGTGTGTGTGTGTGTGTGTGTGTGTGTGTGTGTGTGTGTGTGTGTGTGTGTGTGTGTGTGTGTGTGTGTGTGTGTGTGTGTGTGTGTGTGTGTGTGTGTGTGTGTGTGTGTGTGTGTGTGTGTGTGTGTGTGTGTGTGTGTGTGTGTGTGTGTGTGTGTGTGTGTGTGTGTGTGTGTGTGTGTGTGTGTGTGTGTGTGTGTGTGTGTGTGTGTGTGTGTGTGTGTGTGTGTGTGTGTGTGTGTGTGTGTAAATAAGCTTCCAGTGTGATGAATAAAGTTAGTAAAAAATACAAGATGTTTAATAAAAAAAGCTACTTGCTCCATTGTTTTAAGAAACACTATCCATATAGTCTACATATCGTCAGCGTGTGAAAAGTGCATAACTCCAATTTTGCCGGATTTTGTTTTTTTTTGCACTATCTAATGGACAATTGTGGAATCTACAGACTATAACCAAATACTATATAATGACAATACGGGACACTCCTATGCTTTAGCATTGGTGATTTTTGAGACAAGTATACTAGCGACACCACGCGTGAAGTACTGACAACTGACCGGGTAATTTGAATTGCAAATTTACCTGCATGTTCTTAATTTAGACAATTAATCATAATTTAAAGTACTATCTTGAAACCGTGGTTAAACTACTATTTCAAGGGTAGGTATAGGAATATACTGAAAGCTGTTTCTGAGGATATTAAGTTACAATCTGTTGAAAGATGAGACTAACTCGTACTTCCGTGAATAAATCTATTATAGGGCTGAATCTGCTATTTCTACTTGTCTCTTTCACAACTTGTCTTGGGAAGATAATTAAAAGCCTTTACCAAGTAAAATAATTTTAAATGTGAAAAAATGTGACAATTTGTGCCATACTGAAATAAAAAAGGACACAGAAGAATATAGAAAAACAGTTTTCTTATACCATTTATTATTAATGCAAAACTTTTTTTGCTTTCGTATTTCTTTTTTTTTTTGATGCACTGGAAGACAAGTTATGATCAAAACCTTTCAACCAACCGTTTACGAGGTTTATCTATAAATAGGTCCATGATGGTAAATATTACACAATAAATTATCATCTGCGAACTGTACATATTGGCATAAAAGTGATTCTGAATTTGTCTTCTGCTTCAAATCATATTCACGTTTCGTCATCCTTTGGCAACCTATGAAATGTCTTTGATAGATTTAGCACGTTATAATTCGAACAATTATAGATTGCACACACCCAATCACTAACATTCATTGTAAAAAACGCAGCTCAAACTGAATTATACACGGTTGAACACCAGCAATTGCTAGTGTTACACGTTCTCGAATCACGTAACATCAGCACTATTTGCTAGGGGCGCTGATATTCTTGAAACACGAAATCAGCCGGAGTGTCTTGTATTGTCATTATAAAGTATTTGCTATAACTTAGCGTTTTCTTAAAAATATGTTAGATGTCGCTTAAAACGCGAATATGAAACCTGCGCAACTCCTGCCTCATACGCAACAATAACAATATGATAAATGCATAACTCCCAGTAGACAACATGGTGGCATAGTACTTTAATGGTGTTTGGTGTTGTGATTGTCATTGTGTTAATTTATTAGAAAGTTGACTATAAAGCTGCTTTTAATAGTGAATGTGAAAAAATATTGAAAAGTAAGTATATGATTTGGTTTCCCATCTTTGAGTATTGAATTAATAAATAAATTTATTGGATAAAACTTTTTCTTTTTTATTGCTGGAGTTATGCACCTTTCACATTTATTATTAAGCCATTTTAAGGAACCTGAAGGAGTTATGCATGTTTTCTAAAATGTAATTTAATGTTAAATGAATACAGTTTTTTAAGTATATGCCCGCTTTATGTCTTTTTGTAGATACAGGACCAGTAGTTTTTGAGTAAGAAAAAAAAATGTCGGAATATTTCAGAATATTTAAACACTGAAATTCGTAACTAAGGCCTTCAACTTTCTACACATTAAATAAGAGTATTAAGATGTTTTCAGTTAATATGGATCCCAACTCCAGAAATGTCAAACTACTGTCTTTAGCTTTAGCTCAAGGAGAGAACGTTGTTTTAAAGGATGTGACGAATAACCAATCTCACACTGACGTTCAATTATTAGAAAACAAAAAATGTGGAACAGAAACAGAATCAGATGATGATCAAAATTTACAATCAGCCAAAGATAATTTATTGCAAGAAATCCAGAAAAAAAAAAGAATCTCTTTACACAAAATATAAATGATGCTTTAACATCTAATGATGAAATAAACTTTGATAAAGATCAGTTTTCTAAGGAAACAATATGGAGTAATGTGACTGAAGGCAATAATCAGATGGATCAATTGGAAGAAGGAAATACAATTTCAGAAATAAGTGAGGAACAAGTCACTAAAAACATTGCAAGCGAAAATATTCATACCGAAGTAGAAAAGGAAATTATTTCCAATTCAGAAGAGGAAGAGGTGACACATATAATCGCAAAAATACCGAAGATAGTGAAGATAATTCAGATGAAGAAGTTCAACCCCCACAGAAAAGAGCAAAACGCAGGTGGAGTAATCCAAAAACATGGAAATATAATACCAACAAAAATAACAGAGAGAACGGTATCGAGTACATGGGAAGAAAAAACAATAAATTTGAAATTAAGAAAAATAAAAAGCAATTGAAAATGAGATGCCCTTGCAAGGAGAAGGCAACAAAAAAAGATGTGGCAAAAATTATGTGGTACGAATTAACGAAAGAAGAAAGACTGGATATTTTTATAAAATTTTGGAAACTCACATGGTCAGAAAAGAGGATCTATGTATCATCAAGGGTTGTACAGAAAGTAAATAAAAGAGCGAGAGATCGAAAAAATATGGAAGTCAGTTAAAGAACAACTTCCTGTGAATATTTTCTACATAAAAATGTTCAACATTTAAGGGTTTGCAAGGTAGTGTTTTGCAATACATTAGGGGTCTCTATGAGAACTGTTTCATAATGGGTAAAGACAGACAAATCTACTATTTCTGGAGACTTGGCGAGGCAAAATAACAGCGAGAAATGTGAGAGAAAATGTTCGAGATTTGCAAAAAGAAAACAAGATGTACTAAATTTTTTTACCGCATTACCTTAACTAGAATCCCACTATTGCCGGAAATCAACTCAAAAATTATACTTAGAACCCCGATTTAAAACAAAAACAGAACTGTATGATGTTTACAAAGAAGACTGGTGCGTACAACATAAAACTGAAGCACCCTCGATAGCTACATTTTCAAACATGTTTGAAGATTTAAACCTAGCACTTTTCTCACCAAAAAAAGATGGGTGTGATATTTGTGTAGGGCATAAGACAAAAAATATAGAAGAAAATGTATACACAGAACACATCTCAAAAAAGAGTAAGCATGTAAAGAAAAGGCGGAAGATAAAAATTCAAATAATAAAGTGTTCACAATGGTCGGTAATCTTATGCCCCAAATCAAATGTATCGACTCTTTACTACCGAACCAAACTAATCGTTCACAATTACAAAAGATGGCTACTGTTATTTGTGGCACGAAGGGGAGCTTAATGCTAATTGTTTCTCGTCAATAATTTGTGATTTTTTGTCCACTAAAATTATTACCGAACTTGAGTCTACACAACAAATAATATTATACAGTGACGGGTGCAGTGGTCAAAATCGTAACTGCACTTTGGCCAATGCACTATTGAACCTGGCTGTTGAAAAAGGAATTTGCATAACACAGAAATATTTGACAAAGGGTCACACCCAGATGGAGTGTGACTCTGTACACTCCACTATTGAACAGAAATTAAAAGGCAGAACTATCAATGTGCCAGCTGATGATGTAGCTTTGTGTAAATTATCTAGGAAAATTCTAAACCGCATGAGGTTAACTACCTGTATCACCCGTATTGTAACGATTTTTCTACATTAAATATAATCAAGTCTATAAGACCCGGACATAAAGTTGGCGATCCCACAGTAAATAATCTAAGGGCTTTGAAATACAATTTTAATGGCACAATCGAGTTTAAACTTAGACATTCTGAAGAATTTAGAGTCTTGCCAAGCAGAGTGCAAAGAAATCCTCATTACTTAGAATTAAAGTCGCTACCAGCTTTATATAAAGATAAATAAAAATAAAAAAGCGAAATCTGAACATCTTATGTCTATCTAACAGTCGATTGAAAAAGATTATCATTCTTTTTATGACAGTTTAAAGCACGAGTAAGAATAAGTATTGTAATATTTTATATGTATGACGTATAGTTAACAAAAATAATATTATATTAAATTGTTAGTTGTCAACTGTGATTTGTATATGATTTTTGCACAACTCCAGCTGAATTTTGAAAATAAGAATGAATTTTGCACAACTCCCGTATTTTTCTATAATTTTGATTTTATAGGTAAAATTCGATACCACAGAACATATCGATAATAGAACAAAATGTTCAGATCCTATTGACATCAAATCTTGCAAATTAATGCAATAAATCCGTTTTTCCTCTCTACTGTAAAATTATAATTTTTGGAGTTATGCACTTTTCACATTAGGCCGACGATATATGAAAATACAAAAAGTGCAATTTATTCAGCCATTCAAAAGAATATCTATATACAACCATATACACATTAAAAGCTCTCCATGATTTGGATCCAATAACATAAAAATATACAGGGTGTATAAAAATTACATTATGTTTGGTTTGTATCATAAAATTTTAATAAAAAAGTTTATAGATCGTTGACCTCTACGTAAAAAATCTATTGGAATTAGTTTTTACAGTTTTATCATCTCATCACATAAAGGTGATATAGAGGGTGCCTAAAATTGACAAATCTTCAAAATTACCCTGGAGCTCAAAAATAAAGAATGCCAATAAGTGAAGATTGGAACCTGTGATCATTGTGTACTTTATAAGTGTACTTTATAGAATGCAATGAGCACAACACATTAAACAACCTGACGATAGTTCCACTAATCAAGGTAGCGTCATCAGAGGATACATAATTCGTCAGAATTTTGATGACGCTAACTTGGTTAGTGAAACGATGGTCAGGGGTTTAAAATGTGTTGTGGTGATTTGGGTTCTCCAAGTATACCTAAAAGAATGGCATGTCAGTTTTGATTTCGGCATCAATAGTTTCACAAAAAAGTAGAACGATGTGAAAACCACAACCTTCTGTCTCTACTCATAATCGAGATACCCCACAAAAGCAACGAAATCCGGACACTCTGTACGTAAATTAACCACGTTCAAAATTATTAAAGATATTTGGAAATATTATAAATATTGTTGGCAATGGCCTTAATCTACCTGGACCCTAGATATATCTGAAAATCGTTACTAAGGTGTTCGTGTTAAGCCTTTGAGTCGTATGATCTGATAAAGATCTGGGTTGGTTTCCCGAAAAAATGCGTAGATCTTCGCAGGTATCAAAGCTCTTCTGGCAATATTTTGTACGCAAAGTGCAGTATATACTGCAAAGTGTAACTAAATTATAGCTCCCAGGTTAAACCAAAATTGACTCTCAGGTTTAAAAAAAATTTGGTTAATCTGGGATTTCCAGTTGAAGCACTTATATTTTTTATAATAAATAAAATTTATTTAACTTAGCAGTAAATGAAGTTTTGTAAAACTAATATAGTTAATTTAAGTATGTCAGGCTTTAAAAAATCTCAACTATAAACTTTCCTCGACGTTTTGCAAGCAAGCTAAGTTCCTTTTTATGTCTCTTTTAAATGCTAACAACCAAATATACTTTATTAGCATTTGCATAGCAAGATATTTGGAAGAAAATACTTTTTGCGTTAATTCTCTAACAATACCCACATCACCATAAAGACTTTTTTACAAAATTAAAATGAATATGAGCGAAAAAGAAGAATTATTATAACAACGCAAATATAGTACTCTATGTAATTATTGTTTTGAATTTTTGTTGCAAAATGCAACGATTTTTAGTCTTACAAAACTCTGATCAAATCGTAACTCTTAAATTGAAAGATTTGGTCGCGAAATAAATAATAATAATACTTGAAACAATTCGTATCTAATAGCAGCTGAATAACTTACTCCTAATTGATTTTTTCCTTATGTCAGCATATTCTTCATTATGGTTAACATATCCAGGTATAGTTGACATGCAAGTCAGAACTAGTTCACCATTAGCTCCGGCATGTAGTTCCGATACTTCTATTGATAGTTGTTTTACTGATGCGCCTTTTGGATCAACATAGCCGTGGCTGTTGAGCAATCCAACAGAAAATGATTTTGTTAACGCATCAGAAACCTAGAACAATAATTATAAGTAAATACATTAAAAAATGCGGGATTTAAAATATTTTCATAAAGCAATAAATTTTAACGAATAATTAATTTTCTACCCTTATTATCTGTCTCTATCATAATAGCAAATAATTATCAGCAATATTAGAATATTACAAAGGTAGTTAAGATGAGTATAAAGAAAATGACAGTTTATTGAAAGGTAATTTACATACAGCGTTATTTGCGTATTTTGTAGAGGAACAGATCAGTTTAAAGACAATTTACGTCAGCTAGCTGAGCCCAAGTTGAGATGCAATTCTTAGGGCGGATCTTCTCCTTAACATTTTGTAAACTAACTGGATAATTGAGAGATAAGTACATATACTTCCCAATTTATTTACTGCTCTAGTGAGTCTTCAAAAGTGTATAACCTTTGCGTAAAGATTGTGCAGTGGTCTTCGGGATTGATTTTTCCTAGGCTTATAATCGGTTACGATGATTACGTGCCAAAAATGTCAGGTAAAGTGCGGTAAGTACGGCGATTACTTGCATTGTAATAAATGTAACCGCTATTATTATATTACGTGATATTAGAAAGAGTGAACGTCCCTGATGGTCATGCACACAATGTGTCGGACGCAGTGATGAATCTTCGGCAACCGGTTGATGATGCATGCGGTGTTGGTTCTGTGGTGGTTAATGCTTTAGCCCCTAAAATCATCTGTCCTCTTTGGATGCTGTCTACTTATTACAGAGGATGGACATGCTATATAAATATGAAGTTAGGGATCTCAGAAATACCATCAATAAATGAGCGAACAGATTCAAACATAGAATTTAGTACTTTCTGATATAAAAGAATTTATCAGTGAAACTTCATTGGCTGTTCAGGTTTATAGTGTTAATACGTGGGTACCCAGATTTCCAGGATCAATATCATACTAGACAGGGGATCATATTCCCCTGCTGCATCGAGTTATTTCTTGTCAGCGCTTGTCCTGGTCCGCAAGAAAAAACTGGGTAGTAGGTTCAACAAGGCTGAGATTTTATACAGTTATCACGATTAAAAATGCAATACTAATATTAAAATTTCTGGACGCCGTAAGTGAGTTATAATAGTGAATTTTCTTAAGAATTTTACACTTCTAGTACGGCATATTACTAAAAGTAATACTTTTAATTTAAACAGACGTCGAAAATCGGGTTGAGAGGTCCTATAACAAGCTCATTTGAAGAATTTCTCTCTTTCTATTATCATAAAAAATATTCAAATCTTATGTTCTAGCCCCGTTTAAGAAAACAATTTGAATGCTCAAAATCAATTTTATATGAAGCTAGAAAATTTAAATTTGGTGAATCTAGGTACTTGTAAGTATCTTTAAAAGAAACTTGTATTACAAATTTGTCAAAGTTACAAAAGCTTATTAGAAGGAAACTTAATTCATACCCAAGAAGTCTATTAATTATTCAAACAACTTACGTACTTGAACAATTATTCAACGAATATTAACATTAATAGTTTTATTCTTTAATCATTTACTATTTAACCACAAAACAGTACTGTTAAAACATGATAAATAAACAAAACACGTTGTTGTTCTTTAGTTTTCAATTTTAAAAGCATAATGTAGGTTCTGGTTGGTATATCTACTTCAATAAAAATTATTTACTACTTAACCTAAAAACAGAACTGTCAAATCATAAGAAATAAACAAATCGCGTTATTATTCTTTAGTTTCCAATTTTAAAAGCAATATAAAATCATTTAGTTAACCTCAAAACAGAACTTCAAACCACAATAAATAAACAAAACACACTATTCCATCTGGTTTTTACTTCAATTAGCTGATACAAAACTTCCTTATTTTCCCCTACAAAACCGCTCATCCGTATATACCCGAAGGCGGTCATCAGGTGGGATCGCCACGGTTCGGGTGTGAACGTTATCGTTGCATTATGATGTATATCTGTGGTATATGTATCCATCTACGCGTGGCAGGTGACTACTCTGTCTTTGTCTGGCATCATACTTTAACCACTTAAGTCTTTTTAATTCATGTCTTTCAGATTTTATTTTTAATTCGGGAAAAACTAAAATTTTGTAAACCAAATTACTTAACATTTACAACAGAGGATTACTCACTTCATTTATAGCTACATGTAAAGTACCATTTCAGTTACTTTAATATTTAAAAAAATATAATGTATTCAAAAATATTTCTTTGTATTAATGTCCATTATAGCTGATTGATATATATATATATATATATATATATATATATATATATATATATATATATATATATATATATATATATATATATATATATATATATATAAACATATAAACATATAAAAAAATCAAACGGACCTTGGATATGGGTTCTAGGGGCCCTAATTCGCGCTCATTTCAAAAAAATATACGAAAGTCTCACCATCGTTACATTTGTGTTAGTGAATGTTCTTAATGAAAATTCACTAAAAGTAAAACACGTTAAAGGCGGTGGTACACTTCTTGGATGTGGCAACAGCAAGTGAGCTAAAAAACTTGTATGGCAGAAAATTATCTGGAGTCTGCGTGTGTGAGTTGCATGGTTTCTTGCCTTATATCAGGGTCGTCGGTCTATGTAGGGAGTTGCCTGAAGGAATCTTGCTAAAACAAAATAGTAATATTTTTAAGTCGATTATTCGCAGAATTTTAAAGCAGTAGCCTTTAGAGAACACAGTGGTATTTATGAATTAACCATATAGGCTAGATCTAGAGCCTACTTACACCAGAATGATTAATGCTGGCGGCTTGCTTGTTAGACTCCAGGTATGTGAAGATCATGATGCTGGAGATGTTCTTCGCTGTTGTAAATATAATGCATTTTTCCATCCAGCTCGCATTTGCAGGACTAAAGATATAATCTGTCTCGCATGCAGTGAAATACACTTCGTGAATATTTATCACTTCAATCCATTAGAGTGCGCTAATAGTGCCAATTTTAACAAAATAGGTAAACCAGCTTAAGACGTGAACCATTCGGTTTCGGATTCAGTTAGTTGATGAATTTATAAGCGTGAATTTAGAACTTGTATAGCAATCACTTAATCATCCAGTCGTTTTATTTATTTTCATAACGTTCGTAGTTTAAGCAACAAGTTGGGCAATATATACAATTTTGCTACTTCTTGTTGTTATAATAGCATAGCCCTTGTTGAAAAATGGTTACATTATGGGGTATCAGACTTTGAGATTATGTGTAGTGACTTTTTAGTTTTTAGATCTAATATAAAGTTTAATCGCAGCTGAATTGGTAGTGAGTTCTTCCATGTTCTCCAAAAAATCTTCTCTGGATCCTGACTGGAGGATGTCATATGCCTGAGGATTTAGAGATATTTTGTGTTGAAGTCGCTGTAGATACCAAACCATTGCATATTGTACTATTTGCCGATCGACAGTAAGGAATTGAGCCTGTGTTACTGACGACACATCAGAGTCTGTGGATGCAGATTTCTCAACAGATATCGTTTATACGACAATTTCTAAAGCTTTTGATGGGCTTAAATAGTCCAGTTTTAAAGAAGTTGAATAACATTGGTTTCTCCAAACCATCGATAAAAGTTTTGTGTTCGTATCTAATCAACCGAAAACAGTTTGTAACTTTTCAAGGTATCAAATCTAAAACTATTAACACCATCTCAGGAGTGCCTTGTGAAATTTTTGGCCCCCTTCTTATTAATTGTGGTTGCTTTCATTTGGTGAAACTGTTCCATTCTAAATATTGTCCTAGATACTTTTTCTCCGGATTGCTTATTTTCTTCTCTATTATGTTATTATATATCTCTATATTATTTTGTTTATTAACGATATTACCTTCTTCTTTATTTCTCTCTCACACTCACTCCTTTTCTCCTTTATTTTATATTTATAGACTTTACAAGCGTTACTTTATTTTTAATCCACTTTTAATAATAATAAGAGGAAAAAATCAACACAAGTCAACTACCGAGCAAATTTTATAGAACAGTCATTCCCGGCGGCTGTCACATTGTTAAAGAATTCATGGGCCCACAATAAAGACACGCTGACACCTATATACGCAAAAATTACATCATTATATTTTACAACATATTGAGATTTTCCGTAGTGAGCAAAATGCATCAAATTAAAATGTCGAAAAAATGGATGATTGTATCAAAAATAAAAGCAATAATAATATTTATTATTCCTAATTTACCAACGCGTTATGCAAACAAGAGTAAACTTGTGCGGAAAAAAATTTCAAAAAACTTGTATAAAATGTGATTTAATTTTTTTTTAGTATATCCATTATTTGACAAGGCTGACCTTTTACTTGATAAACCTATAAAAGATCGTGTGAGAGCTAACATGCCTAAATAAACTCGGAATATGAAATGTATGTGTGTGCGTGTGAGCGTGTGTGTGTGTGTGTGCACGCGCGGGAGTGTGTTTAGGTGCATACGTGTAGGTGTCTGCGAACGCGGGCAACTCCGCGAGTTTGCGTGTGCATGTGCATGACATTTGTATGCGCGTAGACGCGTGCGTGTCTGCCTGGGAGTGTGCCTGCGTGTAGGTGTATGTACGTCATATTTTGATATTGTGCTTATTTATACCAACTAGATACGCTGATAACCAGAAGATTTTATACTTTAAATCGAATAGAAACCTATAGTTATAATTAGTACTTTATATATAATACCTTATTATTTGCACCTCCTAGTCTATACTATATACTTTATTGCAAGAAAAAATTATATGGGAAACAAATGATCAAGGGCGGATTTACGTGGGGCGGGAGTATTTGCAAGACATGTATCCCCCAAAAATATCGTTTTTAAAAATGCCAATTTGGGACCTATATCCCCCCCCCCCCAAATGTCATCTACGTGCGTCACTGGCACTATTAATATATGTAAAAGCATTAGCTTATATTTAAGACAAAATTTAGACGATATAGTACTATAACATAGCCAACATAATATAATATATGAACCACCTTACAAAAAGTTAAAGCTAAAAATGTTAATTTACCTTTTGGCCATTAATCAACCATGTAATATGTGGTGGTGGTCTAGCTGGTGAAGTAGTGCAATTTGCTTCCAATATGTCTCCTATTTCATAAATATGTTTGTTGAAAGATATTTCTGGGTCATCGTTTTGGGGATCTAAAACAACGTTTTTTTTTATATGTTTGCATAGGTGTAGAGACTTAAAAATTAAACAGTCTTTTAACTGATAGTAAAATACAAGCTTAAGTGAAATTATTCCTTAAAAATGTAGGCTTTTAAAGTTTCAAAACTTGAACCTAAAACACAACAATATTGTCATGTTAGTTATCATTGCAGCTAACGGTTGTTGTAGTTCGGAAAGCTGTATTATATACTGCAGTCATCTCAAAACAACACATTTCTTAATCTAAAATATAGTCTTTCTCACATTATCCACAAAATATGTACGAGGGAAAATTAAGACGAAATTTATCTAAACAAAAAGGGAGATATTTAGAGAGAAATATATTTTTATACATGTAAACATTTAACACACTTAGTCCAACGCTATTCCAAGAACGTCATTACCTTAAAAAATTTCTTTCAGTAACAGTATTTTCTACAAGAAAGTCATCAAAACAGTTACACAATTTATCTTCGCTTTTGTATTCTTGTGGAAAATATATCATTAGATATTTGAAGAAATTGTAATCGAATAATTCACCTATGTCTGTTTCCACATAAATTTCAAATGACAAAGATAAATTCATAGGCTGCTATTGCAACTTTTTGATTATGTAATTTTTTATAGAAAATATTTTGACTTTTTTTTTAATCGCATTTCCCTTGAAACACAAAAGTTTCCTAAAAAATAGCAGTAGCGAAATTTCAGAATCAGATGTTAATTTAAATTATATGTTTTTTCAGGGTAACCGGTGGGAAAAACAAACGCTTTTTGTTTAAAGGTTGAGTCACCAATTAAAACTACCACGAGTTAAGCACATATTGAGCGTAAATCGTTTTCGATATAGCAATTTATAATTTTTCTGTCAACTTTAAGTTTCTATATTTTTTAGGGATGTAACTCGTTACACAGGTAATATATATATATATATATATATATATATATATATATATATATATATATATATATATATATATATATATATATATATATGAGGTTTCGTATAAAAACCAACACAGGCAGGATATGTACAGGACCCAAAAATATAATATATTACGAGTTACATCCCTAAACAGATATAAAAGCTAAAAGTTTTCAGAAAAAATACAAATTTCTATATCGGAAACGATTTAGTCTACATTTATTGCCTAAAATTATACGGTTTCATATTTGTCCTTTGACACCCACTTCAAATTCCGACATACTAAAATTTTTTCAATTTAGATTGTTCCTTCGTCAACCATCACAAGCTTTAATCAGAACGCCCTCTGCCTCATATTCCTTTCCATACAAAAATGCTACCCAATAAATGCTTTTTCTTTACATTCCACATTTATGACAAATTTATAAACCACGTATGAAACGAAAGTACACTGACTTTCAACGCAATAAAGGTAATAAAGGTAAAGGTAATATATATATATATATATATATATATATATATATATATATATATATATATATATATATATATATATATATATATATATATATATATATATATATATATTACCTTTACATTTATTACCTTTATTGCTTAAAATTATACAACATGTTTATTCAATAAGTCTAAGACTTGTGGTGAATATTAACATAATTTTATACATAGTTGCATCCAAAACTGCTTGACAACACTCCAAATTCAACAACCTTAAAATTTTGACATTCCAAAAATTTTCTTTCTTGTTCCATTTCGTTTTTCTAATGTTTCACCTGATACCTCCAATTACAATTAATACTAATCACTCCATAATACTTTTTCAACTGCAAACCTTTCTCAACTACCCATATTTTTGCCGAAATTGTAAATTTTGTACGAGACCAAAAATGACATTTTATACAGTGAGCGGCAAATTATGGAATAAATTCATTGAAGTTTGATTGAGCGATTTGTGTCTTGACGAAATGCTCCGGCACGTCAACTCTAGTTTTCAAAAATATACATTTTGGCATAAAATTTCTCCCACTACTGATTCTCAAATATGAAGTCTTCGACATTTATTTTTAAATGACAACCCGCTTTTTTATTTTATTTTTATAGATCATAGAATTGTCTACACGGTATCATCCAAATTTTGGTTCCTCACATTGTTAAGTTTTCAAATGAAAGTCATTTAAAAAGTGGAAAACATAAAATTTATTCATAACAGCAATCAAAAGATGAAGACTCTTATTAAACAAATTAAAATATTGTTTCCTTTAAATGTAATGTTGTAAATGCAAACCACCGACTTCTTGGCAATAAGCAAATCTGTTGACACATTCCTATTTGTACATTGCAAATGACGTCAGGGCTAATTCGACTTATTTCATACCTAATTCGATTTTTTTAAATATTCTAGGTTATTTGGTTTCTTAACATAGATTTTTGATTTTAAATACCACCATAAAAATTTTGCATTTATAATGTGATATTGCTTTGTATCTCCAGCTGCCCTTTGGCATTGCCAATTTGCCAATTACCAATAGCTAAATGCCTTTCGCAGTGAGTGATTAATTGATTATATGTGTAGTACCAAAAAATTTTCATTGAAAATTTGATGTTCTTTTCGTGCCTTTATAGAGGCTCCGATATGCATTTAAATTAAACCCTCTAGCTTAATACGAAATTCAGTGATTAGAATTTGGAAGATTTTAATAAAATTCGCTACCATAACGCACTTTTTGTTGTTTGATTTTATGGTTAAAAAACATACACTGGTAGATATTCTGATATTCTGATATTCTGACTGAAATTTACCCAAAAATTACTATACAAGATGTGTCCGGATGAGGTTGCCAGGAGACGACACTTTGTTATTTTTTATTTTACGACAAAAACGTCGTGCATAATAGTTTTTGCGTGTACTAAAACGGCTGAATCCGTTTTCACCGTTTGAAATTTCCTTTCCGTTCCAGAGAAAATCGAAAAATATGTCGATTTAGTTGAAAATTTATAAGTTTTCATTATAACCGTTCAACAAGACAAATAAACTATCAATAACTCGTCCATTCACCACCTTCTTGAACGGACAGCTCAAGATCTCGAAGCAGTTCCCTATAACTTTTAGGACCTCTTCTAACAGTAAAGATGCCACCCTATTTCTGATTCTCTCCTTCAAACGTTCTGCATTCGGAAAAACTATTTGTTTTAAACGGCTCCAAAGGTAAAAATTTGCCATAAAACATACCTAAGTAGGTATAGATGGCCGATTCTGCAATCTCCTCATCCTTCTCACGACTACTGCGTGTGAAGTCAGTGACGAAACAAGATGGTGGATGTATAGAGTTTGACAAGAGGTCTAACCTGAGATGACGTACTCCAAGATGGCCGATCGGAAGTGGAAAACCTATAGAATTTGACATTTGAAATGATATTTAGGCTAACCTGTCAAAATAAAAAGATCCGCCATTTTGATTTTTGTGAAGATAACATTTAAAAAAACATTGGGATTAGTGCATGCGCAAATCAACTTTTTATTAATTGGGTAAGGGGTATGGTGATTGTTGTAATTTTACTAGACTCAACGACTGGAATTTAAATATGGTAACTGACGCATGGGCACAGTAACTTTTTTAGTTTTTGGTTTAGAGGGCACTTCCATGAAGTGGCTCCTCCACGACTCCTTCCTGGCGTCTCTCAGTCCTTTGTTGTAGCTTGTTAGGGAATGTCTATATTCATCCCATGCTCCCGACCTTTTGGCCGCGTGGAACTGCTTACGAACCTGCGTCCTCTTTTGCATGAGATCCTCGTTCCACCACGGAACGTTCCTGGTGAACTCGTTTTCAGGGGGCAGTTGGCCTTATAGACCGAGGTGATTGCGTCTCGCACTTGCGCTGCTGCAATCTCGAGGTCTATTGAATTGTCTATGGTACTCTTAACCCCACGCAGTTCCACTGCTAGGTCTATCATGTACGCTTCCTTGCCTGTCTTCTGTTAAATAAGTAACATGATTAGTGTAGTGAATTTAACTGATTTTAAACAATTCTCTTGACCAACGTGGTGTATAGCTTTTTTCAAATAATGTTTTAGCTTTGCTTATGCGTACAACATCACCAACTTAAAATTTGTTTTGATCAAACAGCTTAATATTGGAGTAGATTTTTTGCGATTAGCTTATTCATTTTTCTGATTAACATCTTTAGGATTTACACCAGTTGTTCGATGAATTGTTGAATTATAGACAGCTGTAACATCAACTAGTGTATTAAGCCACTTGTAGGGGCCAAACAAGTTGAAATGTTTGTAGGTATTCTCTTTCAAAGTACGTACGACTCTTTCCACTATTGCAGCCTTCTTCGATCAGATTAATGCTGTATTTTCTCATTAAGGCATTAAATTTGGAGTTATATAACTCCTTACCACGATCATATTGGATGTTAAAGGGGGCTGTACCATTAGCTAAAATATCAGCTATAGCTTTAGTCACCTCTTCAGAGTTTTTAGATTTAAGTAGGCGAGTCCACAGATACTTTGACAAAAAATTGATAACCACTAAAATGTACTTGTAACCAGGGTTTTCACGAGGACAGTCTGTAAACTCAGCTAAATCAATAGGCTTATTACCAAGCATCCAAGTGCTGGTAGTTTTATCATAAGTAATACCATATATTGAATCACGTGAATGTTTCTTTGTGAAATACATATTACCATAATATTTAACGGCTGTCGGATATGAATTTAACGCTCGTTCGTAAATTACTTCTGGTGTATTTGCAGCAGCATCTAATTGTCTATAAGCTTTAGTCACCCATAGTTCATGTTCTGGTGCTTCTGCTTCCAACTCAAACGTTTCATCGTCACTAAGAAATGGGATTTCTTGTTTTGGTGGTGGTGGTGGTTTCATATCAACTTTAGCTTTCATTGGTTTTGTCGCTGGTTGACTAGTAGTCAACACTGATGTAGTTTTAGATATCTCACTAAAAGGTTTTAAAATAGGTTTGTATGAATGCTGTTAAGTTTCATCAGTATCAGTTTTATCAAGCTTTAGAGCTAAATATTTCTTTCAAATTATCTTCGATAGGCCAGCTATTTTACGTTGAATATTAACTGGTGGGTGTGTTGTGGGTGCTACTATTTTACGATGAGAAAGAGTTTTAGATTTTTTAGACATGTTTAATCTATGTCGAACAATTCAAAAGTAACGTTTTCCAGTTAAGTTAGATATATAAAGTGATCGAATCCTTTGCGATAACTTCCCTGTATTAAATCAGAATATTTAACAACAACTACATCATGTTGGTTTCGCCAACACTCACCACAAAGTAGTCTGAGCTTTTCAAAACACATATCAGTAGTTACATGATCACCATACTCATGTTTCAGATAATTTTCATCTTGTTTAAATAAAACTACAACATTAGCATTATCACGCACCAATTGTTTCGGAACTTTGCTATATGTCTGATACAAGTAGATATTGTCAATATTTTTATGCCTACCCATACAAATATATAATTTTATTTCATCTTGTTTATCACAGGCTACATCATCAAATATAAAGATCGAATTGCTCTTTGCGTCTGTTCGATCTAATATCTTTTCGTTTTCACTGTATGGATAGTACCTAACACCTTTTGTGGCATCTAGTACGTCCTTTAATATGTTATATTTAAGTTTATATAAAGATGTTGAGTGTACGTATCCGTTTTCAAACTTTAAACCGTTTGGTTCAAACAACAAACTTAACATAACATTTGTTTTACCGTACCCACTTGGACCACATATCAAACATCTAACGGTGTTTGGTAAAATAAGCCCATGTCTTTGTTGTTTGGATGATGATGATGTGGTAACAACATCATCTATGTTTGTGACTGGTAGAGTGGCTCCTACGTGTTTTACAATGCGCATCATTAACTTAACTAAAATTTTTGTACAGCTGCTGCATACATATATAAATACTCAGATATAGTGATAGTAATGTGAAGGTCTTATTAACACAGCCACAAACAAATTACCTGTTGAGTTACACATACCTGGTTATCAGTTTTGTAGTCCGGGTACTAAACAAGAACGTTTAGCGAGAAGTGATCAAGGCATCAACCGAATAGATCGTGCTTGTCTAAATCACGATATCGCTTACTCTCAATCAAAACATTTAAGTGATAGACATCGAACCGCTGAGGTGTTGGCAAATCGATCTTGGGAAAGAGTCAAGTCGAAGGACACGAGTTTTGGTGAAAAGTTCACTGTTTGGAGTGTTAGAAACACCATGAAAGCTAAAAGAAAGCTTGGTATGGGTGTTAAATCAAAGACAACTATTAAACATAGACGTAGTAGTAAAAAAGTAAGGTGTGGTGGTAAAATATAATTTAAAAACATACTAACTTTGATGCGGAGCGCTATAAATGCGGGTAAGAAAATTCCACCTGTGAAAAATTTACTGCATGTAGCAAGAAAAGTTATTAAAAATGCTGGTCGTCGAAAGGAATTTAAGACACCTCGAGTTATACCAATAATTAAAGGTAATGGTTTGCCACTCTTATTATTGATTTTTGGTGGTCTATCCGCGTTAGGTGCTCTGGGTTATGGTGCTGCTGGTATTGCTAAAGCTGTCAATGATGCTAAATCAGCTATACAAAAATTGGAAGAAGCAAAACGTCACAATCAAACAATGGAGGATATGGCTGTTGGTGAGCGAGGTAGTGGTTTGGGCGATGGTCTGTACCTGAAGAAACAACGTAGCGGTTATGGGTTGTATTTACAAAAGCCGAAAAACGTGTAGCGCGTTTATCAGCAAGACCTCTTACAAGAAGACCTTATGAAATTTGCTGGTAAAATGAACATCATTTATTTTAGAGGTGTATACATGCGAACTACTCTACCATCAAGTGGACTACGTAAGCATGAATCGTTTATCATGCATTTACAAACAAACAAGAACCCTGGTATTCATTGGGTTGCAGTTAAGAAGCGCGACGGCACCGCCGTGTACTTTAACTCCTATGGAAACTTAAAGCCC